>CM069437.1:85371953-85971953 GCA_035610365.1 Aquatica leii | reverse complement strand
TCAGAGCATTTGTCGACCCAGTTTCTCATATGCAATGACCACTAAATTATTCATAAAAGAAAGACCCAACAGATCTAGATTTTGTCAATTAATTTGTAAATAAAAGCGCATGCAAATGAGTATCTGTCATTACGAATTACGCCGTTTTCCACGCGACAAATAAAAAAGAATGGATTAAATCGAGTACAAAGAACAATTTGCGAGTAATTGTCCTCATAAAAGAACGTTCTAATATAGATAAGCCGTACGTAATTGTAACTTAAGAACTGCTAGATCCAAAAGCATATTTGACTAACGCAATTACACAACATAACTTTTACAACAGCAAGTTGAGCTTAAAGCATTAAAGTTCAGGTAGTGCGATACAATATAATGTACCCAAAAACCGGATTGTAAAACTGTCCCAGGTAGTTTCCTTTCTACATTCATCCATCTTACAGTTAATTTTAGTGGAGTTATTTCTAAAACGTAATGGGGCGTTTCTTCAAGTTCTAATTAGAGATATTTTGGCATATTATGTTTCAACCAAAACTAATTAGGAATTCTAAAATTAAAGTTTAATTTTCCGATGTTGTTTGCATCAATTACCTTAAAAGGTTTCGTTCAGTATAAAGTGAAAGGTATCTGAACTTTGCTGGAGAGTATAAAAAATGTTGTTTTCCAGTAGGCGAATGGTTAAAGTTTCTCTCTTCTTGATAATTTATGGGTCACAATGGATTTTTACCTCTTCTTACACATTTGTCGAATCCTCTCGCATCAACGTTGTTTGTACCCAACATAATTGGTTTATTTATATGTTTGTTGTGCTAATTTTTCTTGCGATTTTAGCATCTCGGTTCTTACTGAAAGTGTCTTGATGTTAGTTGCGTCCGTTGCGTGATTTAGTTTTATTACCGAACTTTGTTCGTGAGCAGCATTGGAGTTGTCTGATTTTTTTGTTTTTTCCTTTCCGTTTCATTTACTTCGCAGAATAAACGTTTATGCGAAATAAAAAACTTTTTTTTCGGTGTAAAACAAGTTTTTGTCAAATCAATCAAACGTAATTTTCAGGCTCGTTTCCTTTTCGAATAATCGTAATAATGAAATACGAACAGATTTAGCGTCAAATTACGTTAAGGTAGCAGACTGCACAAGTTGTGTGCATTTCTAAAGTAGCTGGTGCATAGAAAATTCGTAATTGTCGCAGATGTTGCTCATCGAATTTAACCCCGGGTGGCACCTATAAAAGCGTAAATCTTCCCTTAAAATGAAAAAAAAAATCGCAACTGACCCAAGCGTGTCACAATTTTGGTTTTAAAGCAGCAGTTTGTAATAAAAAATTTAATCTCTTAATATGGCATTAAATTCAAGCTGTTCGGATGCACAGCTCCTGAAAAAATTCCCCTTCTAACAATATACGCTCACCGCGGGGATTATAAAATTTCACAATACTAAAATAAGTTATTTTAAACTTCGTAAGAAAAAACTATCAAGAAATACTTGGCACTTAAACCCTGACAGTCGTACTAATGATGCAAGTTGCATTTGAAAATAAATGTCAAGATAGAAACTTTTTTCGTGTTTCATTATTTTGTAAACTTAAACTTGAACAAGCAAACGTCACTTTTGCAATTAGTAATCGGACGAAGAGCAATTAAAAATTCAATCGCCATGAAAATTTAAATTTCTGACATTTAACTAATGTTCCCTTTCATCCCTAAGCGCTTACCGATTTGAATTTTCTCCGACATCTGTTTAGGATTTAAACAACCTTAAAGTTCAGTTCGGAAAGAATTCACGGCCTTTTTTCATCAACTTGAACCCTTATTAGTGAAAACTACAAGTTAAGCATCTGTGTTTCTGACATGAAAGCGAGGGTGTGATTTATGGCGAGGAAAGAAACGTAACCGAATTCTATTTGTTTAGGAAAGCACTAGCGCGGTGACACATTTTAACCATTGCTTTCCTGTTACATTGAATTAAAGATTTTCTGAGCCTGAATGTTTTTCTAAGTAAAAACCTTCACAAATAACAGAAAGCGTCTTTTCTAAAATGATTCTAATGCATTTAATCAAGTTGCTTTGAATGAGGATAAGGTGGGCACCACGTCAGGACAACAAGAAATAAAACAAATACCGGTTGTTCTAATTTCGACTTCAAAAGCACCCAGATGTGTACGTTTCACAACTTGTCTGGTTTCAAAACTGTATAAAGGTATAAATAGACTCACTAGACGGTATTAAATTCTTTTTCTTTTCAAAGGGTTAAAAGTTTTATTTAAATACAGGTTTATAACAGTTGTTCTATCTTAGAAAGAACGCTGTGAAAATACAGGGCGTGTCAAGTACGCATAAAAGCATATATTTGATCAATGTTCTTAGAGATAAAACCGTACATTGTAAAATTGCCTTAGAGATCAAAATTTAAATTTTTGAATGGCAATTACACAAAAGTACACGCGTTCGTCCACCTGTGTTCGTGAATGTAGAACAGAAACCTTAAAATGAGTGCAAAACAATGAGATCACATCCAGCGATAATAAACTCAAGAACACGTCGTCTTTGTCTATGGTTTCCTCTTACTTAGTTTTAAACACCACTTGCCTTTTACAGCTTAATAGTAAAGTTAAGAGGCATTTAACAAAAGCAACGTAAATAAAGCCAACAACAACTGACAGAAAAAACTACAAAAGCATTTGCTTCGGAGCAGTGTTGTTCTATTTGGTACTTCGGTACTTACGAGCATTAAAAAGTACTCTGGTCCTCCTTAGATTAATCTGGTACCCAAAATAAATAATAAAATTCTCATTCTTAATTTAAATCTGAAATTTAATTTTTGCGGTATTATAAACCAATCAGCATTCAAACAATTTTTAAAGGACCAATTAGTGAATTTCCTGTATGACCACAGTACGTTGGTACTTTGCGATCGAATTTCGTCCTGAACTGTATGTCATCTGGTGCCAATAAAGCGAACTAGAGGAACAACGCTGCTTCGGAGTTTATTCAGACTGAAGCGTTTTCAGCGCAGCAACTTCCTCTGGAAAAAACAGTGTAGTACGAAATCTTGACATTATAACAAGATGAAAACAATAAACGTAAAAATCGAACCCGTTAAAAACCCATTTTAGACCACATAAAATATGACAGAAAAACTTTATAAGAAACACACTGAAGAAAAAAAGCTGAGAGCATTTACTAGCCAACCGGTGGCTGCGCAAGAAAAGTTAATTAAAAAAACAAATAAATAAAGTAACGGACTGGATAGAACGCAATAGAAAATTTTAAAAAAAATCAGATATCTCAAAAACAACTTGCATTCAAGCAACACTAAGATTTGTCTGTTTTTCCTAAAAAAAAATTATATTTACAAAAATTTTGTCCTAAAGATCTAGAAGATATAACCTAAATATAGACACCTAGTGTTCAAAGTGAACGAAACGGGTGTTTCTGATAATCCCAGTAGATTGCCCAAAGTGATTTCAAGAAAAGGAAAACGCCAAGTGACCTTAAAGCAGTTTACCTTAATGGCAAGATCCAGCAAAATGTATTTACCACGTGATTCAATCACTCAAGTTATGAAGCCAACTAAAGAGTTTCCAGTGTTGCTCATGTTGCATGGGCAATCTATAAAATGAATAAATATGTTTACACGGATGCTTATTTTATTGTCTACAATATTGAAGCCAAAAAATCGTGTTGTTCAGGCTCAGAATCTCAGTTGCAAGAACCACGATCTCAATCCACGATTACTGGCGGTCGTTAAAAACTCCAACCATGGTGCTCAAAAGATCTGGATCCCCAACCAAATTGTTTAAAAGATCTGGATACCCAACCTAAATTCTAAACCAAGATGTGTAGAAAAGTCGGAATAATGGAATCAAAGCGCGTGAAATCAGACGATTGTTTGAGAACCTTTGTCATCCAATTTAATATTGTATCCGTACCATTGGCTAGAAAGCGGGTGACTACAAAGAAACGAAAGCCTTCCAAATCCCAAGTTATAACTTCATACACTTATAAAACAGAAATCAAAATATCAATCGACAAATTAAAAAAAACAAAAAAAAACAGAAAAAAAAGAAGAGACTATTTCCAGAAGAATCGAGTAAAATTCAGAAGTAGGCCAAAAAACAACTAGATTTAAAGAGAACGAATTAAGTTCGGAAGAGTATGAAGACCTAGAATTTGTGCTTGCAGACGATGATCTTGACACCGACCAAATTGGACAATTCACCCCTGAATACAATGAGACAATATGATAATTCTCTGAATCCAGTTTTTTAACTGCCTTGTATAGGCACATGAACAGTGGTCCTGGGCGGAGAAGGGTGACGTGTGAAATTTTTTCCAATCGTTTTGCAACACATTTTGCTTATTATCCATTTGTCGTTATAATACAACAGGTGTTTCCTCTGACCAAATCTCAAAAATGTGCACTATGTTTTTTTCATAGATAAATTATACGTTTTGGAGAAAAGTAAATGTTGGAGTTTAAATGCTAGGTCTTAAAAACGTACATAAACCTTTTGACACATCTGGAAAAAAATAAAAAATGAATTTAAAGAATAAAACGGGGGCCCTTATTAGACCAGTTCTCAAACACTTAAAAAATAGAAAGAAAATCTAAAATGGAAACAATCTTACCATATGACTCCAACTCATCCAACTACTAACCAGACTACGTTAATACATATGTACAAAAGATAAATTCTTAGAACAATCAATGACAGTACTGGTAGTCCCAGTATACAAAAGAAAAGATGCATTCAGAAGAACCCTCTGTGATAAGAATTTTTCTGACCTATTAATATGGTACAAAATACGCTCGCAAAATAATTTTAAAAATAAACTATAGTGATCTTCAGAGGGTAAAAAGTTTTCGATTTAACTGTAATCACAGTAGTCCCCTCCCGATGCAATACACTTACGCCAACGTGCTTTCCAATCCTAAAAACAATTGTTAAAGTCGATTTTCGTTTACAGCTCGCAGCGATTCGGTGTGTCGGTATCGGTCTCTTAAGCTTAAGGAATAGCCAGAAGTCATACTGTGCTAAATCAAGCAATCACGATAGTTGTGAAACAATATGAGTTGAATTTTTGGCGAAATGGTCTCGAAGAACCAATGCAGGCTGAGATGGTGTATTATCCTGGTGCAAAAACCAAGAATTAATCTCTTTTTGCAAATTTACGATCAAATAATATTCCTTGTTAACAGTTCATCGCGGCGAAAGAAATTCATGATGCACACCACGATAATCGAAACATGAACTTGATTTTTTAACGAGTTTGGCGCGATCTTAACAGTCTTGACTCAGCTTTTGTACAATATACTTGAGATTAGTCGATTGTTTCCGGGTCGTATGGATAGATCCAAGTTTCATCTCCTGATAGAATGCGATTCACCTAGCCAGAAACGCGATTGTTTTTGGCACCAAACAAGATTTCACTCCTTTCAGGCCCAAAACATCTTTCTAAATTGTCTGATCCAAATAAAATATAAACAGTATCAGCAAGGTCTCTAATTGTCAATCGAAGATTTTTGGGCACCAAATCTTTGAATTTCTTAGCGTGTTGATAATCTGCTGATGTTGAATGTCGACCAAGGCGATTTTTGTCTTCAACGCTTTCTTTTCAGATAAAAACACGAAGTAAGCATTGCAAAAAGCGCAAAAAATCTGGGAAAAACAACATTAGCAATAGATCTTAAGCTTCATTCTCGTGAAAGAATCTAAGCTGGGAGTCGTTGGAATCCTTACTTTAGGTTACACCAAAGTTAGAAATTATTATACTTTTTAGCGCATTTAAGCAAAAGAAATAGAATCGTTAGGAAGCTTCACCGCGTCATCTAATTGGCTTTCAAAATTCTCAAAACACATTACAAAAACATAAAAACAGTAGATTCTGCTCATAAATGAATTAAGAAAATTATTTTGCTATATGCTCTCTACTTTATCAAAAAATCATAAAAGCAAGAATCAACACTGTAAAAAAAACTTGTTACGGTAAACCGTCAGCTCTGCACTCGGCTGAAATTCCCGGTTTCACCTGACAAACACTTAAGGTAAACAAATCGAACACAACCAATCTAACAAGAAGTACATTTATTTCAACAACAACACATAAAAAGAAAAAAAATAAATACTATTAGCAATATCGCAGTAATTTCAATGTCAGATATGTTGAACTATCGGGACATGCAACACCCTGTACAAGAAAGTAATTACGATAACACAGTTAAATTAAAATTATTAAAAAAATTAAATTAAAGAAAGAAAGATACATTATATAAATTGAAAAGCAAGATGCAGTCAATCAAGCCTCAAGCTTGATTACTTTGAAAAGTAATAGAAAAAAAAGCGTATTGTGCTAACCTGCGTATACTTGGTCATCGCACATACGATCGACACTAAAATTTTACGTGCAGAAAAAGGTACTTGCATTGTTTCAAACATGCTGCTAGCGCTAACGGAATACAAAGCATTCACTAAAAACTGAAAAATACAGTAATGTGCGCTAAACTTCCGATTTCATATGTTATGTAAATTGAATTAATTAGGCCCGACAGATATGCTGCTAAATATTGAAGATGTTTCATCGACAAAAGATACTAAGGATTCAACCTTCTCGTTCACTCGATGACAATAACTACCATATTCAAATTTAATAAACAACGATGATACATTGGCGCTTGAATTTAGTCGTTATCGACCATTTAAAAAAAATTATACCTGAACGTAGTAATTCGCAAAAATGAAAATATTTCTCGAATTTTACACGTGACGGTAGTTTAATGTTATATGAACAATGAAAATGAAACTTCACCGCAAAATAGAAATGCCCCCTTTTTATCTCAGCAAATCTTTCACATTCAATTATAGAAACTTTATTTGATTAGCACCGTCAAATAAGTATGTGAATGTAATAATTTATTTCGAGTTCTAATAATTCAAAAAAGTACTTTTATCGCTAGTTTTTCAACACCCTCATAAAAATATAAGTAAAAATAGGTTTTTTCAAGTTCATTCGCAATAAGCTTTTGACGTAATTGATTCTAAATTTGTGGCAAAATTTATAGTTTATTCCCGAAAAAATAAGAGATACATACATTTTGAAGCGCAAATGTTTTGATAAACCTAAAATTAAATAACGACGATATGTAAATGTTGGCAAAATCTCAGTGGTATTTCGTACGATACACCAATTTCCGGTTCTTTTTTTAAACGTCCCCAGGAAAAAACAACCAAATTGATTAGTCTAGGTTAGAAGTGACGTTGTGACAAATACCGAATCGCGCAAAAAGATAATCGACCTCGCAAGAACGCATGAGATCTAAAAATATAATTATTAATTTTATGAATGAAACTTTTCGCACTATCGCCTGTGTAAAAAAAAACGAGTTTTAGATATAACGCTCGATTTATCATCAGAATTGATTTCGAATTTTCATTTAGAATAACTTTTTAGTCTGTTTCGTAATTGTTTCAGTAGGACGACGTTTTTGCGACATGATTTTTAATGAACCTCTTAAACGAAGTAAAAGTTACCGTTAAATCTTCAAACTGAATCTAAACCATTTACTGTTAAACTTGATGTAACCGTAAGATTAATCGCTTGGATTGCCGAATAAAAATTAAATGTGTATGTACATTGTAGGCTTTTGACATTTAATGCTCGGAAAATAACTGATGCAGTCTTCTTGAAGGATTTATCTAAGTGAAGATCTTAAAACGGTTTCTAAGAATCGTAAAAGAACAAATTAGAAACGTTGAATCGCAGAAATTTCACAAAAAAAAAACATTAAGGTTAACCATCGCTACAAAGTTCAATTACGTTTAATGTTGTTTTATATTGAGAAAGAGCCTTTCTTCATTATTTTTAATATCTTTCTTAATAGATTACATGCTTCTAGGAAACGCCATGTTAATAGGTAAAATAACAAGCTTAATAAATTAGTCTTTAACAGTAACGGTAAATCGCGCAGAAAGAAGCATTATAAACACACCGAAAAACTGCGGAATTTCGTCTTATTAAGATGAAGCCCCAACATTTTAATTTTAAATCACGTTATTGATCAATCTGTTATTCCTAACTAATTTCACACGTTTCAAAAAAGATCAAATAATCTTCTAGTGTGCTATTATTTTTGCCACTTGTTATCCAACATAAGCTTTTCCTAATTCTTGCCAGTCGGTTTCGTGTTGTTCGTCTCTTAAGGTCATCACATTTGAAACCGCCCTCCAGTTCTGTGTCCTAACCGTAGACTCTGAATAGTGGTGTTTCATCTTTCATCCTTTTGTCGTGCATATTTTTTGTTCTTCTTATCAACTTTTTTCCAGATTGGCATTAACTTGCCAAATCCTGCCCATGCCAATCGTGTTCTTCTGGCTGTTTCAGCTGTCTGGTTTCTTTTGTTGGGTTTAAGAATCAGTCCCAGGTATCCATACTCCTCGACGCTCTCTAGACTGTAGTATAACCACAATTCTTAATTCTTGAGTGTTTGTCATTGTATTTGTCTTCTGCAAATTTATTTGGCTGTAGTTAATTATTCGGTCATAGTTGACATCATCAGGAAATCTCAGATGAGTTACTTTTCTACCATTGATGTATTGTCTAATACAATGATCTAAACACATCCTCTAAAACCAGCGTAAAGGGCTTATGTCACCTGTCGAACGCCTCTTTTTATAGGTCATTGTTGCATTTTATAAGTATTGGGTATAAGTTGCCTATAGCGTAGTGGATAAAAACAAAGCTGAGATAGGATGCATTTGCCTTTTCTTTGAGGCTTTTAATTGTGAGAAGATAGTCCAATATCAGTTCTAAAATCTAGCCTGCTCGACTAGTTAATATCCATTTTTGGTGTTAGAAGATTATTGATAATCCTCATGAACAGTTTGCAGACTTAGGACAATAAGGATAAGTCTCGGTAGTTTCTGATGTCGCTCTTGCATTACTATTTAGATAGTAGTATAACTACGCGTTTGTTACAGCCTTTAGGAATCTCAGATTTATGCAAACATCCATTAAAAAGAGTTTTTCGATTCGGTAGTATGACTGTTTTAACCTTCCTTTAACATTTCTGGCAGAATTAAATGTGTGCTATTATTACACAATTAATAATAGAAATACAAAACGCGTAAACAGTATGGTACCACAGCCCGTATAATAAAACTGCAAAACCAATCGTCAAAATCCTCTTATGGCGGGATACAAATGGCTACATCCCAATATTTTCATTAATATCTCCTCTAAATTCGTATCTTCAATCACCAACTATGAATGTGAAAGATGTAAAAAGTTATTTAAACAGCTTCTTCAAGAAATTGCCAAAGTTGAGAGAAGTTTTTAAAGATATATAAAAGACATTACTGAAAGTTTGACCTTGTCGTAGGGAATAAAACCGAAATTTAGAAAAAAGAGTTCATTTTGATGAATTGTCTTAGAAGAAAAGAATGAGAAGAAAGGTTTTCAACTTATTAAACAATTTGGAAAAAAATGATGTCTTAGATCCAGAAAATGTAACTGACTGACGTCAAAGTGGCTGAAAGATCAGTACAATAACGATCCCATAGATTCATTTTCTCAATAAATGGTAAGCTTTTGAGCCTTGCTAAAGATTAAAATATTAATATTCCAAATATTCAAGATCTTGCAACATTTGTAAAAAAATGCGACTCTATCATCAAGTTTTCCGGATGTATGTACAGTATTGGTATAGAGGCCAAAAAGTAAACTGCAGACACTTTTTCGTTAATTATTATAAATACAATAATAACAACGCCTGCAGTTGTAATAGAGACGCTTTTACACATTTTAACTATGTAATTAAGAAAAAAAACAGCAAATATACGTAGATGAGACAATGTTGACAACTCATTAGTTATGGTTGATAACGACTTCCATTTTCCATAGAAAAACGACCACATAATGCCAAAACATTTTATAGCTGCACTCATCGAGTTAAAAGTAATCGGAATGAAAAAAAACGGATACACGATTTTTCTTCCGAATGTATAGTTTTAAGACAGTTGTATATCGCTCAGTGTTAATCTTAAGACCAGGTCCTTTAAAATCCAACATAGACACACCATCGCTATAAAAAAACGTCTCTATTACTTCTCTCGTCGAAGGTAGTGACCGACATCTTTTGGTTTCGGAGATTGTGAATGCTTCGACTGCATTTAGATTCTAGTTCGTGATGATAACACCAAGCTTCCTCGCCAACAACAATTTGGTGTAGAAGGATACCTTGTTGTGTATAGAGGATCCAATGATATAATGATAAGACCAAACGCAAATTAATTTGTTGGTTTATAAGAGGTCATGAAACCTGCTGAGCAGCAGAACCAATACTATAATCATGGAATAAAAAATTCCCAGGCTGATACCAAACATCTGAGAAAGTTTCCAGCTATCTCACATTTTCATATGATGAAGCAACACGTGCAGGTCCAGAACGGAACAACTCTTGAATGGATTCTCTTTATTGTCAAATTTTCTGAACCATTCAACCGTATGAGAGTAGTTCCCAATGGCTGACGACCCTCAAGTGTCAAAACTAAATAACTGTATGGAGAATATTTCTGATCAGATTTTTAAACATGAATCTCTTTTCTTAACTCTGTAACATTGCTTAGAGAAGAGCCAACTGCAAATGCTTATAACAAATGCGCCATTAGTACTTAAACAAGCAAACAATGCAAATAAATTCCGTTTCCATTGCGACGAAAGCGCAAACAACCTGGCATATCAAATTATCAATTCTAATATGAGGAACTCAACGTCGTTTTGGAAAAACAGCATGGCAAGGATCTATAGAACCTCATCACGACCCGGAATGGACACTGTACGATCATAACGGCCTATGTTAACTAAACACAGAGTTAAAATACACATACTGATTTGGACACCAATAACCTAAAATAACCAACATTTAAACCAAAATTATAGAAATTGTAACAGGCCTGTGAAGTTAGCACCGCCAATCGTGAAGTTTTTGGAAAACAATACGGCATTCGTTTGCCCATCGTTAGCCCATGTTGGCCCAGGGAAAAGTTTCGTTTGCCCACACTTCAAACATTTTTTATGTGAAAAAAAACATTTTTTGGTAAAAAACAAAAAACCAAAAAATCAACTCTTTTCACGCTATATCGTTTGCCCATGTTTGCCCAGAAAAAAATTTTGTTTACCCACCCACCCCGCTAAGTCCAGGACAATGCGCACGCTGATCGCTAGCACGAACGGAACCCAAGAAGAATGTAAAAGCAGCCACACGAGCTTAGAGCAACTCTATGCCGAGATTTATTTAATTTCATTTTCGTATATCAAACCAGAACTAGACGTAACTGGGCGAGCTAGAGAATAAACAGCTACGTAAAGCTTCAATTTGCTACCTTGTCACCAGATTATAATCAAATACTCGTGAAAATTACTTTTTTAAATTCATCGGGTTCATCGCATTCATTCATTTTTAGCTATAATTCAATTTAACAATAGCCACCTTGATTTTTCACGTAACAACGCTCACCTGCCTGTAAAGTTTTGTTGTTTGTTTTGTAATTTTTGATGACGTAATGAAATCCTGAAAGAATATTTAACTAAGTAACATGGGAGGTCAAAATTCGACGTCGACTTTTAGTATTTACTCGTACTCACTTGTTTGTTTCTTGTTTCCCCGTTAATACCTGTTCCCACTAAAAGTTTTAAATCAACAGCACATCACCATTCGCATTCGCAGATAACTATGTCCGATACGGCGGACGCGTTACAAGCTGTAAACAATCTTTTGCGAGAGTGGCCCTGAGAGGTGTTGGAACATCTTCCTTACTCACTTAACATGAGTATTTGTAGCTAAAACCTCTAAGCTAGGTTGAAATAACCCCTTCTAAATATCCGATTTAGTAACATGCCGTATGTGATCCTAGCAGTAGATTATTCCGTTTCTGAGATCAATAAACAACACCTTGCTTTCTGACATCTGGCAAAAAGTACAATGCTTTGCTGGTGATTATTTTGAAGGAATCTAGTGAATTTTGTTTGTACGTTCATCACAAAACTATGTTGCCATTACTTTATTCACAATAACTAAACCAGAAAACAAATTTTTCTTTATAAAAATAAACATGCATAAATCCAAACGCAATAGCCAGATTTTTCCATAGTATAAAGCGGTGTCTTCTCCAACTCTGGTAACACCGTACATTTAGCATAGACCATCACGTTTATACTAGTGAGGTATTTCATAAGTGAGCAGTGTATCGTACTATTTCTGGCCCATCCTCAACTGTTTTAGACCAGTGAAAAGTGTGTTTTTTTTTCAATACGTTTTTTATTTACATTCTAGAACTGATGTACAGTTGCTAGACAGTTCAAAGTAATTGTAAATTTGATCACTGTTGTCTATTCCCACATTAACACTGCGTGGTCTATAATAATGTTCCAAGATTAAAGATCTTTGATGATCGCTTTCTTCAAATTTTGTTCCGTTAATATCTCTACCTTCCACCTACTTTCGAGCGAGCTCGTTGTATAAGTTTTAAGTGATTATATGCATATTTGTGAGTGAGTAATCGTTTCTAATCTAGTTTCTACAGAAGACCTTCCACTATCAAGCTCCACAATAGAAGAGGAAATATGTACATCCTTTGACAGTATTTACCTTCTACATAGATTGTACTGCTCAGAAAACTAATCCATTCTAATAGAGCAATTCTTTAAAATCCGAAGACTAGAGTCAAAAAAATCAAAAACTACCTCTACACCTATGAAAAATCTCACAACCACTTCGTTGCATAAGAAACTTTCCTCCTGGGTGTTTGCTCATATATACTGAGTTCACAAAGTTTATTCGCAAAGGTGTATATAGCGTAACAAATTTCTAGACAAAATGTAATTACAGTTCTGTCCACCACGTTGTTGGTGAGTTCCAGTCTTTGAGCTCTGTTTCTCAGATACGTCTAAGCTTGAACTTACTACGTTTGTTTCAAATTTCCGTTTGTGCAAAGTATTAATTAGTGACCGCTACAACTGTCATCAAATTGATTTTCTAACAGTAAATCCTAATACGTTTAGGATCATCGTCACAACACGTTGATGGAATAATAAAAATAGAAAAACAAATGATCTATTTGTTAAAACAAACATAAAACTGTAAACTTCGTATATATAAATATTTTAACTATTCACAGTTACGCCGAAACGTTAATTAACAAATTTAAATAGCAAAGGTCGTCCATTTAAATTGGTGTACACACGGAAAAAATAAAATCGTGCACAAGCAAAGAAAAACAGAAGGAAGGTCACATAACGGAATTCACGTTGGGGCGTCTTTGAATAGGGTCATAAAATTTGATTATTCGCCCGTAATTATACATCATTGTTCTGTGTAATGACTGACAAATTTAATTACACACTAAGGAAAAGAGATTCGAGATTTTTACTTGAAATTCCCATCTATTGGAAAATTATTGAGTATAAAACATAATTAGTGGAAATCTATAATAATTACTAGAAACGGCGCGAGTAACCGCCTAGAAAGTTTTAAAATAATCGTCAAGAAAATGCAGATTTTCTACTTTAATTAGTTCATGAAGTAGATTCAATTTGCATTTGGATGCGAAAACCAGTTTTAAAAAACTGCACTTTGCTGAGTAATGCAAGAAAAATTGTATTCCGGTAATTTTCGTTTTATCAACGTGCTTTTCGCCCATAAACAGCGTTTCAAACTTAAAAATCCTTGCGTATTATAATTAGTAATTAAAAGATTAATTTTCAATTTTGTCTTAATACGTAGAATGAGGTTAATTAAATGCATTTCGCTTCGATAAACAAATACAGAAAATCTTAAACCTATCTCTTAGTGTATGATCGCTGTAACTAAACCAATTTATTGATAATTTATTAGCAGAATATTGTCTATGAATGCCACGTATTTAGTTTGTGGAATTGTAATTAAATTATGTGATACGAAATCAATGATCACTGATTAGGTTTGGGTTAATGCTAAATTATTCATAGACAAGCGTGAAATGTGTAAACAATTCAAAATTAATTAACCAGGGCCTTGAAAATATTTAGTTAATTACAGAAAACAGGCGTATTAAGTGCGTATTAAATATTAAAAAAAACTGGATCATTTTGTGGTAGATGTAAACTAGAATGAGTTGTTTTTCTTTGATTCATAGCCGCGAGCATGTTCTTATGAAAAACACACCAACGCAAAAAAATCGAATCAGTCAAGGATTCGTACCTTATCAGGAATTCGAAGAATTACAAAAATTGCTTAGTTCAATCGTAATCATAAAAGAATTGAGTATAGTAAAGTAAGTAAACACCTGCGAAAACTAGAAAAAAAACAAAGATGAAATGATTTTTGATATTTAATTTGCAAATAAACAAAAATTCAATCGCTATTTTACAATTCTTGAGTGGTAAATAAAAATCTGAATGATTCTGAATGACTAATAAAAATATAGTCATTATTCGAAAAATATAGAATAATAAATAAAAATTCAGTTGTAATTCGAATGATCGGCGTAACAAATCAAAATTCAACTGTCAAGTAATTATAAATAACTTATTTGATACTAAATACATTTTATTAAATAAATTAATTGCAAACCGTTTTTTATTCAGTATTTAATTCAAAGATTTTTAGTTTCAACAATCCGCTTATATACTAAAGTCTTTTGTTAAATGTTTGTTTACAAAAATTACCATTATTTTATATTTTTTATTCGTAATCACATTAACAATACGGTTTACTTGTCATTCAACATCACCTTGTTGCAATAACACTAAACATTATTTAATTAGAAAATACAGTTAGTCACTCAGAATCCAATTATTTATCAATTTGAATAAATATAACAAATATTAAATTTTTATTCATCATTTACACTTCGTTGAATGATGAATACATTTTTATTTACTGTTTGAAATAAATGAAACAAAAAAAAACAAAATTAGTAAAATAATTAGTAACTTTTCTTCAAAATTATTTGAATAACGATTAATTTCAAAGTTGTTTAATTTTATTTGAATAATATCCATCTCTGATCCATAGGCCAATCTTATTTTTTCTCGAGTGATTCAAACTAAGATAGTCAACACACTTTAGATAACATAATTAAACATAATGCATTTCCAGTTACAATAAAATTAAACGAACCTGATCGAATTAGTACGACAAATTTAAGTTGGAAACTATACGGAAACTAACAATCACATTTAACACAAAACTTGAAACTAAATTTTCCGCAACAAAAAAAGGGATGTGTAAACAACTACATTTGCGACCTATATGCTAATGCAACAATCATGTTCAGAAAAGGGTGCTATCACGAAACGCCCAGTTTCTCAATACACCTAAACCACAGACTAGGATATATGCCTGAAAGCCATAGCGTACAAACTTCAACGAGACAGACGAATACAAGAAATACAATTTTATAAGTAGCATAATTTATTTTCATTGTGCGTTTAAGTAAACATGGGGTAGAGAACATTATTAGTGACAAATACAAGAATAAATTAGCGCATTAAGCACGTACTTCTCCAATCAAGATTTTTTTGTCCGTCGAAACTATTTCTTGCTTGTCATTCCTTATAATCTTGTAACTTTATAGTAACAGAACTTTAAAATATCTACACACAGCGTAGTTTTTTTGAATGCACAAGAAATGTTTCAACTACGCCGTAACAATATAAAAAAGAATTAATCTACAAAATTGTGAACCCCAGCATTTTTTTTTTACTTCAATAAATCGAAACAACTCTTTTCCATTATTTTTTTATCTTGTTGTTTTTATCATCCTAACACAGACAAGTATTTTTCCAATCTCTTTAATCCCTCCACATAGTACGGCATCTTGCAATATCCTCTTCAGCTTAAGCTTAAAAAACAAAAAAAACGCTAGAATCAGATCTGGTTAATATGGTGGATGGTTAATGAATTCAAACTTCAATTCGCAAATTTTTGCCATAGCGATGACTAAAGCGTTCCTTTTTCAAAATAGTTGATCAACTATGACTTTCCCGGAACACAAAACAACCATTGCTTATTTCAAAATCCAGTTACCCTTTGCAATCCACTGTTTCAAGTGTGCCTTGGTTTCAGTAGTGTAGCAGTGTATCAGTCTTTCATCTACAGTTATTAATGGACGTCGAAAGTCCACCTTTCTTAGTGCACCATTCAATTTTGACATGACCAAATTTTCAATCCATATCGTCGGTACAAGGTCAAAACCATAAACGTGAAAACTCGGCAATTTTTGCCTAAGTGTTTTAGTGAAAGTTATCAATGCCGAAGTCACCGGAAGTGCCTCGGAAATCTGACTCTACCCCCTGCAGCTTTTCTGGCGTTGGCCCAAGAAGTGGTTATAGATGATTGAAAAATGTTAAACGACTCATCGGACAATTAACTGAATCAAAAAGCGACCCATTTGATTTTGTTGGCCATAGCTCCACTACTACGGAGTATCCAATTAACTGAAAATCCGAAAAACTAGAAACCTATGAAGAAAATATAAATAAACGAGATGTAGAAAAAATGTCTAGGAAAGCGACAAAAATGGAAAGACGAATCCTACACTGGACATAGAGGCGCTAAAGCCTGCTCGTGCTCTTTTACTAAGTCCGTGCCTCGACCGACAAAAACCCAAATATATATTCAATTTGTTAATAAAATTTATAAAGAATTTCGTCGTTTAACAAATATTGATGACTAGCAACCCTTCGTAAGAAATCGCACAGAACAATATCACGGAAGAAGTTCAGATGTAAATATTTTTTTACCTAAGAATTTTTTGAAGCAACATTGAAAATATATTCTCGCTGTGCCATCAGTAGAATCGCATTATAGTCGAACTTCAAGTACAAAAAAGCAGTCTAGACACTGAATTTATAGTAATCCACAGAATGTAGGAAGTTTGCACTACAAAGGCATTTACACCAGTTACTTTTCAAAAATACCGGCAAATATTTCACGCATACAAATTGAATTTCTTTAAACCAAGAAGAGCCAATGCAGGAGATGCTTGGCACACAACGTTTTAACCAAAAAAGAAAAAATATAAAAGACAATGAGTTAAAAAAACATCTAAATAGATTAACCGAAGCAAGAAAAGACAAAATCATTGCAAAAAAGTTCTATC
The DNA here is from genome assembly GCA_035610365.1 of Aquatica leii. Lineage (NCBI taxonomy): Eukaryota > Metazoa > Arthropoda > Insecta > Coleoptera > Lampyridae > Aquatica > Aquatica leii. The sequence goes on along the minus strand of CM069437.1, from coordinate 85,954,819 downwards.
ATTTAATTTTGACCTTGGCGCACCGAAATAATCTTCAATCTGCAAAGTACAATTTGAATAACCAAAACGTTGATTATTACTCTGGGACGAAACACAAAGAAACGAGGAGCAAATGACATAGACTCTTGTGTGTATGATGTTATCATGTCGCACACTGAAATCGGAACCGTTCATATTATGTCAGAAATCACCAGTCCTTACAAGTTAGTGATCACAGTTTTTCTCAAACTAGGTATAGTAAAATGGAGTGTAACCTCGTTCACTCCAAAATTGAGTAGAAGGCAAAGTATATACTCCTGATAGTTGGGTACAATTAATAAGAGATGCTTATGTATCACCAGAGAGTGAGTGAGACTGTACAAAAGATGTTGTTTGATGAATCGTCTTCAAGCATTTCTCTTAGTTTTAAAATTCCCTAGAGGCGTGTTTGCTGGCTTCGCTCTCTAAAAGAGAAGTCATCAAAAGTCTATTACAAAACTGATTTTTGAAGATTTAACTGAGATAGACTGCCCATAACAGCTATAATAAACAAAATTTGTGTAGACTTAACTACATATTTCTAAAGCTTATCGTCATTTTTTTTGTATTTCTTTACATCATGCAATTCAGGTAACTATGCATTTCGTGTGATCATTATCCTTGAATGACCTAGTTTCGTCATTTCTATTTTGTTTACTGCAAAGCGAATCAAGTAACTTAAATGTCGAACGAAGGTTTTAAAATCTTCGGCCATCCTATCATTTTATGACAAAATTCTAGTGTAAAATCCAGCGATATTTGTGGGAAGAATCGCTGAAGTATGATGCACATTTACGTTTTGCAGTTAGATTTAATTTTCTTTCGTTGTTTCTAGGATTTACAACCGTACCTACTAAATTACGTGTTGAACACTTGTAATAATTGCTGTGTGTTTGCTATTATGTGAGAATATCGTCGTCGTAAATATCTTGCGTGTGTTGGGAGAACTGTCGAGTTGCGATCGTTTTCGACGCCCTATATGTGAAGCTTAGTACATTAATGGGGAAGAGAATGAAGCCCCGCTCATAAAATTCGACTTCAAATAAAATACAAATCTGAAAAATTAGAAGTATAGCGCACGTAGTGTTTCAAAATTAGTTATAACCGAATTTATGTTTATCGATTTTCAGCTTTTAGGAATGGCTGAACCTTTACTAGTACTAGTAAGGGATTGTAAACCATGAGTAACCATTTGTTTTTTATTACCCATTGCTGCGATTGTGTATACGTTTGTTATCACAATCAGTCCGTGTAATAATTAACGTTCTGATTATTTATTTACCGTGAGCCATTCTTATTCAATTTATATCAAATTCATGTTAAATTTCAATTTTAAAATCATAAAGTTTTCTACTTTGTTGATTTATTTAATAATACAGTGTGTTGCCCAACTCGAGAGTTTAGTATATCTATGATTGAACAGACGTCGATTTTAAAATAAATTTACTTCTTGTTAGTTTATATGTGTTCCGTGGCGTGGAAGCGTGGACAGGCACCTGTAGTTACTATAGATAGGCTGATTTTTAGTTGGTGTGCCCACGCTACTCTCCGTTACCAAAGCTGCCGTTGCCTTTTCTTTATTGTAGATAAGCTTGTAGGTAACGAAAGCACTTCTCTCAAGTGCACGTTACAAAATGTTTAAGAACAAGCCGGAGACTTATTTGCTTGCCGGGCAAAAGTGAGAAGACAATGTGGCGAAAAACATGATCCCCAATCTTCTGTGGTAACTACCGCACCGTGGAAGTTATGATATGGGGAACTATTGCCCTCAGCAGTAGGTCATCTTTGGTCTGTATCAGAGACAATACGACCGCCAAACGTTACATTCAGGACGTGTTGAAAACACATGTTCTCAGGACTCTTCAAAATCCATTGTTCCAATAACACAATGCACGACCACACGGTTACCTTAAACCACTTTGAGCGTAATCAAATCGATTTGTTACGTTGGCCACCAACATCTCCATATGTTTTACTAATTGAGTATGCCTGGGGCAGTATAGGCAAGCGATTGCAAAATTAATCCAATCCCCCACAGACTCTACGGTTTTTTTGACACCATTCAGGTTAATACGTGTCTTTATTAATAAATTTTCACATTTTGTTTTAACAAAAATTTCTAGTACCGCACTATAAGCAAGTACGCCCCAAGCGGTTTAACAGCCGGATCGCCTGGGGGGATGAGTGTCAAATAAAGATTCTTTTTTCGGAAGTATTTAGATCGTTTGTTATTGCTAACGCTGGCCGGTAAGGGGTTCACCACCATTTTTCTATTTTGAGAATTTAAAGTAATTTTACCAAGTGACGGACGCTTATTTCACACACAGCCACGGAAAGTGAAATCATTGTCACATTATAATAGTATTTAAAACTTATTGGACCAATTAAACCCCGGTTGAGTTGACGATTTCCCAAATTTTGGCTTTTATCAGCTGTTGATAACCTGTATAGTTCGTTTTTTTAATATTATTTATTTACCTTACGCATTCAGCGTTGATAATTGTGTTAATCCTGCAACTGTAAGTTACTTACTTTTATCTACGTATATTTCTTTATATGAACCTACTGTTAAATTTGAGTACTACTGTGTATGTCCATGACTTGAACCCGTCGAGTGACCTTAGTAATTTTTCGTATACAAGACTATTTCAAATCGGCGAATGTAAGCTTACAATCTTCGAAACTATCAGGAGTAAGTCTTACGCTACTTTTATAATATCTTGAAGGATCACGTCTTGTTATCGTCAACTTAATTGTAACTAATTATTGCAACGGTGTGTAATTGTTAATGTTTACATTAAGTTAAAGTTTGTTTAGTGGTCGATTTTGTCTCGAATTCACTGAATTTTGTCTATTCCTGTTAGATGACCTAGTTTTGCCATTTTAATCTCGTTAACTGCATGTAACTTAAATGTTCATAAAAGCTTTTTAAATCTTTGGCCATCCAATCATTTGATGGCAGCATTTAAATGTAAAATCAATCGATAGTTATAGGAAGAATCGCTGGGGTATGATACACTTTACATTACATTTACATTTACGACCGTACCTACTAAGTTACGTGTACAACACGTGTAATAATTCCTTCGTGTTTGCTGTTCTGTTGAAATATCGTCGTCGTGAATGTATTTCGTAAACCGGAAGAACCGTCTTCGACACTCAATTGGCAAGGTTTCTATTTGCATGGTTTTTGTGTTTTCACATTTTGTTCTTTAAAACACGATAGGTGATTGTTTTAGCTACAGTGAACTGTTTATTATGCTTAGAGCGAGAAAGTACGCAAATTTCCATCAAATGAGCGAGTTTGATGTAGGGGGTAAACAGTGAAATGAATGAAGCTGGTTTATCATTTAAAGAGATTGCCACTAGAACGAATGAAAGTGCGAGTACTGCAGTGCCCGCGTTGTCAGACATGATTTCAAGAAGGCCGAACACGAATAACAAGATGTACAAGACGCCGACCAAGAACGACTTCCCTTCTAGAAAGGTGATTGTATGCAGAACATGAAAACTTATTGGGATACGAACCGTAAGACGTTTTTGGCTGGATTCATATATTGTCGCTCACGTTTTTTAGCGACGAATCGCGTTTGGGTATGCGTAATGTGCGAGAAGGCTGATGAAAAGCGTGATCCTCAATTTTCTGTGAAAAGTCATGTGCGCCGCCCCGTAGAAGTAGTGGTGTGGGGAGCTATTGACTTCGATAGTAGGTTTCCTCTAGTCTTCATTAGAGGCAACATCATTACCCGACGTTACATTCATGCTGTGGCGGAAACACATGTTACCAAGATTCTTCAAAATCCATTGTTCCAACAAGACAATGCACGGCCACATGTAGCCATAGTTACGTTGAACTACTGAGCGTAATCTAATCGATGTGCTACCTTGGCCACTAAGATCTTCGGATTTTTCACGATTTGAACGTGACTAAGATGTTATTGATAGGCGATTGCAAAATTTATTCTATTCCCTACAGATTCTAACGGCACACGGTACAGGTAGCATGGGATGAGACTCTCCAGGAAGAAATTGAAGATCTCATTAGGAGTATGCCCAGACGACTCAATGAATGCATAGCGCAGCATGGAAGTCCAACCCATTACTATTTTTTCTTAAGTCTCATACAGATTCTCATTGTGCAGTAGTAACACGTCTACTTGCAAGATTTGTTAAACTTTCATCAGGTACCTGACCAATTGATAATTAAAGACATCGCAGATAAGTGAGTGAGTGAAATAAAATTAGTCAAAAAAGACCAGAACTAGCACAGATCCCAAATAGCAAAACAATTTTTTTTTGGAACAGTGTCAACGTACGTACCAATACCTGCCAAAACTTATAAAATTATTACAAGCATGTAGATATCAATAAGTTGTAAAGATCACCAAAGTCTTAATAATGCATTAAAGCAAAAGAAGTGGAAGGTACAAGTTGAATTCTTCTTTCCCAACCTTAAGAATCCAGTAAATGCCTCAACTTACATTTATCTTAAATTTGCTCTCTAGGGAATATCATTAATCTTCAGCGTTTTCAAAGAAGTCTCAGTTCATTAATTGTATCACAATTATAAAACAAAACAAGTTCCTTTATAATTAGTAGCTTAAAGATTCCTGTCAAACTAAAGACTAAACTAATCTGAAAAGTAAATCTATGAACAAATATTTTATAACTGCCAAAACAAGAGTAAAGCCACTTAACAATGATTTACCAATCGCTAATGGATAATAAATCCAACTGAAACACAACAACAAAAAAACAAATTAAAAATATCCAGACACAAATATATAAATTTAACCAAATATAAATAGTTTACAAAGCAACAAATTGGAAAACTAATTGAATCCGGAAAATCGCCAAGTGTATTCGTTCAAATTAGAAAGAAAAAAAAACAAATTCTAATAACTTTAAAATAATAACTCGAACAGTCATAAATCGTTCGTATTCTGAACCATAAACGTGTCCGTTCTTAAATCCCAAAAGAACAATGAAACGAGGCCCTAACATTGGTTATACAAAAGTTAATGACCTCAAGTCAGCGCTTTTTCCCAATTCCCCACGGACGATGGAGGCTCAAAAGAAAAATTAGCGCTAAAGTTTCGTCTAATAAAACAATAAAAAATTTAGTTAACAGTTTGCATACGATCACGAAAATCGGATTAAATTCCGTTCCTTTCACAGACAGCGAACACATGTGCAAAACGACTAAGGTAGATAATAAAGGATAATATAATTTTAGAATGCATTGTGAATAATTTTAGGAACTGGATATTTACGTCCAAGGGAAAAGGACTGCAAAGGAGAGGGTTACTAAAACTCGTCGCTATAAATACACGTTACCTGCAAATATAGAACACCTGTGGTAAAAATAGCTGCAGTACGCCATGTGTAAACCAATGAATTTCAGAAGCCATGTTTGAAGGACTAAACAAACGTGAATTTTAATATTCTGTTCGTGTGAACCTTTTTTATCTATCTTGTATTAATATTTCTTCTGTAGAGAACAAGCACGAAACCAATGACGTTTCACTTCGAAAGCGATTCTAATGACAGATGCGTGTATCTTTCTAAATTGTTTCATTAAAACCAATGAAAATGGAGTAATAAACAATGACCGATGATTGATAACGGTTGCTCTTGTAGTAAATAAAGCCAACAATGGTTTCGGTTAAAATATGATCGTATACAAAGAATGAAGGATTAAAGCTGAGAATATCGTCAATTTTAGTCAACAGCATGATGAGGTGTCGTTCGATAACTAATGATTTTAACGTGTATGTTTATTTTTATGTAACGCACGATGTTTGTTTGATTATATTGCTAAACGTAAAGAAATTTTTAATTAACCTCCAAGAATACAAATTTGTAATTATCGTAGCTTTTAAGTTACACAAAATAGCCTATTTGCATGAGAAAATTTTACTATTAAAATTAAACTATAGGTAAGCAATCTTCAAAAACAAGAATAACAGTTTCCTTTAACCCAAGATATTATAAGACAGCATTGCCTTATCAAAGGTAAAGTTACAGACACAGCTCTGTATAATTGTGTTGACTTCGTCCTCAATTCCTTGGAATCTGGCCAGCCACTGTTTGGTATTCTGTTTGACTTATCGAAGGCTTTTGATCGGTTTCACCATTCGATTCTACTAAAGAAGATGAAACAAATAGACATTCCGTGGCCAGCCTTTGAGTGGTTTAAATCTTATCTCTCCGATAGGTTTTGCATGATTGCTTTTATCACTCCTTGTGGTGATACCGTCTCTGGTCCTTTGGCAGTTAAGTGTGGTGTCCCTCAAAAATGTATGTTGAGTACTATACTATTTTTAACTATGATAAATGACGATAAAATTTTTGTAGTCACATGATGTCCTTCCTATTCTTTATGCAAACTATCTAACTATTATGGTAAAAGATCCCATGTTGGATCACCGAATGGAGACTAGAGCTGCTGTGTGTGAAACGGTTCCTGTCTAGAACACACACAGTAGGTTACAGATAAACTGCAACATAACCAGTGTTATCATGTTTGACTACAAACTCACTTCTGATGATTGTCCAAAATTCGCTATCATAGAAGCAGCACTTGGACAGACCGATTTACTCTCCAAAGAATGAGGATGGTAGTATCTCCCCAGACTTTACTCACAATGCATCATGCATTGTTTGTTTCTACACTGAGGTATGGTATAGTGTTTTAAGGTTCCTCAACCTTCTGGCTCTCCCTTTCTACGTATTTGAACGTCCCATGTTCAGGAGAAACATGCTTTTCATGCTCAATCTCCCGACCGTCTGAGCATGAGCACAAGACACAAATCTAGAGTGCCCATCCTTTGCTATCATACTTACAGATTTGAACTAGGTTTAAAAAAGACTGCTTCTAGTCAGCTATAAAATTTAATAATTTGATCCCTACTGCTCCCCTACAAAATCAATCCGAGTTGAAATTAGGATTTGGCTAACCAGACTGGAGCCTTACTTTCTGGAGGACCTAACCTGGTTAATATAAAGTTACAACAATAATCATTATATTATGTGAGTTTATATGAGATTTCCAAACTCTAAAATATTTGACATATATTTTTACTTATACATATATAGTTATTTATTTAACAAATTCCTATGCAAAGTGGGCGTTTTTTTACGAATGCGCATTTTTAGCCCCCAGTAAGACGAGGGTTTTAAAAGTCCAAGAGACAAAAACTCCCGATTTAGACAAGAACGAGTTGAATACAACAATTTATTGCTAGAACAGAGACTACGAGACTCCTAAAGTCTCAAAATCTCTCAAAAATAGTTTGACGTTTATATTGACAAGTGCGTAAAAGCTGTCAAAAGCGGTTTACGAAGCAAAAAATTGAAATTTATCAGATTTAAGGACAATAAAATATTATATTATTATTATTATTATTACAAATTGTTTTATTTAGCAAAAAATAAGGAGTAAAAAAGTCAACCCATTCGCTGAACATCTTCAAGTTTCACAATGACCATATGGATTACGAAAGAAAATAATACGTCAAATAGTGATAGAAAATCAAACTTATTGTTTTTTTAGGTCTGTGAAGTTAGCACCGCCAATTGTGACTTTTTTGGAAAACAGTACGGCATTCGTTTTCCCATCGTTAGCCCATGTTGGCCCAGGGAAAAGTTTCGTTTGCCCACACTCCAGAAATTTTTTATGTGAAAAAAACATTTTTTGATAAAAAAACAAAAAATCAACAAATCAACTCTTCTTACGCTATATCGTTTGCCCATGTTTGCCCAGGAAACATTTTTGTTTACCCACCCACCGAAAAATTTTTATGTGCAAAAAAATGTTTTGATAAAAAAATCAATTTTTTTCACACTAAATCGTTTGCCCATCGTTAGTCTAGAATTGCCCAAGAAAAATTTTCACTTGTCCACCCACCAAAAAATTTTTTTTTGCGGAAAAACCAAAAATCAAAAATAAACATTTTTCACGTTATATCGTTTGCCCATCTTTCAAATTTGATTGCCCACCCTTTATTTTCATTCTAAAAATATTTAAACAATAAAATGGAAAAAACCCATTCGCGATGTATAGGTGGATATATAAGAGTCTATAGGTTTATAACAAATAATAATTTTTAAAGTTAAAATGGCTATTTTGTTTGCCCATCTCTCAAATTTGATTGCCCACCCTTCATTTTTATTCTAAAAATATTTAAACAATAATAAAATGGAAAAAACTTATTCGCGATGTATAGGTGAATATATAAAAGTCCATATGTTTATAACAAATAATAATTTTTAAAGTTAAAATGGCTATTTTGTTTGCCCATCTCTCAAATTTGATTGCCCGCTCTTCATTTTCATTCTAAAAATATTTAAACAATAATAAAGAAGAAAAAACTTATTCGCGATGTATAGGTGAATATATAAAAGTCCATATGTTTATAACAAATAATAATTTTTAAAGTTAAAATGGCTATTTTGTTTGCCCATCTCTCAAATTTGATTGCCCGCTCTTCATTTTCATTCTAAAAATATTTAAACAATAATAAAGAAGAAAAAACTTATTCGCGATGTATAGGTGAATATATAAAAGTCCATATGTTTATAACAAATAATAATTTTTAAAGTTAAAATGGCTATTTTGTTTGCCCATCTCTCAAATTTGATTGCCCACCCTTCATTTTTATTCTAAAAATATTTAAACAATAATAAAATGGAAAAAACTTATTCGCGATGTATAGGTGAATATAAATAAAATGGATATTTTGTTTGCCCAAACGATATAGCGTGAAAAATGTTCATTTTTGATTTTTGGTTTTTCCGCAAAAAAAATTTTTTTACAAAAAAAAAAATTTTTTGGTGGGTGGGCAAGTGAAAATTTTTCTTGGGCAATTCTGAACTTAACGATGGGCAAACGATTTAGCGTGAAAAAAGTTAAATTTTTTTCCAAAACATTTTTTTTGCACATAAAAATTTTTTGGTGGGTGGGCAAACAAAAATTTTTCCTGGGCAAACATGGGCAAACGATATAGCGTGAAAAGAGTTGATTTTTTGATTTTTTTGTTGTTTACCAAAAAATGTTTTTTTCACATTAAAATTTTTGGAGTGTGGGCAAACGAAACTTTTTTCTGGGCCAACATGGGCTAACAAATGCCGTATTGTTTTCCAAAAAATTCAGAATTGGCGGTGCTAACTTCACAGACCTGTTTTTTTACAATTTTTTGGTTTGCTGATTAGTTAAAAAATGAATTAAAAAAAAGTTCAACTCAATTTACTCATTATCCTGAGGTTCCATACGAGTTCCTGTCAAACTTCGGGACTTCTTTCCGAGACTTAATACTCATCTGTGACTTTTGCACCACCGGCCGCCAATAACGTGTCTGTCGCCAATTTCACATGCATCTCAACTGACTGAAAATGACAAAGAAGATTCAATACATCAAATTTTGAACTTGTTTCAATCAGTTGTCATCACCTCTAAAAATTCCTCTGCTTCAAAATTTAAACTCGGTTTGAGTATTCCCTCTTTTCGTACAGTATTCTTGTTTTAAAAATTCTCGGTAGGCCTAGTTCTCAAATGTGTGCACGCTCATCTTTCAGCATTATCAACAAAATGTTTTCAGAGTGAGTAACCATAACTATAAGCTTTCATAACATATTCTGCCAGAAGTGTCAAGTCATTTTCTCGTTCGTTGGTTGATATATAAGCTTGAAATCATCTTTCCAAGACTGCTATTAGCCAAAACAAGATGACACAATCCTAATGATATCACCCATAAAGATATTTTTCGGCAGAGCAGCAGCAATGTGAATAAAATTTGAAACGGCAAGTGTTTCACAATTTTCCATAGATTTTTCTATTACTCTAGAGAACGGCTGTGGCCCAGAAGATTTTCCGTCAATTTTCATAAAATGCAGAAATTTTAAAGCGTCTTATAACACCATTTGTTTTCCTAGTGTTGGCGTTTGTTCCATCACTCCCAACAGCAACCATTTCTAAAACTTCAATCTCTTTCTGCGTAATGAAGTAATCTTGAAGCTACATGTTCTCGTTCTTACAAGAAAACTATATGGTTTTCCACAATTGTATTATCGTAAGAACAATAAACCTTTTCATCATTATTTCTTTTCATCAAAGTAAATACTTTCTAAGTTCTGATTATTCAAGCTGAGATTGGAGTTTCTGTCGTTTTCTGGTCAGTTAACTCCTATTCGTATTCTTTCTGAAGCAACTTTTAAAATAAGACGAACATCTTGAAGCACGCAATAACGGATGTTCACCTATTCGAAAAGCCTACCCTGTCACACGCAACTGATAAATTTTGGAGATGTATCCAGTTTTGGTATAAAGTTAAGCTCAGACTCATTTTACAAGAGCAGCAGTCATCCTCGTCGTGATCAGAATCAGTGTTTTCTATTTCTGAATTTGACAGCTTAGTATTTGTTATTTCAACAATTGATTGACATAGTTTGTCTTGATGTTTTTTGCTTTCCTTTTAGTTTCTTATTTGTGTTGTGTTAAAAATTCTTTAGTGTAAAATTTAGTGTAAAACAAGGTTTTCATTGTTAAGTATTTCACACACCTCCATGTGAATTGAAATCGAATATTGTGGCGATCTGAGTAAAAGTTTTTATTTGGGGAGCAAATTTATTTTTCGTATTGTGGTTTACTTGTGATAACATCGTATGTACGTTTTTGTGTTAGATTTCAATTAAGTTTTAGGTAATACTGGTACGGAGCTAGCTAGTCCCCTAATGGAAGAAACCTAATTGTAAGTATTACACTTTCTATTTTGATTCTTAGGATTTTGGTAGTCAGTCGATTGTAAGAATAACAGTACGTACATGTTGGGTGGTTAACACAATTAATTATAAAATCGTTTTGTTGTGTCACATGTTATACAGTGCGCTTTGATTCTCTAAATCTTTGATTTTCAAATTTTAGTATTTTAATTTATAAGTCATTCCTTTTATAAATGTAAAAGTTAAGCCGACTAGGACACTTTGCTGTACGACGTTTTGCCCAGTCGAAGGCGTAGTTTATATTTTGTCTGTGTCCGACCTACGTGCTCGCGTTTGATAAAATTTATATAAATATACTTATGTACATTGTTCTCCTATTAACACCCTATTCTTTCATCGTTTTGGCGCCTTTTTTAATTTATTTTATAATCTAACACCACGAAGCTTACGACTTTATCGCCGGTACAACTGAGTTAGTCGTCGCTCTCTTTTAGTTACGAAAAAAGCACGTAACAAACGTCAATCGAATCAATTGTCATTCTTCTTTCATGCCGTTAGTCTGCTAAGAAATTTCCCTCAATGCTTGATTTGCATTGTTCGTAATTCAGACACTGTCATACCGAAATATTAAATAAAGTACTAATTGCATTGTCAATAAATCTTTTATAATTTAGCCAGTGCCATTTCGTAACGTCCAATAAACTGTTTCGCTGATTTTTTTGACAGAGATATCTTTTTTGTTTTCTTTTGACAATAACCAATTTCTAATCCATATCTTCAATAGGTCAGCGTACGTGAGTAAAACAGTTTCATTAAGTTGTGTTAGATTTCCGAATACAAGACAAAAAGTTTCACTTCTAGTAGTAACAGACATCACTAGATCATTATCAGATTAATCAAACAGTAAAACTGCTACGTGCCAAGCCCCTTTATTTATCATAACTATTCTTAAATATTAACTTACGTTTTTTTAAGATTCTTGGAATTGAGTCAAAGAAAGCGAATGTTTAATTCAAATTTAACAGTAAATAACAGAAAAAAACAGAAAGAATAAAGAAATAATAAACAAAAGAATAAAGAATCGATTCTTTCGAATGATCATACGACAACGCGATTTACAAAATTAATATGTTACATGTCACTAATAATGTATTTTCTATAATTAATAACTCACATTTAAGGGAGAGGAAAACGCGAAAAAAATGAACTTTCATTCATTTATTTGCATACTTGACTTCGCTGTGACCGTTCGATTTTATCAAAACGCTTTGTATGCAGTATTCTGGCAAGATTGAGCGATTCATCAGATTGAATCGGCGTTTGGAGGTAGTTTTAAGAGGGCGTCAGCCATGTTGCTTCATTACAATTAATATTCTTTTAGCAAATCTATTAGGGCTTTGAAACGGCCACTCCCAATAGTATTAAACTGAAAGAATAATAATTCTTCCCATACATGGTAATAATAATCCAATAACCTCCAGAAGAAATATTATTGGAGTAAATGGTTTACACCTATAGATTCCATCTCATCTTTTGGAATCCCTGTACGGTAACTACTGACTAAAGTATTAGACGAACTTATCTTAACGTATTGCATTGTGAAAATTTCTTATTTGTATCTTATTAATCTATATACAGCTTTTAGCATTTTTTATTTTGAACTCACCGTATCAATTATTCTAATTTGTAACTATCAAAAATTTATTCGTAAATTATACTAAATCCTTTTAAAACATCGTTAACGATTTAAATGTAATCAAAGGCAAATTTAGGCACATATCGTCGTATGTGTAAGCTTACATGCTACACCCATTTTTGTCTCTAAACAAGTAAATAATGAACGTTTCACTACTCGCTATTAAGAAACTTCGGTAGGGTAAGTTTTTAGTACTTTCTTTTGAAGCAGTGTTATTAGTTATTACTGTGTAACGACTACATGCAAACTTAGTAGTAGTACATGTTATTGCTAGATAAAAATATATATTTCTTGTTCTTGATCGGTTTTTTGCTCTATCCTATTCGCTTCGTAGTGAGTTTAGACGTATCATTGGTATCTCCAAGCCGAAGATATTTAATAGTACATGGAGTGGCGTTCAGTTTTTCTCGCCTTTATTATAGTTTCTCAACCATGTCTACACACCGAGATCGTAGCTAGCCGTGGTGACGTGGTTGTTACCAACTGGGACCGCTACCTAAAAGGTTAATAACAAATTGTTCTTTTCATTCGTTGACTCTTTCTACACAGATTTTGACAGTACGATTACGTTTGGTAAAGTTTTGGTTCTCTCTTCCCTGACCATAGATTAAGAACATCACTGTATTTATATAAGTACTTTAAATGTTTGTCAAAAAAGTCTTCAAAATCTGTTCTATTTATCGGTTATGGCATACTCACTTTTCATAAATTTATATAGCAGTTAAATACTAAGTCGTGATTGGTGCAAAATAGTCTATGAGTGTTAAATTAGTTCATATTCCAGCTTTGGCATTTAAACACATCTAAAGTTAAGAATAATTGTGCCTACAAGGATTCAAAAATTTGTCTTTGCTGTTTTTATTTGTTATCTGTAATGATATTAACATCATTCAATTAATAAATAAAATGCTGTCGCAAGTAATATAAGAATTAAGTTTTTTACAAAAGTACTGCACCATTGTAGATCGTTCAAACATTTAAATGATTAACCGAATAAATAATCTTTTATCCATCACTCAAAAACAGGCAAATAACGAATACATTTTTATTTATTATTTGGAGTAAGTCGATTATCATTTTTATTGATCATACAAAATCAGAAAATCAACTCTTATAACTATTATATGAAACTAATCTGAGTAACGATTAAATTTTTATTTATAACAAATCAGCAAAATAATTAAATTTGAATATCAAAATAACGATTAAACAATATCTTTTCGCTTTTACTTTCTTTTGTAGTAAAATTTTATTTAAAAAACTTTTTCCTTTATAACATATAATAATCGACAATGTGTCTTTAGAAGTTAAGAATTCGCAAAGTTTAAAAGAATCAAAATTTGATAAGAAAAACAGGAATTGGCACTTTGAAAAAAATCAATCTTCCAGTAAAAGCGTTCAAACTAGTAAAATAAAGTTAAGTAAAAGCCATTAGTTTTAGGACATACTGACAATAAAGTTGAAAACCCACCCTAAAGCACCCGTTTGAAACACAAGAATGAATCAATTTAAACGGGTTAAACTTTAGTGCGCCCTCTTTACGTAAAAGATGCACTCTGTTTAAGATAAATGAGCGGACGCAGCCACAGAGGAAGCTTTTTTTTTAGTAATTGCTGTACATAAATAGCATTCTTATAAATTAGTTATAGCAGCGTGTATTCTCATGTGGAAAATTTGCATAACGGTATATAATTTAAATGTATTGCAGGGAAAAAATTAACACGTCGCACATGCGTCTTCTTTTCCAATTATATGGGGCGCAACTTTCTATTTTTTTAACACATAAGCATTAATGACTAGCGAAGTTGAACATTGTTTTCCGGTTTTGTTTACAAAACGCATCGGTTGTAAATGTATATACGCGTGAGCTTATAACGTATTAAGTACAAAATAATAGATAGCAACGGTAACATTTGAAACTTTATTGCCAAATGCCAATAATCAAAAGAGGCCGAGTCGATTGAACGTTCACAATCGCCGTTCACTGCAGTGACTCACTATGGAAAAAAATATTCGCTTTATAAGGCAGGTGTCTTGTAACAGGTAATACAATACAATTCTGCTTTAATTAACCGCAACGTGTGGGTAGCAGAAATTAATAACGGGAAAATTATTTTCTAACCGTTTTCGATTTCGATAGGAATTATATTATAGTCTTACTATTTTTTCGGTGCTAAAACAAACGCTTATCATCAGAATCTGGAGAGAGTTGCAAAACGATTGGTTTTAGAGTGTAAACGCTTTTAACATGACACTATCTGAAACGGATGAAAGTTGCAAACTGCACTTTGAGATCTTTGAGCTCGACTGGTACTTAAAGCAATAGTTCAGGTGAAGTAGTTTGCGTTACTTTCACGAGTTTAAAGAATAAAAATCGACAATGGACCTGGCAATGTGTTGATGTCTAACATAATCATTGGATTAATTTAATTAATTACTAATCAACCAGGCGGAACTAATCTTTTTTTCTGCACTTAATCAAAGTTTATTTAAGTAACTAAAATACCAAAGAATAAAAAGAAATAAAACATAGAAATTACTATTATTATTCGTGCCATACAATTCGTGCAATATTGTTATTGGTATTTTCATTTTCTTTCTAAAACCTACTTTCATTATTTTACTTAAATAAGAACGTATTCCGGGTATTAGACCGTGTTAATGTTGTAATCAAAGTTTGCAACGTTTTGCCAACTTTAATGAAGGGCTTCTTCAGGCGAGACAGACAGATGCTTCGGTTTAGCGTTGTAATGCTTCGATTAGCAAAATTGTTCTTTTCTTAAAATCGCTGGTTTAATTTTGCGGGTTTTTTTTCAGTATCGTCTGCTCTGAAAATCTGGATGGATCCTGTTTACATCACTCATCCCTAAGCAACTGTATTAGCTCAAATCCTCCTTATGCTTGATAATGTTTAGCTTCTGAGCTGTTTTTATTTATAACTTCATCATTGCTGTTGTTAACTTCTAACTCGCAAACGTCTAACTTTCAAATGAGTGTCAACATTTGGTTCCAGAAAATTCAACTTGGTTCTGAACCAACATAATTACCCAATGGTCCTTGCTAGTTTAGCATAGAAAGTAATGGTTTGTATGTGCTATTTTTAGTTTTTGCGTTGCATGTTGCTTTTAACAGTATCAGAAATCTTTACGTAAATAAAGATAGTAAATACTGTATGTTAAAAATATTTTATGGTTCATCGCCCTATATATATTTTGCTCATTTTAAACTCAGTTGGTGAATTGAATTGTTCTCTCTCTCTTTCTTCCCGTGACATCCACAAGGTGGCATTTTACAACCAAACTGCAAAGCCAACACATGTAAATTTAAATGCCCAGCGAAACTTTTCAAATAAATCGTGGACCTTATTTTACGACATAAAACGAATGAACATTCAATTGATGCTTGTGTGAAAAATCGCGGAGGTATGATGCATATTTACGTTTTGCGGTTAGGTTTAATTTTATTTCGTCATTTCTAGCATTTATCAATACGTACTTAATTCCAGAATATACAACTACCTACTAAATTAGAGAATTCATTTACTACTACTTACTAAATTCGATCGTATATTATTACCTACTGAATTTGTTGAATCCTTAATATTCTTCGTTGTAGAATATATCGAGTAAATTGGAAACATTGTCGACTCTTGAGCATCTTCAAAACCACTACGTCAAGCATAAGATGTTAATGAAGAAGATACCAAAGTGTCTACCTGAACTCAGAATTAATTTCAAAATTGTAGAAATTAGAAGTTTAACGCACATTGTGTTCCAGTATCGAATGTAACTAAGCTGGTACTATTTTTTTGTTTAAATAAGACAAAAAATAAATCAAAAATACTGTTACTAGTACTAGAAACAGTTTGAACCGTAAGTACCCTTTTACTTTCGTAATAAAATTTAGTGTCGATCGTGTGTACGGCAATTAAGTATACAATTGTTATCACAAGTAGTTTATACATTATTAATCGTTCAAATTATTTAAGCTCGAGGCTTCTAAAATCTATAAAAATTGGAATAAAAAATTATCTTTTCAAGAAAATATTAGAAAAACCGACAAAGTCGAGTAAATCAAAGCAACGCGAACCTCGATGCAAACTAATTGATTTTTTAACACTAGTCCGTCCAAGAGATCATTTTTATCCCTAAATTGTTTTGTCGGCTTTTCCATGCAGTGAGGTACTGCCCTTCCTCGTCGAGTACCAAGCTGCCTTGTGCTTTCCCTTCCTTTTGTCAGTCGGGGGCGCAGTAACTACAAATTGTGGCAGCATCGGAATACGTACGAACTATCGGTGCTTATTCTGTATACACATTACGGTAATTAGTTGCAACATTTATATTCATACGGCGACTTTCTTTTATAATTAATTTTTTGTAAGTGTATGTCCCAGCAAAATGCAGCTTTGCGTGAAGATGAAATTCTCGAACTCCTAAATCACGCTTTGGAAGATCCATTCGATGCAAATGACATAGAGGTTGTAGAAAAAAGTTTAAGTGACGTCTCCAGCAAAGATGGCCAAGATGCGTTCCGGTTCCAATCACAACAAAGAGGAACCCTAGGTATGTGCGAATAATTGTGTTAGTTTCTAAATAAAAACGTATGCGAAGTAAAGACTTTTTAGAAAGTATTGTGTGCGTATTGCTGATTACTTTGATACTTGACCATCGTGTTTTAGTGAAAAAACTAAAAGAATGAGGTCTCGTGGCAAGTAAGTTTTATCGTTCTGACAAGTCTCAAACACTAACCGCGCCAGATGGACCCATGTAGATTCTGCGAAAGCACCTAGACGACGTCAAAATCTAAAGGTAATGCGAGGAAAACTACTTTTGCAGCTCCTGGAAGCTTTTTATAAACGATCGTATTTTGAAACAAATTTTAAAATGGACTAACAAGAAGCAAAAAGAGAATTTGTTTCCGTCTTAGGCAAAATGTCTACGTTGTGTTAAAAACATTTTGGTATAGTTTTCGTGCTGTATGGATTTTGTCTTGAGCGTAAATGTCATTTTACAAGTTGAAAATTACTAATTTTGGACTTCCGTTTTTGACGTTAAAGAAGACAACACGTGAACTAGCTAAATCTACACTTTAAGTATCATTAACCATCCGCGTTCTTAATGGGTAAATCAATTTCAATTTTGATGTGTTATTTGCGAAAGTTTCGATGAAGTAAAAATTCAGTTCTATTTTACGACGCGATTTAATTTTTTCGTGTTATCACAGCAAGTTGGGATACCTCCACGTAGCTACCACCTTGGATTTTTTTAACTATTACCCAAGTACTTCTTCGGTTTGGCTCGATGTAAAAATTAAACACAACATAAATCATAATTGGCTAATTTATAGTTAAGTTTTGAAAAAAATTGTGAGATGGACACTTAATTTCAAGGATTCAGTGGCACAGCTACGATTGTATCAATGAAAAAATCGATTGTAAGTTTGGCGCCTTTTGTTTATTATAATTATTGGATGAACCATTCGCAACATTGCTTGAGATATCATTATATGTATTACTGTTATTACACTTTCAGCAATTTTAGCATATTGGTTTGGATATGCCATTAGCTGATTGCATCTCCAAAAAAATCGTAAGTAACCGCTTTTTATTATCTCAAAATTCGTGTTGGGGCCGAACTTAGATACGAGCGACTTAGATATATATGTTGTCACGATTAATCATGCAGATTTGCTTGTGTAATTAACTGTTAAAGTTTTGCTTCTGATTGCGTAATAATTAGTTCAATCTTTATTCTTTGTTTGTTATGAAATTATATTCTCATACTTCAAGATTAATAACTTATGTATCTACGTGTATGAAGCCTTGCCTAATTTAAAGATCTGCTAATATTAGAATTTTTTTTTCTTATGAACATATTTCGTAATACTGATTGTTGCCTTTTGCTTATGACCAATTTGTTATCATATACTTCGTAACAATGATTGTTGATTTTATTCTTTTTATGTTGCCTTTGTAATAAATATTTCTCCCATCACATCGAGGATCAAGCTGAATCCTATTAGTTATACACTTACGACTCACTCTCCAAAGCTCTCAGGTACCGCTTACTCGCTTACTACAGGTCGGCCGTTACTACTGTTAAGGAGAGATGGGAACTGACAACTGCTTTACGTCTCTAAGCTTAGCAAAAAAAAGCTGAAAGAACACTCAACGAGCATAGTTGGTACTGTCAATCGAGCAAAACAGGAAATCCCTACAACATTGAAAAAGTTAAGAACGTCTTTACACAAGGAGAGTATATAAAAGCGACGACTCAACCCTGCTGTTGAGTAGTATTCGTCAGACCGCAAAATGCAGCAACAATGCAAAATAACCCAGCAACTACAATAATTGAATACGTGTTTAGATAGCTATGCTATAATCCTCAGCAAAATGATACAGTATCAAAAACTACAAAAAATGGTAGCTAAACAACGAATAAAAATAAATTGGAATGAAAAGAAACAAAAAGAAAACCGAGAAGAAAACAAAATGCTTAACAAATTATATACAAGAACAGCTGACCTAGATAGAAAAATCTCATTGGCCTGGCATTTATGGATATGTGGAGATGGAACTGGTAGGAACACGTAGGTAGAATGGAAAGACATAGATGGATACGCAAAATTATAGAATGAAGAATTCGAGCAAATAAGAAAAACCGAAAAAAAACAATAAACCATTGGACGGGAAAAACAAGCAACAGAGAAAAGTAGAAAGCTCTATAGATATAAGATATGTCCGATGATGGACAGAATGAGTTGCTGAGTGTCTGGATGATTTCCTCTGACGGTATTGACGTTTTCGCAATGAGAAGCATATGGAAAGTTCTATCCTATGCCTTATTGAAATCAAATTATGTTTTTTGAAGCATTCTACTTCGGAATAAATTATTTTATTAAAAATAACATGTTAAAACTTTATATTCTTAGGAACATAATAAATTAAAAGCCCGAATAGAAAAATTGTCTGTGGATTTTATTAATTTAAAATTGACGTTACTGGTTTAGCAATTTTTTTCAGTTTACAAAAACTTGACTCAAGAGCCTATGCTTTTCAGTGTCAGTGTCGCCTGGCCAAATTAATAAAAATTTACTTAAACTCAAGATTTTGAGTAGGACTTTGGCAATCGTTTTTTGAATGTAGGTCACAGTTCTAAATATACTGATAGGTCCGGAAGTTGAATTAGTTCGCGCTTTTATAAAGTAACTCAACATCAAACTATTTTGTAATTATGCTTGCTGACCAGATTTTTTAACGACTCACATTGACCCATCTGAAGATCTAAGTACGTACTTAAGAGTTATTAAAAGCAAATCAACCAGAATTAGAGTAATCAGCGGTATGAAATTGTTTTCTTAGCCATTACATCGCGAAACATAATTGAACAGGTAAAAACACCATCTATAATTACGCGGTGTAATCTAAGAAATACAAAGAATGTAAGGTGCATAATGCGGGTCGTCCGTTTTTATCTTTAGTACTTGATGAAACAAGCTCGATTCAGCTTGTCTGTTATAATTAATCCAACCTGTAATTCCACATTGTTATTATTTAATCTCATCATGTGTTAATTGTTCAACATAAGCATCTGCAAGCAATATTTTTCCCTCGAGTATCCGTCGTATATTAATAAATTTCCTTGAGATAGCGATTGCACATATTACTGAAATCAAACTCGCGTGATAAATTATACAACCCTACGGACATCTGCAATAAATATTTCTAAATTTAACATATCTTACGTTGGCTGAAATGAACTGTGAAATATGCACGGGTAGCTTATACGGTAGAGGTACTTTCTAAAATATATATACAAAGTGACATTTAATTACAGTAAAACGATTAGAATAAACAACCGTTCGTCGGTACAAGAACGGCATTTGCAATGATTAGCGTTAAAGATAAACGCGACAGAACGGAAAGAGGCTTTGTTAATGAATTAGGCCAGAACCTTCACGACTGGCATAAAACTTGCAAACTATAGGCGTTTAAAGGCTAACCTAATTACAGAAAATTGCCATAAACTAAGTTAAAATATCATGCAGGGTCCGTTACGTGACTACACAACGAATACTTAATTCTGCCATTCTCCACTAGATTAATTAGCGTTTTATTCTGCAAACGTAAGTTTGTTTTGTACTGTTGTCTAAATGTGTCAATAAAATGAAAGTTATGGCACACACAAAGATAAAACCTAAAAACGTGTTTCCACTAAATAACTAATTAAATTTGAAGCAGCCTGTTATTCTTTTGTGTGCTGTAGATTTGAATTGAAAACGAGTTGAAGAAGAATAAACGTATAACCTCAAAATAAAGCAATTATCCATGCCAACAGCAAACAATGTGAACAATACCATCAGGATCGTATCGTCAAGACGTACTAGACTAGAATGCATAACCACAGTTAGAATAAAACACTTATCGTAAAAATGACAAGAAAGCACGAACGCGTACAATGTAAAGAAATTGTTACAAGCACCGTAAGCGTTAAAAGCTCATCGAAAATACTTTTTTCGATCAAATTTTTAATTGAAACAATAATACAAAAAATCTAAGATGTAACTGTAAAATACAAAAAAGTAACACAACGTGTTATATTGTTAAAGAGATACAACACACAACAGTAATACAAAAAACAACCAAGTCCATACATTTGCCATTACAATAAAATGTTTGGTTTTCACACTAGTTAATGTCCCCAATCAAAAAAATAGTTTTTGGCACATTATGGCAACCATGTGGTAATTAAATTAAAACAAAAACCACAAGAAATAACAGAGAACTGTTTACACATCAAAACTGCAGGTATATACCAAAAATTTGAATAAGAATTCTCGGTGACTTCAATGCACAAAAACACAAAACACAGTTTCGAAAATATGAATTCAAACTGATTGCTTTTACTATAAAATTGCACAGAACAAAATTTGAAAACAAATACCGACAGATACGATCTTTACGAATAACCAATTCAAAAAAACATGACGTCATCCACGTTACAAGCAATGGTAGAGTTCGTGTAATTTATAAAGGACCTCACTTAATACGCAGTACACGAAATTGATGACTAATCCATTCTTACAATTATAGTATAATAATAAACAGTCTGATAATTTTATTTCAGATAAACCAAAAACCATGCGAGATGCAAAAAAAGCGTAAGAAACGTTTTTATGAAAACAAAAGCCGTTATTAAGTAGTAGCACAATTCGCCAAACTCAAAAATAATCTAGAATTGTTTATTTATAAACAATATAGTAACTGTCTTAGTCCACTAAGCGACTGCGACGTTGGCGATCTTCAGAACAAAACACCAAATCCGACGCGATCTAAAAAACACAGTGAAATAGAAATAAAATATCTTTTGAGATTGCTGGCAGATGTCAAGCTTTGGTACAAAAGTCTGCAATGCAAAAATAAAATTGTTATTGCTCAACAGCATGTACGCTTTATAATAACATTGTCATTGTAACTGATCAAGATAAGCAGAATTTATGGTTCTGCTTGTCGAGAGATAGGTAATAGATCATAATTTAAACCGAATGCGAATTATCAGAGAAAAAAATGTAACAAAAGTAAAAGAAGAAAAAATGATGTAGACCTTCAAAATTCAAATGTGAAGAACGTAAGTGACCATATGGCCATCAGAACCTCAAAGATAAAACGTGGAACAATAACAAATATTTAACACTACTATACAATACGCTATGAATCTTAGCATATACAGAGTTGTTCCAATTATTGTTAACTAAACAGGTAACACAGATCGTCAGAAGTGGAACATTAGATGACCCAGAAAAACCAATCCCCAAAGACAAAAACGCAAGATTAGGTAAAGTATTTTCGCTAAAAACAATTAAAAATTTTATCACTTAAATATTTACATTAGAAGAGATAATTTATTAGTATATGACAATGCAAAAATAATTACAGATAAGATCTATAATTCGTGTAAAAATCATTAATAATGACCTTTCAGTAAAGTGCAATCTACAACCTTGTACACCTAAAAAGGCTACTCATCTAAAGCCAAACGCCGACAATAACTTCAATAAATAAATCGTTCCAAGCACTGGGTTACGCAATAAAATAACAAAAAAACATAAAAAGGTCAAATTAGACAAAAAGAAAATAAAATTATAATCGGACAATCCACGTGCGTTCTTCTTTTCTATTTTAAGCCTCCTCTGACGTCCGTATCCAAACTCAAAAATTGCAAAACAGTAGTCCTGCCAAAAAACCTAAGTACTAAATCAAAATTGAATCTAAGCACGCCCTGAAAATTTATGACGAGCAAAAAACGCCGCTGCACCCAGTTTATTCTCAATTTGATTTTTTTTTAAACACCCAAGTGATTTATCTATCACTTGAAAGGCAATAATTTGTTAGTTTTACGATTGATGACACACTACGATTTCCTGTTGGTGTTTATCCTGATTGTGCAAAATTAATGTAAACACACCTTAGTCTTGAAATTTTTAGCACATATCTAAACAAACAACATTGTAGTACAATCACTTTCTAATAACTTATAAATAGAAAGTAATTTACAACAGTCGGCGTTAATTAAACTATATTCCTGTAGGCGTATGAAATTATGTGCAATACATTCATCTGGAAAGAGATCAATTAATTTCTAATAGAAACAATTTTTTGCTGTAGTTGCCAAATATGACAAACAATGAACGTTGATACATAAGATAAAATGTCAAAAAATAAGAGTGTTCTGTTGTAAATAAATTATTTTCGTTGCTTCATTAAATAACAAAATTGCGTGTCCTGCAGAAATATTGAAACACTCTGTAGAAACTTCAATATTTTATTTCTCGTTACTATTGAAACCAGTAAGGTTTTCTTTTGTATTTATTTTTAATAACGTTTTATATAAATAAATATTTATATACGAAAGTCGCAGGTATTAGTTATAGAAGTGACAGTCCAGGAGTCGAGTTCTTAAGCATTCAAAAGGTTGGGTCAATTTTCAGTTTCATAAAAAACTAGAAGAAACTGCCTTCGTCTGTAGAGTAGAACCCTAAAGAAGAATGACTCAAAAAACCGTAGAAGTTCGGAACAAAAAATATGCGAAAACATGAAACGCCTGAACCAAACTGAACGAGATTTTCGTCTTCAAATTCAATTTCAAACAAAAAGAGAATTCAAGGTTAGAAACAATCGAGTTCCATTTCCATCCACGAAAAAAGAAGATAAAACCAGTAAAAGAAAAAAAATATTCATAGATATCTAATAATGAGCTTTATATAGTTAAATTTTCTTCTACGCCTTAATTTTTATTTTCCATTTCGTGTCTTTTTACACGTAAATTGAAAACCTGACCAAGTTTGAAGACACAAGTGCAATTTAGTTTAATTCTTCTATGATATTTTGAGAAACATTTTAAACAGAAACAAACAGTTAAATAATACTCGTACAGCCTAAAATTACTCGGAAAATACGGAGGGGTAAACCGCTAAAGAATTTTTGTGTACAGTATCGGAGACTTACTGTAAACTACTGAAGAAATACAGACATTTTAAAGAATTACTATGAATTAGTGGAGAATTACAGTGAATTACTTAGAAATATTGAAGAATTACTGTGAATTAGAGACGTAATTGTTAAGAACTACATTCTTGTGTATTACAATGAATAACTGTGTATTACTCCGAATTAATCGAGTATAACTTATAAATAATTAGAATTACTAAACACTTTAAGAATCAGTGAACACATTTTTGACCAGCTAAAGAATTTTAGTGTACAGCATTAAAAAATTATTGTGAATTACTGAATAATTACAGAGTATTACTTAGAAATAGAATAAAAATTACTGTGTATTACTCAGAATTAAAGAATTTTAGTAAACATCAGTAGAATATTACTGTAAATTACTGAAGAATTACAGTGTCTTAAAAATATCGTAGAATTACTAAGAATTAGTGAAGAATTACAGTGAATTACTTAGAAATACTAAAGGATTACTAATGATTACTGTGTATGACTCAAAATTATTCGTTTATTATTAAGAAGTTATGAATAATTAGTAAAAATGTTTATGCACTTTAAAGTGCCAGTGTACACATTTTCGGTCAATTAAAGAACTTTAGTGTACAGCATTAGAAAGTTACTGTAAATTACTGAAGAATTACAGTGTCTTAAAGATATCGTAGAATTACTAAGAAATAGTGAAGAATTACAGTGAATTACTTAGAAATATTGAAGAATTACTGTAAATTAGTGACGTAATTGTTAAGAATAACATTCTTGTGTATTACAATGAACAACTGTGTAAAGAGTCAGCGTACAAATTGTTGGCCAATTAATGAATTTCAGTGTACAGCATTGGAAAATTACTGTAAATTACAGAAGAATTACAGTGTACTACTTAAAAATATCGAAAAATACTATGAATTCGTGAAGATTTAAAAGGAATTATTTAAAAAGACTGAAGGATTACTAAGGATTACTGTGTATTACTCAAAATTATTCGTGTATTATTAAGAAGTTATAAATAATTAGTAAAAATGTTTACATACTTTAAAGTGCCAGTGTACACATTTTCAGTCAATTAAAGAACTTTAGTGTACAGCATTGAAACGTTACTGTAAATTACTGAAGAATTACAGTGTTCTACTTAAAAATATCAAAAAATTACTATGAATTCGTGAAGATTTAAAATGAATTATTTAGAAATACTGAAGAATTACTAAGGATTACTGTATATTACTCAAAATTATTCGTGTATTATTAAGAAGTTATAAATAATTAGTAAAAATGTTTATATACTATAAAGCGACTATAAAGTGCCAGTGTACACATTTTCAGTCAATTAAAGAACTTTAGTGTACAGCATTGAAACGTTACTGTAAACTAATGAAGAATTACAGTGTTCTACTTAAAAATATCAAAAATTACTATGAATTCGTGAAGATTTAAAATGAATTATTTAGAAATACTGAAGAATTACTAAGGATTACTGTATATTACTCAAAATTATTCGTGTATTATTAAGAAGTTATAAATAATTAGTAAAAATGTTTATATACTTTAAAGTGCCAGTGTACACATTTTCAGTCAATTAAAGAACTTTAGTATACAGCATTGAAACGTTACTGTAAATTACTGAAGAATTACAGTGTTCTACTTAAAAATATCAAAAAATTACTATGAATTCGTGAAGATTTAAAATGAATTATTTAGAAATACTGAAGAATTACTAAGGATTACTGTATATTACTCAAAATTATTCGTGTATTATTAAGAAGTTATAAATAATTAGTAAAAATGTTTATATACTATAAAGCGACTATAAAGTGCCAGTGTACACATTTTCAGTCAATTAAAGAACTTTAGTGTACAGCATTGAAACGTTACTGTAAACTAATGAAGAATTACAGTGTTCTACTTAAAAATATCAAAAAATTACTATGAATTCGTGAAGATTTAAAATGAATTATTTAGAAATACTGAAGAATTACTAAGGATTACTGTATATTACTCAAAATTATTCGTGTATTATTAAGAAGTTATAAATAATTAGTAAAAATGTTTATATACTTTAAAGTGCCAGTGTACACATTTTCAGTCAATTAAAGAACTTTAGTATACAGCATTGAAACGTTACTGTAAATTACTGAAGAATTACAGTGTCTTAAAGATACCGTAATATTACTAAGAGTTAGTAAAGATTTACAGTGAATTACTTAAAAATATTGAGGAATGACTGTGAATAAGTGACGTAATTGTTAAGATCTACATTTTTGTGTATTACAATGAATAACTGTGTATTACTCCGAATTAATCGAGTATAACTTATAAATAATTAGAATTACTAAACACTTTAAGAATCAGTGAACACATTTTTGACCAAATGAAGAATTTTAATGTACAGCATTGAAAAATTATTGTGAATTACTGAGTAATTACAATATGTTACTTAGAAATATAAAATAATTAATAAGAATAACTGTGAATTAGTAAAGTTATTATTAAGAATTACATACTTGCGTATTACAATGAATTACTGTGTATTACTCAGAATTAATTATGTATTACTAAAAATTTACAAATAATTAGTAACATTACTATACACCTTAAGAATAAGTGTACACATTTTTGTCAATTAAAAAAATTTAGTGTGCAGCAATGAAAAATTACTATAAATTAGTGAAGAATTACAGTGTATTACTTAGAAATGTCAAATAATTAATGAATATTAAATAAGAATTACAGTGGATTACATAAAAATATTGAATAATTACTAACAATTACTGTAAATTAGTGACGTAATTGTTAAGAGTTACATACTTGTGTATTACAATGAATTACTGTGTATTAATCAGAATGATTCGTGTATTACTAAGACTTTATAAATAACTAATAAAATTACAATACACTTTAAAAAGTAAATGTACACATTTTCAGACAATTAAATAATTTTAGTGTACAGCATTAAAAAATTCCTGTAAATTACTGAAGAATTGCAGTGTATTACTTAGACATATTAAAAAATTACTAAGAATTACTGACAAATAATAAAATAATTTTAAAAAATTATACACTTGCGCGAGACTTGCGCATTATAATAAATTACTGTGTATTGAACAGAATTATTCATGTATCACTCAGAATTTATAAATAATTAGTAGACTTACTATACACTTTAAAGAGTTAGGCCCGGTTGCATTAAATTACTGTAAATTACTGAAGTACAGTGTACTACTTAAAAATATCGAAAAATTACTATGAATTCGTGAAGATTTTCGGTGAATTAAAGAACTTCAACGTACAGCATTGGAAGGTTACTGTAAATTACTGAAGAATTACAGTGTCTTTAAGTTATCGTAGAATTACTAAGAATTAGTGAAAAATTACAGTAAATTACTTAGAAATATTGAAGAATTACTGTAAATTAGTGACGTAATTGTTCAGAACTACATTCTTGTGTATTACAATGAATTACTATGTATTACTCAGAAGTATACGTGTATTACTAAGAATTAATAAATAATTAGTGGAATTATTAAACACTTTAAGAACTAGTGAACACATTTTCGGCCAGTTAAAGAGATTTAATGTACAGTTAAGTGTACAGAATTAGAAAATTACTGTAAACCACTGAAGAATTACAGTGTATTAATTAGAAATGTCGGAATTACTATGAATTAGTAAAGAATTACAGTGAATTGCTTAAAAATCGAATTAGAAATCATGAAAAACTGCTAAGAATTACTGATAATTAGTGAAGTAATTGTTAAAAATTACATACTTACGATCATTCAAAATGATTCGTGTATCACTAAGAATGTATAAATAATTAGTAGAATTACTAGGGTACACATATTTAGTCAGCGGTTTCCCCTTTGCCAAATACTAAAGAAAGAAAATCGTAAATTAATAGACGTATCTATTTGTTTGTTGCACGCGAGTACCTTTGTTCAATAGCGTTAGAGTATCAGTTTTTGTGTTCAAGTATTGTCTCCTGACATTGATTTGTAAAAACAAAGAATTTTTAATACCTTAACTTAGCCGCACCGAAATGACCACGCCGAAAGGACCGCGTTGTAACAATGGAGCTATCAAACACCATAACAAAATATGAATTACTACAACCTTTTCAGTAAAAGTTACCATTACACAAACATCATTTTTTAAAAATGACATTTCCGCGAAAGAACTGTTTAATTGACTTTACAATGAGCATAGTTCTCTGAGATCCAAAAGGATAATTTTCTTAATTGCATATAAAAATGTACCGTTGCATATCTTACATATTACATTATTCTTACGTATAAGAATACACCGAATGTAGGTCACATGCACAGTTGCACGTTTTCACAATGCAACAATAAAGCTCATCCTGAACATTCCTGTATACAAATTTTCGGAAAAGCTTGACCATTTTTTGCTTAAAATTATTTTTAGAAAAACAAATTTCCTCCACTCACGTATTTGCACCACAAGTAAAAAACAAAGTTATTACCGTGAAGAAACTATTTTTATTCCAGAGGCAAATTTAACGTGCGATTGCTGCAACATAAAACACATTTTCTTAAATTCGATATGCACGTCGAATTTTATGCTTGAGAAATTAGATCGACATGTATTCCTTTACAAAAACCAAAGAAATAACAACCATAAAACCATAAACCTTTCTCTTTTATTTTTATAATAATTGCGAAACTACAACACATGCCCCCAAGTGGCAAAATTCTTATCTTTCAAAGTAACCATCACGTACGAACATTAATTGAAGGGACCGGGGAGATACGAACTTTCAATTTCATTTATGTCGAATTTATTATGGGGTTGTTAGAGATTATTCGTTGGGGGGTTCGGGCATTAAGATTTCGATTCAAAGGAAAGACTTTCACTAAAACCGAATCACGATGATGTTTATTAATTAAAATGTAGGTAATGCGATGATAAAGCGTTCAATTATGATTTCTAATCGAGAATGGAAAGTTAACACAATTTCGTGATCTTGAAAAAGAAACGTTGCGTGTTTTTCTCTCGGTTAAAAGATAATTCCTAGATTATTACAGCTTAGATAAAAGAAGTGTTGATATCGTTTTTGTATTCTCTACTCCGGGGAATTTTGACAGAAAATTATTTTCCACGGATATGAGACGTCGATAACAAAGTTTATCAATTTTCTTTAGAATTTATACGGTGTACATAGTTCTGGATTGAAATGTAATCAGAAATGCCAGTAGAAGAAATTTATACATTGAGTTTTTAAACCCATTTTGTTCCGAACTTGCATTGTAATTAGCAACAAAGTTCAGGAATTTGAATTGTTTTTTGAATATTTATGTATGCAGTTAATCGAAATCCACAAGTAAAAAAAATTACACTTCCGCAATTAACTCGTGAGAAATTAAAAACATTACAGTGTATACACTTTATTAAAAGAGGATTCTGATTTTATATAATGTCCATAGTATGTAGAATACAGTTACACTATAATTCTGAAACTCATGAAAAACCAAAATAAATTATATAAAACAAAACATAGAAACAGTTACACACGATGTGGATTGCACAAAACCTATGTAAACCTACTTTGCCTATGAGACCGTAAAGTTTTCAACTAAGGTTTCGGAGGAAACTCCTCTTATAAAGAGTGGCGTCGCTGTATAATTTAAAAATCGTTCCAAGTATACCTACAAGACGACAGCACCAGAACTACAAGAACGGACAAGATACGTAAAGGTTTACGGATTTGGACGTCACGGCGCAGCGCCGAAATAGCTGCATCGAAACCGCCTAGCTTAACTGTCATGTACCCAAAAATGTATGACCAATAACTAAAACTACCAAACTTCTACCAGTTTTATAAAATCACAAACGAAACGTTTATCCATGAATCTTCAAATATTACCTCCACTACTTTTTCAGAATTGAAGAGGAAATGATAAATTGATAGCAGTTGATAGCTGGAAGAATATTAGCAGTTTTTATTACATATTCTTCAGACTCATTCCAAAAACTTCTACTCCGATGAACTATACTGAAAGTGATGTGATGTCTAAAAATTGAAGGAACATTTAGAGAAGTAAAAATATCTTACAATCATTTGTATACCAGATTAAAGTGCGATATAAATAATCAAGAATTGGACTGGAATATCATGATTTTTTTTCTATGTGCACTTGAAAAATATACATTTAGATTAATGAGTACAGAAAATTCCAGTTTTTCTGGCTCATAATCAGAAGACTCTTGAAAATGCGGAAATAATGTTCGGTCCATTGAAGAATCTTTCATTTTTATTTTTTTACCAGAGTAATGCTTTGATTTTTTTTTGACATCAATGAGTGATTCTCCAAATTATTTTAAGGATGTATTAAGTGTCTCTACAATATGTGAGGACGTAGTTGGGACATCATTAACACAGTCTGGGTTAGGTGCTTTCTTCGGTTTTTGTTCTTTTAAAGCAGTTATTTCCTTTCGGCAGGCATCACATATTTTAGAAGTTTCAGGGAAATCAGGAACTAAATAATGCATCCATTCAGCATCATGTTTTAGTTTTCTATGATTTCGTTCAATGCGGTTGTAAAAAGAACCCTTCCACTTTGTATGCAATGGAGACATTTGCGGTAGCTGGCAGGAATTATTGACCACAACTGTCTGACTTGTAAGTTTGTCCGACAACAAATTTGAACTGGTCCAGTCCACAGTTTCAGGCCAACATTCGCTTGTTTCTCCTTATTTGAAACTAAAACCGATTGAGTATTTTCACCTTCAGTTTTATAAATTCTCCGAGCACTCTCCAACTACTACAATATCTGAACTTTTAGGAGTGGGTACTGAACTATAATTTGTAGATTCGGTAGTTTGTTTGCTATTCTGAAAGAACGATTCGATTGAATAGCTCGATAGCTTTTTAGATTTCTCATTTTGTAAGCTTGGCAAGAATTTTATGGGGTTTTTAAAGATTTTACGGATTTCCAAAGGTTTTACGAGGTTTTTAAAGATTTTACAGAATTTTAAAAGCTCTCATAAATTACCAAAGATTTTAAACGATTTTAAGAAGATTTCTGAAGATTTTATGGGATTTCAAGCAAATTGTACACGGATTTCTAGGAGTTAACCACCCCTCAATGATAATGCACCATCGCACACAGTAAAACCGGCCAAAAAAACCGAAAAAGACTTGTCTCCGTTAAATTTTTGCATAAATAGAACATTCACTTGCTGAGCATTTCTTATGAAACTGTACGAAAATGACTCGATGTCGATTTGTCTAAAAAAACATTTTTTGGCGTGGCATTTACAAATTGTCAGATACATGGAGAAAATGTAATAAGTAAATATTCTTTTTCATTTTCATACAATAATAAAAATTCCGGTTTCGTGTTTACATATCGTATTGTAATCGATCAAAAATCCAAAATAAGGTATTTAATTGACACTGGTGCCGAAAGTGCCCTTTAGCATTAGTTTTTGGGAAGAAAACTAAGAGATAACATTGGATCCTACAGATGATTCACATATTCTCACGGTATCAACACTCCACTATTGCCAAAAACATTTTCTGTTGAACTTTGTCAAATGCAGATTTCAGCATTTGCCACCTGATGTAGCTCACCTAGTTCACGATATCATTTTGATACAACCAAGAATCACTATGATCAAAGAAAAAACCTTCTTCGACAATAGGAAAACCAACCACTATACGCAAGACCAAGACGCTAATTACAAACCATTATCATCTAACTGGTCAAGTCCACATATTGCTAATAAGATAAAACCCATGTAATCCTACAATTTTTGCAAAAACAAGCCCGTTAACGATAGTTAACTTTGCGTAGATATACTAGTTAGAAAACAAGGTTATAACAGTTAGTGTATAGTAGGAGATTATAAATATCGATCTGATTTCCAATCTAAAAGACTTCTTAGATAGTTGCACTGATTCAAATATTTTTAAAAATTAGATTTGGTTAGACCTTATCATCAGATCTAATTGACGTTTAAAACAATTTGATACCGCAGTTTCAATGATTTGAGTATGCAAACGGGAGTTTTGGTTCAAAAAATGCAGCGCAAGGTTATTACTGAGCAATCCGAGGATTTGATTTTTGTTTTGTTTATCTCCATAAAATTTTTGTAGCTAGCAAAACTACATACAGTGTGCAAATGAGCAAATCCATGTAAGAATCAAGATTTTATCAGTATGGTGAACTGTTATCATAGTTGTTTGCCAAATTGTTCAGATCCCGGTTGCATAAATCCACCAAGTTTTTGGCAAACTCATGGTTACAGGATTATTTTTTCAAAACTAAAGAGTCGTTCAGACTGGTTCATGTACTCCGTCTCAGTTAATATCGTTTTTAAAATAAAGAATTCTTTCACATCCATGGATTAATGCTTCACAAAACCTAAAGTTTGGCCAAAGCTAAGAACTGATATAAAAAGGAGGACAAGAAAATATTTAATAGCAAGGTCTAAAACCACTACACATAGGATAAGTCCTCTTTGTTTGAAACTCCTAACAGCAGTTCTCTTTTAAATCAAAAACGATCGAATTTTACTGTCTTAGAAGTTTAACTCCATCCATGCAATAGCACAGGTGACATTACATATTCCAAGAGAATTTTTACCAGATCTACCGGATGATTTAAACAAAAAAACGTCGAAAATTGTCACAAAAAAAAACAATATCCGTGAATAATTCCAGAAATCCGTGAAACGATCTTGGAGCATTCTTCTTATATCAAAATCGAGATTTTGTGAGTAAAGATAATGCTCTATTTAACAGTGTGATGCTACGAATAAATAACCTCAATGTTTATTCATAAAGGTCGTTGCCGAAGACAAAATAATCAGCCAAGCACAACATCCGTCTTAAGTTTTTGCTATTTTGGCGAACTTGCTTAACATGCATAAAAATGTACCATTTATTTATATTAATGCTTAGAAAGTTGTCGTGTGGATAATTGTGTGAGAAGGGGTCAATGACAATGTTTATTGGTCGTAGTATAATAAATTACACAACAACTGGCATGAGAAAAAACAATTTGATGAGAAATATAAGACAAAGACGCTTACCTTCTAAATCCTGCAGTTGGAAAAGGAAACCTAAATCCTGAAGGCGCTGGAACTGGTACAGCGACAGCTCCACCTCCTTGCACAAGTGGCACTTGTCCTACAGGTGGATGAAACGGTACAACTACACCACTAGGCACGACGTTATTAGGCACGATTGTACCCGGTATTAAAGGATTATGCACTAAACCACTAGACACTACCGGCCCGCTACTGTTAACGGAGTTTGCATGATTTGGTGAATACGGTGGTGGTAAATGACTATTTAGCAAATCTGGTAGACGATCGTTGTTGTTGTTGATATTGTTGGGATTCCACGTGGTGGCGCGAGGTGCGGCGGTGTGTTGATGATTGGCATTGTTCACCCTACGGAGGTGGCGCCGTTCGCGACGCTCCCTACGTCTTTGCTCCCTCGTTATAGCACGCTCGGTGCTTCTGACAGGTGGTGTTGAAGAAGAATCGTCCGTTTGCGCTTCGGTGGACGTAAACGTTCTGGTACGCGATTCTTGTTGAATTGGTGGTGGCGTCGGAGTATCTTCGCTGCTATGCACAGTTACTTGAGTAGTACCTGTAATGACATTTTGCGCCCTAGGTTGAAAATTCCGGGTGGAAGTAGCCGGTGTTGGCATTGCCTGCACTATATTTACATTGGACACGTTATTACCAATTTCACTCGTGTTGTTTACACATTGTATGGTGGGCACATTAGACACAACGGTAACAGGTACTGCACGATAAAAATTAACGTCCACCGCGCTTACGTTAATTGGTATTCTTTGTTGCGTACTTGTCGAGATATTTAACGTATTGGTTGTTTCGATTGCTTTTGGTACCGAAGAACTTCTCAAGGTGTTGCCCCCTAGCATGGGGATCTCGGCGCTATTAACATGCGAACTGTGTCGGTGATGGCTTAATATGGAAACTATATTGGCGCAACTTATATTAGAATTTTGATTAACGGTTACGTTCGAAGATCGAGCTGGGGTTGCGACGTTACGAATGGGGTTCGATGTAATTGCAGATGGGGTGGAACCGTTGCGTGAATGGTTAACGACCACCGGTTGTTGTATCATAGCGCTGGGTTCAGAAGCGTTACGCGGATGATTAGGAAATATGAATCCATTTCCTGTAGAATTTCTACTTTGTGTCGTACTTGATGGCACCGATGCATGTCGAGGATGATTAGGTAAACCGACTACATTTGCACTAACGATTGAATTCAAATTCGATGGTATCATATCCGAGGAAACGCTGCGTTGATATCCGGCGATGTGATTCGTCGTCGTCGCCGTCGTCGATGAAATTTGAGAATGTCTTTGTTGCACTGCACCTCCGGACGATTCACCACCTGCAGCAGCATTTTGATGCGTTAAATTCACACTACTAACACTACGCACGGCGTTATCCGTATCACTCGTATTAATATTAAATCCCGAGGACGCGTCAGTTAAAGAATTTGAAATTTCCACACGCATACTTCCGGGGGTAGGTGTAAACTCATTACAATTACTACCGCAACACGAACACGTAAGTACCTCGTCTTGTTGCTCGCATGCACTGACATTCGACAACAACCTCGTTGGTGAACTCGTTGCGAGCGAGTCACGTGTCCCTTTCCCTTCTTTAGATTGGTTAAGCTGGTTTCCACAACACGTTAGGTTATTAACCATCTCAATGGTAAGATGTAGGTCTGCTTTGTTGCCATGTCTTGGGGATTGTACGATTCCATTGTTTTGCGCTCTTTCAAGGTCGAACGAGGACAAGCTGCAACAGGAACTAAACGAACTTAAGGAAGAGCCATCATCGCTCGTTTGCTTATTTTGATATTCGTACGGTTGCCAAAGCAATGAATTTAAAGCTTCGTCGACGTCCTGATGAAAAGAAAATCTATTTTTCGCAGCACGGTCACCGGGTCCCCGATCTTCCTTACACCTTCTTACCAAACCCGGACCATCACCCTCTCCCCTAATACCATCACTTAAAATCCTAGTCAACACCTTCTCTTTCGCAACAATAGAAATACCCAAATTTTCTACGTTATT
Organism: Aquatica leii; assembly: GCA_035610365.1. Classification (NCBI taxonomy): domain Eukaryota; kingdom Metazoa; phylum Arthropoda; class Insecta; order Coleoptera; family Lampyridae; genus Aquatica; species Aquatica leii. Next base: position 85,919,793 of record CM069437.1, on the reverse strand, counting down.
ATTATTATTGTTATTCTTATTTAAAGAAACATCTTCGGGGCGTATTTCATTAGACATATTGTTGTTTACGTTAACCTCCGGCGACGCTAATTGATTTATTTCCCCTAAACGTTTTTTCAAATTCGATATCATTGTTTTAGGCAAATAAATTCTGTAGTGCGATTTTCACGTCCTCTAAATTGCAAATTATGTCGCGGTTTTTCCGGGTCACGTATCCGTTTTCCGCATGTATCTGTTGAATTATGACTACTTCCGGAGGACCTGCTTCATTTGGTAAATTGTTACCGAAAGATTCCATTACTTTTGTAATTTTTCTGAGATTAAATAGTTCATCTATCCTGAAAAGAAAAACAAAAAATTATTCGTGCATCAAAATGTTTATTAAATGTAATTAAATTTCTAATACTTTCAATTAAGTGATATCATTTGAGATACTTAATTAGATGAAAGTTACAAATTAATAATTAGGGAATTAATTTGCGGTTACGTAAAACTAAATTTTTAAATTTCCACCACGGTTTGTTGATATTATTACAAAGTGTTTAATTTCCACTACGGTTCTAGTAAGAAATTTGATTAAATCGATTTAAAAACAGTTTTTTTGTTTAAGGAGCAGTTTGGTCACTTGTTTTTTGTGATTTAATTTTTCTTTTTTTTATTCAAAAACAAAAGTGTCTACATCTTATTTCTTTGGATTCAGATTCAGATAGTAGAAAAATTAACGTCTTTTAATAAGAATTTTTGTGTTTTTTTGTTTTGTTTTTTTAACAGAGGTTGAGCAGTTTGATCACATTTTCTTGTGACTCATAAAGTTTATACATTTTTCTTATATTGTTTGTTATTGTTTATTAAACCGTCCCTTACTTTTTCGCTGAATACTTTTATTGTTGATTAAGTCATTTATGGTTTTTCTTCTCTTATCAGTTATTTCCATAAGTCATTTCCCAAGTCAATAATTAGATTTTTGTCTTGTATTTGCTTTTTGAAAGTTCAGGTTACTGAAAAGCTTTCATTGATAAAATATTGCTTTGCCTTTATTTTTTTTACATATCTCTATTTCTTTGAATTTAGATTCAGATAGTAAAATTTAACTTTTTTTAGTGAAAATGTTTAGATTTTTTTTTGTACGATAAACTGAAAAGTTTGACCACTTGTTTCTGACGTGTTTCTTTTATTTTTTATTTTTGTTTATTAAACCGTCCGTTACTTTTCTACCAATATCCTTATTGTTGATTAGATCATCGATGGATTTTCTTATCTTGCTACTTGTTTCCATAGGTCATTTCTCAAGCTAGTGATTAGATGTGTTGTCTTTAATTTGCTTTTTGAAGTTGACCTTATTCAATAGTTGTTTACATTGCTACAATTTTACTTTGCGTTAATTTATTATTTTTGGCTTATCTTGCTTTAGTAGTAAACGTGACTGAAAACTCTTTGGTATTTGCTTTTTGGTTAGATTTTTACTATGTTTCTTTGCTTTGTAAAATATGGATTCTTTAAAAACAAGAACGTGTATTTCTTTAGATTCTGATTCAGATTTAAATTCAGATTCAGTGGAATTTAACATGTTCTGATAAAAATTCTTTAATTTTTTTTTAACAGATAAATTGAACAGTTTGATAACTTGTTTTTCGTCACTTTCATAAAAATTATCTTTTTGTTTACTAAACCGTCTGCTACTTTTTTGCTTCTTTCTTCATAACCCTTTTGCCTGTTATGACGTCGGGTATTGGAAATTCAGCTAGTTTTTCAATTTCTTTCTTTGTTGAGCCGTGGTCCACTAATCTTCTGTCGTTTATTCGTTTTCTTCCGCAAGTTTTTATATTTTCATTTCCCAGTTTTTCCTTGTTCTACCAACTTTTCCTTTTTTATTGTTTTTTGTTTCTATGTATTGTTTTGTTTTCCTTTCTTTATTAGTTGTCTTATATGTCCGAACCAATTTTTTTGTTTTGTTTTTCATTATGTCTTCTATTTTTTCCTGTTTAACTTCCTCATAAATTTTCCCTGTTTTCCATTTATCCATTTTTATTTATGGAACGTTTCTAAGCCATATAATAGTGTTGGTATGACAATAGTATTATAAACTATTTTCTTTGCTTCTTTGGTGATTTCTTTTTTTCCAATTATCGTTTTGTTTATTGTATAATATATTTAGGTTGTCTTACTCATTTTGTGTAAAATTTTGCTTTCAAATTTTTCATTGTTTGTTAATATAATACCCAGATATTTTATTGTCGAATCTTTAAGTGTATGTCCATTGCAATTTATTTTTGTATTTGCTGTTTTTTCCTTTTTCTAGCAACATTAATTTTCATTCTTAACTTCTTTATATCAGTATTCCATGTTTCCATACCTTAAGGATGTCGCCCATTTTGATTATTCCGTCTTTACCATCTATATTCGTAATTGTTTTTGTCCTCTTCGAGATTTTAGGAAGCGCTAAAATTTTTTATTTTCTCTTCTATCATTGTTTTATATTTCTTCTACCAATCTTCTTTGGTTTTTTTTCTTTTGTGACTTCTGTATTTGTTGTATTTCTTTTTCTTATATAAATTTGTTGGTCTTCTTCTTTTCCTTTTCCTGTTCAAAGAAGCTGTTTCCGATCTTTAATTCATTTGCTATGCGGTAATCATGTGTTTTTTGTTCTTATTCTTATTTTTTTTCTCCAAATTTTCCGTTTATTCGTAGCCTTTCTCCTACATCAGATCCCACTTTTCTATTTCAATCTCCCACAACTATTAAATTATTATGATCCTTTTTTATTTTGTCTATTATATCATGTACCTAGTTCATCATAGAAATGTTCTGTTTCTTCTTTTCTTGATTCTTTCATTCGGGCAGATTTTTGCACTATTGTGATTGCAGTTCTAAGAAAATTATTCTGAAATTTACTGTTTTCCATTTTTTACTCTTCTTGCTATTTTGTTAACTATTACTGTGATTCCCTCCTTATTATTTTCTTGCTCTTCACGTTCTGAATCATACATTAATAATGCGTTCCTCATTATTTTTTCTCCATTTTCTACAATATTTCCTCTTCCTTTCCGTTCAGCGTTTTTGTATTCCAAGTTCCTATATTTATAAATGTCTTCTCTTTCTTAATTGTTTGTTGTGTTATTTCTTTTCTTTTTTATTCTTCTACTTTATTTGATTTTTGTCTTATGTTCTGTTTCTTGTTTACAATATTTTTCATTTTTTCACCTTATTTGTTTGTGCCTGGAGTTCTCTATGTATCTGGTTGTCCTTCTAGTCATTTATTACTACTTCTGTCAAATTTATAATTTTTATTTGATTTATTATTTTTTTAATTTGGTTAAATTGTCCTTTTCCTCTGATTTCCAACCTAACGTGATCCATCATATTTTTAGTTTTTTGGAGTGTGTTGTGTAATTTGTGTATAACTCTAATACTCTTATTTTTAATGTTTGTTGTTCATACTCCTATTTGTCTCATTAATTTTACCTCCCATTAGCAGCAATTTGATCATGCTATCTTTTAATGTTACTTCATCAATTTTTTTGATTTTGTTTATTCCTGACCTGTACTTTAAATTTGTTTTTTGAAGTTCAACTTATTCAAAAGTTGTTTACATTGCTACAATTTTACTTTGCGTTATTTTTTATTTTTGGCTTATCTTGCTTTAGTAGTAAACGTGACTAAAAACTCTTTGGTATTTGCTTTTTGTTTAAATTTTTACTATGTTTCTTTGCTTTGTAAAATATGCATTCTTCAAAAACAAGAACGTGTATTTCGTTAGATTCAGATTCAGATTTAAATTCAGATTCAGTGGAATTTAACATGCTCTAATAAAAAAATTTTAATTTTTTTTAAACGGACAAATTGAACAGTTTGATAACTTGTTTTTCGTGACTTTCATAAACATTATTTCTAATGTTTTCTTTTTGTTTTTGTTTACTAAACCGTCTACTACTTTTTTGCTTCTTTCTTCATATCCCTTTTGCCTGTTATGACGTCGGGTATTGGAAATTCAGCCAGTTCTTCCATTTCTTTCTTTGTTGAGCCGTGGTCCGCTGTTCTTCTTTCGTTTATTCGTTTTCTTCCGCAAGTTTTTCTATTTTTATTTCCCAGTTTTTCCTTGTTCTAACACCTTTCCTTTTTTATTGTTTTTTGCTTCTATGTTTTGTTTTGTTTTGTTTTTTTTATTAGTTGTCTTATATGTCCGAACCAATTTTTTTGTTTTGTTTTTCAGTTTGTTTTCTATTTTTTCCTGTTTAACTTCCTCATTAATTTTCCCTATTTTCTATTTATCCATTTTTATTTATGGAATGTTTCTAAGCCATATAATAGTGTTGGTATGACAATAGTATTATAAACTATTTTCTTTGCTTTTTTGTTGATTTCTGTTTTTCCAATTATCATTTTGTTTATTGTATAATATATTTGGGTTGTCTTACTCATTTTGTGTAAAATTTCGGTTTCAAATTTTTCATTGTTTGTTAATATAATTCCCAGATATTCTATTGTCGAGTCTTTAAGTGTATGTCCATTGCAATTTATTTTTGTATTTGCTGTTTTTTCCTTTTCCTAGCAACATTAATTTTCATTCTTAACTTCTTTATCTCAGTATTCCATATTTCCATACCTTAAGGATGTCGCCCATTTTAATTATTCCGTCTTTATCTTTTATATTCGTAATTGTTTTTGTCCTCTTCGACATTTTAGGATGCCCAAAATTCTTTTATTTTCTCTTCTATAATTGTTTTATTTCTTCTCCCAATCTTCTATAGCTTTCTTTTTTTTTGCTTTTTTGACTTTTCCTTTATTACCTCTTATGTTCAGCACCTTTTATTACTTTTAGATGGTTTTATTTTTCTCGCATACTTTTTCTGACGCATCTATTAGTGTTTCTTTAAGTATCTGCCATTTCTCTTCATTCTCTATATTTTCCGTTTTGTTGTTCCATTTTGCTAGTTCTCTTTCTACTTCCAATTGATACCTATTTTTTTGAGTTTTAAACTTGATTTTTGTGTCTTCTTTGGTTTCCTCTATTTTTGTTTTGTTTATTTCCATTTTTGCTATTACTAATCTATGACCTATTCCTATTTCTGCTTCTATGTCTACTTATACCTCTTTCATTTCCGGTTGTATTTCGTTGGTGTATGTTATGTAGCATATTATACTTTTCTTTTTTCCTCAGAAAACTATATATATATCTCTTTTCCTTTTCCTGTTCAAAACAGCTGTTTTCGATGTTTAAGTCATTTGCTATGCAGAAATCATGTGTCTTTCGTTCTTATTCTTAATTTTTTCTCCAAATTTTCCGTTTATTCGTAGCCTTTCTTCTACATTAGATCCCACTTTTCCATTACAATCTCCCATAACTATTAAATTATTATAATCCTCTTTTATTTTGTCTATTATATCATGTAGTTCATCATAGAAATGTTCTATGTCTTCTTTTCTTGATTCTTCCATTCGTGCATATTTTTGCACTATTGTTATTGCAGTTCTAAGAAAATTATTCTGAAATTTACTGCTTTACATTTTTTACTCTTCTTGCTATTTTTTTAACTATTACTCTGACTCCCTCTTTATTATTTTCTTGCATTTCACGTCCTGAATAATACATTAAATATGCGTTCCTCATTATGTTTTCTCTTGTACTTTTCTTCCTTGCTTCACTTATCCCTAGAATATTTGTACTTGTTTCTTCCATTTTCTACAATATTTCCTCTTCCTTTCCGTTCAGCGTTTTTGTATTCCAAGTTCCTATATTTATAAATCTCTTCTCTTTCTTAATTGTTTGTTGTGTTATTTGATTTCTTTTTTATTCTTCTACTTTATTTGATTTTTGTCGTATGTTCTGTTTCTTGTTTACAATATTTTCCATTTTTTCTCTTTATTTGTTTGTGCCTGGAGTTCTTTTTTTATTTGATTTATTATTTTTTTAATTTGATTTAATTGTCCTTTTCCTCTGCTTTCCAACGTAACGTGATCCGTCATATTTTTAGTTTGTTCTAGTTTTTTGAACTTTGTTGTGTAGTTTGTGTAATTTTTTTTCTATTGCTCCCTTGGGAGATTTAGTTTCTTGTTCGTCTGTAGTCTCGTTTCATCTACGGATTTCTACTCTATTTATTAAATCTGTCTCATTATACTTCATTTGTATTCCTATTATTTTTACTATTTTGTTTAAAAATTGCCCTTTTAAGGCTAAGTAGTTTTTGTAGTTGTCTTCGGAGATACCAATAATTATTATATTTATTTTTTCGGTTTCTTTTTCTATTCTCTCTATTTGATGGTTTATAATATCCTCTAATACCCTTATTTGTAATGTTCCTTTATCTTTTTTTTTATTTTGTTTATTCCTGAACTGTAGTTTAGATTTGTAACTTTACAATGGCACTTGCAACTTTAAGTTATGTTATAATTCTTTGGATTTTAATCACGCCACTACTTTTAATGAAACAATTTTTCACACAATATTTAACAATATTATTCATATTTCTTCGTTTATAATGTATACAAACTTTTCAAAACACAGATACAATTTTGCTACAAACTCTTATTGTTGGTTAGATCATCTATGACTTTTCTTCTGTTGTTGGTTATTTTCTTAAGTAATTTCCCAAGCTAGTGATTGGATTGTTTGTCTTTTCTTGCTTTTTGAAAGTTCACCTTACTGAAAAGTTGTTTTCATTGGTTTAATTTTATTTTGCATTTATTTATCTTTTTCTTTAGCTCATCTTGCTTTAATAGTAAACGTGACTGAAAACTGTAAACTTGATCTTGTTTTGGTATTTGCTTTTTGTTGTGCTTTTTTTGCTTGGTAAAACATGTATTTTTTAAAAACAATAAACGTTTATTTCTTTGAATTCAGATTCAGAGAATGGAATTTAACTTCTTCTGCTTCTTTGTTGTTTTTTTGTTTAACAAACAGAAAAGTTGAACAGTTTGATCACTTCTTTCTTGTGACTTTCTAAAGTTTTTTTATTTTTTAATTTTGCCTACTAAACTACTCGTTACTTTTTTGCTAAATACTCTTTATGATGATTAGATCATCTATGGTTTTCCTTCTCTTTTTGGTTATTCCCATAAGTCATTTGCCAAGCTAGTGATTAGGTTGGTTGTGTTTGTTTTGCTTTTTGAAAGTTAAGCTTACTCAAAAGACTTTTTCACTGATAGAACTTTACTCTTCGTTTATTTTTTGTTGCTTATCTCGCTTTAGTAGTAGTTGTGACTGAAAACTTTAAAACTGATTTTGTTTTAGTGCTTACTTTAATTCTTCAAAAACACAAACGTCTATTTCTCTAGATTCAGATTCAAATAATGAAATTTAACTTCTACTGGTGAGAATGCTTTGTTGTTTCTTTTTTGTTTTTTTAAACTGAAAAGTTCGTAATTTGTTTTTCGTAACTTTTCTCTCTTGTTAGTTATTTCCATTTGTTAATTTTTAAACTGGTGATTAGATTTTCTTTAAAAACAAAGAACGTCTGATTTTTAATAGTAGTTCAAGAGATACTCACAAGTGATCATTACTATATGTCGTTATAACGTCGTTAACCAATCACATAATAATATTTTGCCTACCCTGCAAATGGCCGATTTTGGCTTAACTTTTACAATGTATCGATTTGTAAAAAAGTTCTAATCTAGCAAAGAACAACTACTGATTATATAAAAATCGTGAGAGAAACTTTCATTCATTAAACGTACTTTTTATTTCACACTAATGCCGAATAATAATTAGAAATGTGTGAACGTTTGCAAAATATTTATTTTCCTGCTCTTCAAAAAGACACTTTCTATTATTACCTCTGCTACACCTCAAATTACTGCAAATGTTATTTCATCTCAAAATGTGAACAACTTTGTTTTGCGATACTTTAAATACAATAAAGATGAAAATAAATTAACATAAACAAATAAAAAAATGTGTTCGAGTTTTCTATAAAAAAAAACAATAACCGGCGTCATAAAAAACAAACTTTAGAAAGTTTTTTGTTACGACTTTGTTGTATTTATATTTATAATATAACCCAATTCACACCTAATTTTAAACGTAAAATAATAGAAAAATTCATAATTATTAAATAAAAATTTTTATATTTTGTGTAAAGTTTGTATAATTACAAAGTAATCATTTGTTTACTTTAGTTTTTTTTTTTGATAATAAGTGAAGTATATAAAACGTAGTAAACAAAAGTTACTGATTTTATTGTACATAAAAAAATAATTTTTTTAAATAATTAATTTTCAAAAAGAAGTTTTTGCGATAAAATGATAAAAAAAATTATATTTATGCAATGTACATAAAAATTTAACAAAGTAACAATGATACTAAACAATTAAACAAATTAAAAAATTGTATGCTTCAGTAATCAAATTTATTTTTTGGTATTCATTTAACTATATGTTCGTTCTTTTTTGCAATTAACAACGTTATTAATTTATAAAAAATGTATAAATGTATTATTTCATTTGTGTAATATAAGCACATTGTAGTATTATTATAACAACAATAAAAAGTACTTTTTCAATTATTAAATTACACGTGCAATTAAACATAAAAATGAGTAGAATAAACAAATTTAATAAAACAAATACTGTATTTCAATTATATATAAATACGTAAAGAATAAAATAACCAACAATGAATTATACATAAATAATATGTTTTAATAAATATAAAAGCTTTTGTTTCAATAATAATTAGTAAATTATTTTGGCACAATACCTATATAGCTATCTAATTTTTAAATAATTATAAATAATCTGTTTATTGTTATAATAGAATTTAGGTTTCCATGGGTTAGTTTTGTATTACAATTTTCCATTCTGGATAATTTCCGTGATGATATATCAGAAGCTGAGCTTTCATCACACGTTTCAGTGGACATCTTCATAGCCTGGAATAAACTAATTGATTGAGCCTTGAAGTTTCGCTCGATAAAATTGGTTCCCAAATTTTTGGTAAAAGAAAACTAAAATCTCGATTAATACTAAAAAGATTTTTAATTATTTTAGTTATTTCAAGCCAAAAGCTTAGTGTTTTTAAACAAAATTTGATGACCCGTTTTTAGCATGTGCTCCGATACTGCCGACTTATAGAAGACTGTTTAAGACGACTACACCTTTGATGTATTCGTACTTGGAAACAATGAAAATTTCATCAAGAAACAATTATTACAATTTCTGTGTAGTAGCTTGTGGTGTTGACTCCCAAGTTTCTAAAATCCGTTGTTGAAGAACAACTACACTGTTTGGGGGTGAGTGTCAATTATATATACGTGTTCGATTGGTGATAAGTCTAGTAAACGAGAAGATCATGGATGACGATCAATATTAGCATCTTTGAAAAACTCGGTAGTAACCTTAAGGGTATCTAGCCGCGTATTATCTGACTGAAAAATTAAATTTTCTAGTTGATGAAAATAAGGAATTAACACTGAGTCCAGCAGGTTATTGATGTCAATTAGTGTTCCTCAAAGACGAAAAATCTACTTTCATGGCAAATAGCCCCCTATACTATCACACCTTGAGTAGTAAGAGCGGTATGTCGTTCTACAAAAAACTGCATGTCTTTTTTTTCTCCGACACGTCTTCCAACCATTCTGCAACCATGTTGAACCCATAAACAGAATTAAGATTCGTCACTAAAAACTACTCCCTTTCGTCCCTCATTCCATTGCATCTTTTATTACATCACTCTAGCCGTGCTGTTTTATAACGTAAAGTTAGAGATAAACAAAGAAATGGTAGATACAACCTAGACCTAAAAAGTCAAATTCTTTGATAAACAGATCGTATGAATTTTGTTGTTCAATTAAACCTCTTCATCTATCACCAATTTTCTTAGCCGACAAGAAACGATCCCGAAAAGTCAAAATCTGATTAGCACAATTTCCACGACTTGAATGACCAGATTGTAAACTTCTACGTTCCGTAACCCACACAGTCTCGTCATCACCTTTAAGACCTTGCTAAATTAATTGTCTAGGACCAAATTCTATAAAAAGTTTAGCTGTGTCGTTTGTTAAAACATATGCTAGTAATACTCCAAGATTTTTTTCTAGACAAAAAACAGAAATAAGTAGCTGATTTCATTACAAAAATGTACACTTCGACCTTCCATAATCGATTGATTAACCAACAATTTTTTTTGTTTGTGCACGTTTGAAAAACTTCAAAATTCGCGACAATTCACGTAAAGATTTCTAGCCTCAGTCGTTTTCAAGTTTCTTACTACAACATAAACTTATAACCTTTAACCACACAACTAGTTTTGTAGAAAGGCGTCGTCATGAGATTCGAAACGTCCAAGTAGTATTAAAGCACATCATATTTCTATAAACTTCAGCCACAGTTTTTCAGAATAGCCCACATAAAGACCCCATATATCAAGAATTCTACCAGACAACATTGTCACAACTTCTTGTCCACCAGTTTCACAAAGACTTTTGCACATCAACAAAGAACGAATAATGATGACAATGCGGTAATACAATGCAAAAACGTTCTCTTCTGTGCCAAGTCAATCTGCTTCACTGTCGATCTTCTGCCAAAATTTTCAACATTTGCTTTCGGTTCTCTAAAACATTTGAATTTGAAAGCAATCGTTCTTTTATCATCACTCAGCGGACCTTCCGACGGCAATATTATCGCGCATTAGGTTCATGAGTTGAAAAAAACTTGTTAAAAAAAAGACCTAAGGGTATAAGAAAATCCAATACAGTGAGAACGAAAATGCCAATTTAATGAGAACAGATGTCAAACAATCACAAACAATTAAGCATCGTCCTCACAATTTGGAAAAACTAAAAATCCGTATTAGAGAAGAAATCGCCGCCATTCCGATCGATATGTGCCAGAAGGCAGCTGAAAACTTCAGAAATCGTCTACTTCAGTGCATTGCTTTTGGAGGACATCATCTTGCTGGTGTAATTTTTAAAACTTAAGTGAAAAAATTGACTATAGTACTAACTCAAGCAGAACAAACCATTTTTACGAAAGTTGTGCCACTTTTTTTGATTGCTTTTCAAAACTGCACTGTTAGTATATAAGGTTATTCGAACAGTAAAAACCAAATTGCTGTAGCTAACATTGCACTGACTTCCGACATGCCTTGTTCGTCAAACGACGTCATTTGCATTAATATTTGCTGTCTACAGTGTCAGTTCAAAATGTTTAAAACAATTGAATGACTCGTCAAATGTGAAATGCGGTCAATGATTTGGTTTTCGACAGCAATGAACATTTCTTCAGCCAAAATTCATAGACATAGTTTATGACCCCAATACGATAAGTAAGAACAAAGTGAGTAAGTGGGCGAGAACTTTCAAAAACAGATCTTTTGGATGGGAACAGATTGTTCATCCACCGTACGGTCCAAAGTTGGTACCGAGCGATTTTCACTTGATCCGCTACATAAAAGAATTTTTTAGTGCCAATCCCTGTATTAAATGTACAGTATCTTAAATTTTAATTAGTTTTTAGAGTTCATTGCCTACTTAGTAATTTTTTTTTAGTTTGAAGTTTTTAAATTACCTTATGTCCAACTATATCACAGAATAATCAAGTGCTATTAGTTTCTAAACGTCGTTAGTTTTAAAATTATTGCCAAAACATTTCTTCTTATGTATTGAAACTTTTTCAAACTTTAGGAATATTCAAGGCAATGTAAGAAACAAACAAGATATTCTAGTCAAAAATAAGGCAAAAACATAAAAAGTTAACAAAGAAAATCAGAGTCGGTCGTAAAGAAGAATGCTCGTTGCGTTGTGATTTAGTTTTAGTAAAATTAGTTACATTTATAATCGTGTATATATATAGATGATATAAATTAGTAAAGTGAGGTATATCCGTGATAGTTTTAACATATAAGTAATTTACCGACGACGGTTAATACAGTTTGCGATGGCAGGATTTGAGTACCAAAGTTTTATGTTTTCTGAATGTATTGCCATAGTTATTTTTCCCAAATTTAATTTTTAGTCGTCCCAAAATGTGGTGATCAAAAATTAAATCTTTGATAAGTTATTCCGTGACAATGATAACTAATTTCGTGATAGACCTAAGGTAATTTCGTGATCGTCTGAAATTGTTGCTAAATTGTTAAAAATCATTTATTTCTAAAGTAAACACAAAAATTTTAGAGTACAAAAATAATAGGTATACCCATCATGGATTCAGAAAGTGTTATAAAATTTAATCAGAGTCATTATCAGTATCTCTGTTACACATGTCACACTTGAATATATCTTCCCCTGCATCTTCAGATGGTTGACATTTGATGTAATATGGTACTAAACAATACGAACATTGAACCCAGTCAGCTCCTGTCTTTTTTTTATAATCATCATAGTAGCTGCCTCCGCATACTCCGCACTCCCAGTCATCATTTTTTTAAATTCTCTGTTTTGATTTTGATGGGCCTTTCAATACGTTAGTTTTTTTTTCCAATAATAGTGCTGAACGCGGTTTTCTTTCTAACGCAAGATTTGATAACTGAGATGACAATGATAAGGTCGATGATGACGTAGAGAGTTCAGTTATTGAGTTGAGGCATTTTGCTCTGCCGTCTTTTTTCTTTCAGTTAGGCTTGGCAGTAGCACGCATCGTTATATCCGGCAATGACAGTATTTTGCTCACTTCTGCATTTTGCTCAGTAGGTTTTGGGTCAATTTCAGCGTTTGATGTAAGTAAAGATGAAGCCAACGCATCTTCGGAAATAGAATTTTTGTCGTAAGGGTATATTCCAGATCTTCTAAATGCATTTTCAATATTCGAAGATGAAAAACTTGAAATAAATGCAGGATTTAAAATGGTATGGAAGTTGGTTCTATTTGGTTTATCAACAGTATTCTTTCTCATATAATCGTCTAAGCTCTTCGACCAATGAGATTTAAGGGATTTGTAGACACCTACATCTAACGATTGCAAAATATGACTGGTGTGCGCAGGAAATGTGAATAAATAAATATCGTTTTTTTCTTCTAGTGTAATAACATCTAGGTTAATATGGGAAGCATGCGAGTCCATGAACAAAATTATTGGCCGAGATGGTAGGATTGTTTTAATGAAGAAACGGAACCATTCCAAAAATATATCTGAGTTAATCCAACCTTTTGGAGATAACTTGACTAGAGAATTTGGAAGACAGTCACGCTTTAAATTGTCGTTACAACGAACAAGATTACAAATGCAACCTAATAGCGTATGGGTTTCTCCTCTATCAACATATGCCCTTTTATAAATATAGCGCTTTCCTAGGCATGTGACTACTCTATGCGGCTTCACCACATATGAGAGTCCGGTTTCGTCACAATTCCATAACCTTTCCGGCATTTTTTTAATTCCTAACTTGTCCATAAGAGATCCTAATTTATTAAAAAAATCTTCCACTATCTCATGGTTAGCCATAGATGTTGTGTATGCGGCAAGGTTTTCTGGAACTCGAAGTGTAAGATCCTTTTTTATATTGAGTCCACCACCATTGACTTGCAGAATCATTTTCTTTACTGAAGAAATTAGTTCTTCCGGTTACTTCAGCCAACTGATAAGCTATTTTTCTAATCATCTTAACTGTTAGGCCAAATCCTAACTCCTGCATTTTTATAACATAATTAAACAACTGTGTTTCCTGTTCAGCATTTAGAGCGAATGGTCCTCCTAATTTCGAAACAATTCTACTGTTGTTTTCTCCCTCTTATTTTGATAGAAAGTCTTTAATAGTGCTCCATGGTATTCCAGTTTGCTTACTGGCTTTATAAATGATCATATTCTCTTCTGTAACAGATTTTAGTCAAATCTTGTAGAAAAATAGAGATAACAAGAATAAACTAGTGCTTGCATTACACACGTGAAAGCAACGCAAAAATGCTTAAGAAAATGCTGCTAGAAATTAAGCTTTATCAATGTAATAATCATGGCAATAAAAAAACTAATTGCATAGAATGGTTTAGTAACTGTAACTCTATCATTCATGTAAATTTCAGAAGCTTACCTATAATATGTAATCCCTAATTAAACAAAACCAAAACAGTTTAAAAATACGCGTACTTTGACTAACAAAATAGGCCAACTGCAACTGCAAAGTCTCATACTCATACGGCTCATGATAACAAAAAGTGATTACTCATGCATTTTGGTTCACATTGCTTCTGTGTGTAAGTTGAAAATCACGACTGTATTCCAATAGGTAAGAGCGTGGTGAAATTTATTGAAACTATCACGAAATTACTTATGTCACGAATATACCTTACTTTACCCTGTATAATTGAGAAGGTCCTTGTCTCAAAAACAGTCGTCAAAAAAAGGCATAGAGGTGGAGAGAGAGAGAGAGGCATAACTTAATGAAGACTCGTGTCAGTCAGGAAGAATTGGTACGATCATTGGGAGTGACTTTACAAACAATTTCAAATCGCCTCAAAGACGTGAGAATGATTCACAAGCTAGAAAAGTCTGTGCCGTACGAGATGAAAATGAGAGATGTTAAATGTTTTCCTGCTTGTGAAGTGTTGCTTAAAAAGCAAAAATTAACTAGGTTTTTGAATCGTATTGTGACTAGGAGACAAAAATGTGTTGAATATGATGCCCCAAGTGCAGAAAATCATGAGGATGTCCTGGCCATGCTTTTACGTCGACAGCCAAACCGAATATTCACGGCTTTCTGTATTTGGTAGAATCAGCTGTATTATGAGCTGTTAAAACCGACTGAAACAATCATTACCAAAACCAAATAGTCGTAATACAACAAAAAACACGACAAAGTGATTTTACAGTGTGACAATGCTCGACTCCATGTTGCGAAAACGGCCTTATTCTCCAGACGTTGCTCACACTGACTATCACTTGTTTCGAACAATGGCACACAACTTGGCTGACCAGCACTTTCAGTCTTAAGAAAAATTAAAAAAGCAGATTGATCCATGATCGTTTTAAAAGATGACCGCGAGATTCGTATGCTGTCCGAAAGATGAAAAAAGCAGTATCTAGCCATAGACGATACGTTGAATCCTAAATATATAACCAATTTTGTACAATAAAGTGTCAAATATAGGAAAAAACAACGAAAGCAAAGTTTCAGTAAAATGAATAAAGATAAGTTGAGTAAAATTATTGAACAGTAAAAAATAACAAAAACACATTCTTATATTTTTATGTGGATGCGTTGTATCAGTATTAACAATCTTAATAAAAGAAAGATTCACTGCACACGAAAAAGCAATAATTGATGAGTATCGTTACCCGATGGAGATAGAAACGAACACGTTTAATCCCACTAGCAAAAAATCTAAATAAATTTTGCACAAAATCATTAAGAAAAATTACTGCACTAAAAACAAAAAAAAAATACTATTAAAATAAAAAATACTAACTACTACTAATATATAAACATTTTACAAACATTTTTATAATTTATATAATAATAACCTGATTTTATGTGCTATGCTATTGTAACGAATTTATTACTTAAAAACTAATTTATTTAAAACGACTAAAACTACGTTTACTTATTATAGAAATATGTATACTTTTAAATTGACCGAACTACTAAAATAATAATAAAAACACTTACACTATAATTTATGTATAACCGTTGTATAACACTTAGATAAGATTAGATAACGTCCTCGGATTTGTTTACACTATAAGTCACGTTCACTCGATTCGGTGTACACTGTTATTTATTTAAAACGCCGCGCGTGCTAACGATACGTATTTATTTCAACTTGATAATCTTAATACTGCATGCTTTCACATTCCAGCAATAACTGACCTACGATTTCCATCTTCGGCTTTTATAGACATCAGCGAATTCTTCTCGATCGTTCCTCACTTTTCGCTATATTTTCTAGAAACTAGATAACAGTTCTAGAAGGCTCTTGCATTTGCAAGTAATTTCTCGGACGTTTTACTATATTTGCTGAGAAACAAAATACTCAAATACATATGTAGGAAAAATATTATTTTTGAGAACGCTGAAATGCGTTAACAAAATAATCTCTGCCAGTTGTTTGCTTAAACTCATCTTAAATACAATTCACGTTCATGTACTAAGTTGTTGCTATTACGTTCTACTATAATATACGTAATGTCTATTATACTCCGGCATATGTGTGAAGTAATCCTAGTGCACTAATTTGCCTACATAAATATAGAATCGGTTTAGAACTTGTTCCTGAACTTTCAATTAATTGTGTAAAATAAATGTATAAAAAGTGTTTTTAATTACGATTTTAAGATTTAAAAAGCGATTTCTACTAAGGTACTCATTTGCACACACTCAGTAACACTCTGTATAATAAATAAAAATAAATGTTTTTAAATTTAGTGTTAAAAAACTATTTTCCAAATTTGCATTAAATTTTCTGTTTATAGTGAAAGATTTGTGACTTCTAAGATAGAGATCCTAAACAGTAAAACAACGCGTAAAATGTCAAAAAAAACTACTACACTCGCAACATAGCGTTTACTTCTCAATACCGATCAAGTTGCGATTTAGTTTCTTAACCTGTTAATGTTTCAAATGCAAATTAATGCAATTTTTTCTATTGTACTAAGAGATTGATCTCACTGGTCTGCATGAAAATCGGCCCTGATACCATTCTTGACGATTCTTATGTAAAATGACCTCCTGAATCCAAAAATGAGCTCCGTTTTTACCCATCGCCCACTTATTTTTATTTTATTTTTTGCATTTTTTTTTAGAATTTGAACTTATAGCCGTTAAACATCCCAAAGTAGGTAATAAAATTTATACCAAAGTATATGGCAAAAGTTTTGCTATAAAATGTATATAGAAACAACAATAAAATACAAATATATAAGAACAGTAAAAAAATATCAATAAACAGTTAAGAAGATTCACTGCACGACGCTGGCGCTCTCAATACCACATGCAGGATTGAACAGGAATTTTCGACAGGCTTGAACTTGCATTACTCTTCTCATTATAGTATATTACATTGTTTGCTTAACTGCTTCGATCAGTACATCTATAGCTGCTGCAGAGTTAACTTGTCGACGTTTTAAACGTGCTGGATTTTGTGTTCATTTTTGTTCATTTGTGTAAAACAGTAAAACTACTTTTACTCCGGATTTTTTCAAGTGACTAAGTGTGATTTGTGGTTAATGTCGGGCGTTGAATTACTGTTTAATTATGCCACGCGAGTGTAAAAATCATCCCGATAGCTTCTGCTATGTCTGCGGGGAATTAACTTTAAAAGCGCAACGAAAACCCTTTTCTCAGCTTGTTAAAACAGCTTATAAATTGTACTTTGATTGTCAAGTTGGCGACCAGACTTGGGCTCCATCAGTTTGCTGTACGACTTGTTACAGTAGTTTGACCAAATGGCTCAAAGGTACCCGTAAATCAATGCCATTTGCTGTGTCCATAGTTTGGCGTGAACCTCGCTGTCATCTTACAGATTGTTTCTTTTGTATGACTTCTACCGTCGGGTTTTCGAGCAAAAGTAAGCATACAATTCAGCATCCTAATATTCCGCCAGCTCTAAGACCTGTTCCTCATAACAATACTTTGCCAATCCCAGAGCCCCCAAACACTTATACTCTAGAGCCGGAAATTGATTTAAAAGAGTCTGAGCCACAACCTGGGGCTTCGAATGATACGTTTAATGATGATGAAGAGTATTCCGCAGATTTAGTTTCTCGGCAACCTCACCTCCTCACTCAATCGGAATTAAATTATCTTGTCAGGGATTTGCAGTTACCCAAGACTAAATCTCAGCTCCTAGGATCGCGACTTCAACAGTGGAATCTCTTAGAAAAGGAAGTAAAAATATCTTCTTACAGGACCAGACAAGCAACCCTGAAATGTCTTTTCTCAGAAGATAAAGGTTTAGTGTTCTGCCCTAATGCAAATTTATTGATGACAGAGCTACAGATGCCATGTGACCCAGACAAATGCAGACTGTTTATAGACTCATCAAAAACAAGCTCAAAAGTTGTCCTGTTGGCAAATGGGAATGACTTCCCATCAGTTCCAGTTGCATACTCTGTTGATATGAAGGAAACGTATGAAAACATCTTCAGAATCCTTGATAAAATTGGTTATCATGATTATAAGTGGAAACTTTGCGCTGACTTAAAAGTTGTTGCTCTACTCACGGGTCTGCAATCAGGATTCACAAAATATTGCTGCTTCCTTTGTGAATGGGATAGCCGAGTCCGAGATAAACATTACATCGTACGGGACTGGCCTCTGCGAGAAAATCTTATTCCTGGTCAGAAAAATGTCGCCCACAATCCTTTGGTTCCGAAGGAAAATATTTACTTACCACTTTTACACATCAAACTTGGATTGATCAAGAAGTTTGTGAAAGCAGTGGACAAGACAGGTAACGCATTTAAATTTTTGAAAACTAAATTTCCTCGTCTTAGCGAAGCTAAAATCAAAGAAGGCGTTTTTGTTGGTCTCCAGATTAGACACCTCTTCCTAGATTCGACGTTTATTGAACACCTAAATTGAAAAGAAAAACGAGCTTGGCTTGCATTTCAAAACTTTTGTAAGAACTTCCTGGGTAACCACAAAAGTGAAGATTATGTCGCTCACGTCGAGGAACTGCTTTTAGCGTACAAGGACATAGGATGTAACATGTCTCTTAAAGTTCACATCCTTCACTTGCATCTGGACTTTTTCTCTGAAAATTTAGGAGCAGTCTCGGATGAACACGGGGAACGGTTCCATCAAGACATCGCTAAGCTGGAGAAGAGATTTTTAGGGAAGTGGAATGCAAGCATGTTGGCGGAGTACTGCTGGTTTTTGAAACGAGAGAGCTGTACCTCAGGGTATAAAAGGAAAGCAAGCACCAAGTAACGATGAATATCTTTTTATTTATTACTGTTTATAACTAAAATAGTTCTTTTTCCCATTTAAATTAAACTCATGTCCATATATTTATTATTATAATAATTACTATAATTATTATAATAATTACTATAATTATTATTATCGTTCGATAAATAAATTATGATTAATTTATCAAAAAGTGGTAAAATTAGAGATTTGGGGCTCCCTCAAAAATGGTAGGTGATGGAAGAAAACGGAAGACATATTTGGATTCAGGACGTCATTTTACATAAGAATCACCCGGAATAGTGTCAGGGCTCGATTAAAAAATATTTTTTTGCAGGCCAGTGTCTATAGTTTATATTTGTATGTGAATATATATAATATTAATTTCAGGTAATAAATAAAATTTGAAAAGTTGATTGTATTTTCAAGCGTTATATATTTTTACCCGACTAAAAATTTGGTGCCAAAATTGTACGTAAAACATATCACAGCGGACAAAAACCCAAAAAATTAAAACAAATGTAATAAAACAAAGTCTGATATTACACATTGGTTGTTAATAGAAAACATAGTGTAATTAATAACAAATATTAATATTTACCATATTACAAGTAAAAGATCAAAGCAAAACTATTTCAATATTCTGTTTTTCCTTTGTTGTTACACAGTGATTATTAATTAAGCATCTGAAAACATTAATGCAAGCGCTTTTCCTGTTTGCTTTTAAATATATATTGCGCTTTTAATATAGTTAATAAAAGATATTCTACAAACATGTACGACGTTCTCTTTCGCAAAATAAACTAAAACAAATTTAATTTGTTCATACCACACTTGCCTTCGAAGCTATTTTAATTCAAGATTAAATTGTATTTACGTTTCCCTTACTAGGCTAAACAAATAAACATTTGCCGACAAAAACAGATTTATGTTATACATACATTTCAAACAAGGTTTTCTTAATAGGCGAGTATGAGTTTCTTAGTTTACGTCGTGCATTTTGGTTTTATTAAACCATAAATATTGTTGCTCATCGTTTAAAGATACATCTAAACGGTTTACAACCGTTTAAAATCTTTTTTAAAAGTATATCTATCAAAACAAAACAATTTATTTGTAATAAAAATTAATAACAGTAATTTATATCTACTAGTATCGAAAGCGAAGCATAGCATAACGAATTTATCAAATTTTTAATTTTTTTAGTCAATTTTAACAAAAGACTTTTAAATGTATTTTTCAACAGACCCGCACTTCTACTTAAATAATAATTGATTTTGAAAACATAGTTTTATGTAGATTTTGGTTTATCACTTTGCAGTTCTAGATGTTTTCAATGAGAGTAGAAAAAAAAATTTGCACAGTCTGCATAAGGTTGAAAAAATATTTCCAACAATCAAAGTTACATTATGCGTACTTACAAAAAACAGTTCGCACAATAAAGCATGAAAATAGGTCTATTCGAAGTGTTGCTAAAGATTATGAAATAAATTATCGTACATTAACCCGATATTGTACTAAATTAATAGCTGAATAGATCGAAAGTGATTTGGTGCAACCAATCACTTCAGTGGATTATATAAAAAACAAGCAGGTTTTTAGTGACATGCTTGAAAAAGAACTTCTGCAATATATAAAACAGGCATCTGAGGTTTACTACGGACTTAGTCCAAAAGTAGTTCGGAAGTTAGCATATCAACTAGCATGGGCCAATAATTTGAAGACACCTGCAAAATAGACCAAAACAAAACAGGCTGGATCTGACTGGTTTTCCAGTTTTATAAAGCGTCATCCTTCCTTGTCGATCAGGACACCAAAGCCAACTAGCCTCACCCGTGCAACGAGTTTTAACAAAACAAATGTAGCTAATTATTTTGACAAATTATTCTCAGTAATGAGTAGATATAAATTTCAACCTTAGGACATATGGAATATGGACGAGACTGGTGTAACGACTGTCCAGAAACGAAATAAAATTTTGGCCAGTAGGAGCCATAACATCCGCTGAGAGAGACAGCCTTGTTACCATGGCAGCTGCAATATCTGCCAGTAGAAATTTTATTCCAGCTTTTTTTATGTTCCCGCCAGTTTGCTTTAAAGAACATTTTATCCGAAATGGTCCAGTAGGCTACCGTGGGGCAACTAACCAATCGGGGTGGATGAATGACGAACACTTTTACATGTTTATGCAGCATATTGTTAATTATGCAAAAAGTTCGAAGCATCGTCCTTGCTTATTATTACTTGATTATCATAATTCGCATCTTTCTATCGATGGATTAACTTACGCTAAAGAGAACGGTGTAATAATGATGACCTTTCCACGTCACTGTTCTCATCGACTTCAATCATTAGATCGAAGCGTATATGGTCCTTTCAAGAAGCATTTTAATTCTTTTTCTGATGCTTGGATGCTTAATCACCCTGGCGCCACAATGACCATTTATGACATACCAGAAGTAGTTGCACATGCTTATCCTCTGGCGTTTACACCATCAAACGTACTGGCAAGATTCAGGACTTGTGGAATCTTTCCCTTTAACAAAGATATTTTTGGCGACCACAAGTTTTTACCCAGTTTTGTGATTGACCACCCGAATCCAGATGATACAGATGATATGTCTTCCGTCGTTAAGTAACCCCACAAATATCCGAAGAAATAAATGTGCACGAAAATATCGAACCTTCAGGTGTTTTTCCAGTGGCTAAACCAGGTCCTACCGGTACAGTTTCTCCCGCAGTAATTCGTCCTTTGCCAAAACCAGGTGAGAGAAAACAAAAAATAACAGGGGAAATAGTAAGAAAAAGCATTCAGCTATAATTTCTGATACACCACAAAAGCTGCTCATTAAAAAACAAAAGAAAAATCAAAAACAAAAAGAAGTTAAAAGGGATATTTTTAAGGGAAAGAAAAATTCCAAACCGAGCAAATGAAAAAACAACAAGAAGTAATAGAAGAAGACAGCGAAGATGAGGAAGAGTGCTACTGCCTTGTGTGCTTGGATGCATTTTTAAACAGTAAATCCAAAGAAAGGTGGGTGCAGTGTGTAGATTGTAAGAACTGGGCACACGAAACTTGCAGTCCTGGGAGTGATACATACATTTGCCATAATTGTGACAGTGATGGTTTATCTGATTAGATTATACAATAAAGTTGTAACCTTTTCTATACCTTTTTTTGTTGTGCTTTAAAATTTGCATCTAAAAAACCAAAACTATGGCTTACATATGTTGATGATGTTTTTGCAATCTAGTCTTATGGTAAAGATCAACTACAAATTTTTCTTCAATACCTAAATAATCAACACCCAAACATCAAATTTAGTATTGAAAAAGATATTAATGGTACCTTACCTTTTCTTGATGTAAAGATAGAAAGAAATCCAGATGGTACTTTAATACATTCAGTTTATCAAAAACCAACACATACGGATGAATATATAAACGCACATTCTCATCATCATCCATCTCAGAAATTTGGAATAATTCGCACATTATACAACCGTGCGATGACAATTTGCCATTAAGATCAATTACTAGAAGAATTAGATTACCTTGAAAAAGTTTTTATAAGAAATAGTTTTAACAAAGAACAAATTAAAAAGTATCTTCGACCAAAAACTAGACCTACTGTACCAAATGATTCAACTATAAGCAACAATTTTGCTGTTCTACCTTTTGTTGCCAATATAAGTGACAAAATTGGAAGTATACTGAAGAAAGTTGCTGATAATATTACCACAAAAATTACAAATTTATTGAATCCGGTAGAAAAATTCCACGTAACACCTGTGGAGTGTATCAAGTTTCATGAGCTTATGGCAAGGTATATATTGGAGAAACTGGTAGAACTATTGAAACTAGACTAAAAAACACAAAAAACACCTTCGTTTACTTCAACCTTCTAAATCTGCCATTGCCGAACATGTGCTAAACATTTTACATGACATTAACTTCGAAAAAACTATAACGATTGCTAAAACCAAAAACTGGCGTTCAAGAAAGATCAAAGAAGCGATTAAAATTAATGAAGTGCCCAATAACTTTAACAGAGACAATAGTTATGAGATATCTGACACCTGGTTACCTCTTCTTTCCTGATCTGTACTTTATCCACCAAACACACTATAAGCTACGTCTAGAGCTTTTAATGATGGTTTTTTTAGACCTTCGAGCAAATGCTGTAGTTAAAAGAATTTAAAACATTTATCAAGTTTTCTGAAAATTTGTCTTTTCTAGTTACCTTAGTAATATAATTGTCATTTTATTAATTGTCACCTGAAGAAGAACGTAGACCACGTTCGAAAACTTTTTTCATAAATATATTATACTATTTACCCAAAAAACTATTTTATAATAACAATTTGATTTTAACTGTCACGTGTAAAAAAAATAATAATCGATAAAATAAATAATCATTAAGCACAAGATGAATTAATTCAATAAAAGTTAATGCCTGAAAAAAAAATAAAAAAAAGCACTAACAAACAACTAACAACGTATTTGTTACAAACTTGTAACTAAACGTGAAAATAGGAGGATATTAAAAGTTTTTCACAATCTTAGCCCGCATTGTACAAGAAACTAACGAGACCGTTTCAAGTGATTTTAACACAGCTAAGATTACAATGTAATAAAATGCTTAAAAACTAATTTTTTTTTGAAAACATTACTACAGTAATTCAAATAATAAATATGTATTTAATTTATTCTATAGAAAAAAAAAATTACTCCTAGTATAGTCCAAGATATGAATGCACACCATGGAAATCTTGTAAATGGTAAAACATACAGGGTGACTTAAATTAGAAAACAGTTGAGCTATTTAAAGCACCAGATGTACCGGTAAGTTCTTATCGGTTTTTCTAACAGACGTTACCAGCTATGTATGAAATAAAATGATTTGACATATATGTCATTTTAGTCTACTTCCCATAGCTTAAAAAACAACAAAAGTTTTATTGCGCTTAAATAATAGTATCATAGTGTTATAGTTCTGTGAATATGGCGAATTAATTATCTGAAAAAAAGGCATTTGCGGCACACATTGCATTTTTTATTCATCTAAATAAACAAACTGTTGAAAGCCATTTGCTGATAGAAAGGAGAACATACTCCAAGCATAAAAGCATGTGAGACGTAGTTTCAAAACTTTAAATGTGGTAATTTTGATTTGAAAGACCCTAAACGTTCCAAAAATATTCGTGAATACGAATTACAAAAGTTATTGGATAAAGACCCACCGAAAACTCTAAAACAATTTGCAAAAACGGTAAATGTAAGACAAGGGTGGAGTGGTGTATTACAATCTTCTGGAACCAGTTAATACTGATCGCTACAAGCAACAAATAATCAATGTGAACCATGCATTGATCGAAAAACGCCCAAAAGGACCCAAATACACGGTAGAGTAATTTTGTTGCATGACAATGCACCGTCATTCACGCCAAAACCGGTAAAAGACCCGGCCCTGACCGATTATCATCTTTTTGCATCAATGCGACACGCGCTGGTTGACTAGCAAATTTCAAAAAAGCCAAAAAAATGGTTCAATGAATGGTTTGGTTCAAAAGACCAACGGTTTTTTTTTGAAATGACATTCATAAATTGCCAAAGTGTGTAGTACAGAATGGCCAATACTTTGAATAAACAATTGTTTTTTATAAATCTGTTCATTACTATTTTAATATTAGTAGGCTTAAACTATTCCCTTGCTTCACCCCCTTTTTATTTAGAAGGTTTTGGTTTTGATTTTGATATTGTCATTCGTCTGTTTGTTTCCTCTAAATTCCGCTTGTTCGTCTTCCAATTTTTCTCTTTTCTCATTTTTTTCTTAAACTTTTGTTTCCATCTTTGTATGAGGTATAAACTTTCAAATTTACTGATGATAAGCACATTCCTTTATAATTTTCGTAGTTTGTATAATCGCCCTTTTGTGGATTCGTAAAATCCAATTGTTTTCCCAATCTTTAGTAACGCCCATTTCTTTCCTTCTTCCTCCATGCATTTCATCATCTCTATGTTGTCTGTTCAATTAGTTTTTCTATTTTAATATTTCTTAGTGCTTTTTCTATCTCTTTCATATTAAATTCTTCTACTTGTTGGTTTCTCTTTTCGTTTCTTATTTCATCGATTCTTGTATTGTCTGGATTTGGCCTTTGTTCAAACTTTTCAGTATAGTGATTTTGTCATGTTTCTAGATTTTTTGTCTTTTAACCATTATTCCTTTTTTTTCTTCATTCTTTTTACTTCTGTTTCTACGCATGAATTTTCTATTATTATTTTTGACGTGCTCATTTAGTTCTGTTTCAAATGTCTCCTAGCTTCTTTTTTTGTCTTCCCTAACTGCTATATTTACCTCAATTCTTAATTTTGTGTACACGGTTTTGTCTCGTACCTCTTTTGTTGTATTGTATTTTTCCTACGCTTTTTTTCTTTTAACTTTTTCCTTTAATTCTAAAGTCCACCAATTTGTTCGTTTTTCTTTAGAAACTCTTTTCTTTTTTTCACATACTCCATTATTTTGTTGTCCTTTTATATCTTTTAGTGAATTATCTGTTTCTATTTGGTATGCTTTTCTGATTTCTTCATTTTTTAGTTTATACATTTTAATTATTATGTATTCATGGTCTTTGTTTATTTCCATTTTATTTATAAACACATTTTGTACGACTGATCTATGGTTTGATCCTATTTCTGTTTTCGGTATTCTCTTAACATGTTTTACTTCTTGTTGCATGTTTCCCGTATACATAATATAGTCTATGGTACTTGTCGCGTTTTGCTCTTTAGCTTCTTTCTTTGTCCTATTTCCTATTCTAGAATTCCAGTTTTCCATGATTACCATTTTCTCAGTTGAGCTATTATTTATTGTACCTTTCCTTTATCGATTCTAACTCTTCTCCTTCTACTGATACATACATTTGTACTATGTTCACTTTTTTTTGTAGCAGAATACTTATTTTTATTATTCTTGAGTTTATTATGTAACTGAGATCCAGGAGGAGTAATTGAGATCCGAGGTGATGATTTTTGCATAAATGGATTTCATGATGAGAGTTGAGACGTTTACGTTCGTTAGTGTTTAAGTGTTGTCATATTCCTATTTTTAATGTTAATTTATTCCTCAATGTTATTTATTGTTATGACCGTTTCGAAGTGTAGTCCTGGACACACCACTTTATAATTCTAAATTAGGTCAGAAGAAGTGCGCACACAGCAGCACAAAACGTAACCGGTTGTTCGACACACACAAGTGTTTTGATGCTCCTTCTCATTGAAGAGTTAAAAAAGAAATTCAAGTGTTATATTACTCTAAGGAAGGAAAAAAAACAATTTGACAGATAATGTTTGTTAGAAATGATGTCTCCGACACGAATGATGCCACTAGAATCTAAGAACTGATGCAAATTGCCAATGGTGCCAGACGGCTTAGAATTCTGATGACAATTTAGAGCCTTAAGTTGAAGTGAAGGTCGTACAAAGGCAAGTAACTAAACGTTTTAGCTCTAGAAGAGCTGATTCAGTTGAAGATAAACTTGCAGAAAACCAATAAAACTCATTGAATTGCAACCAATGCGGGCCTTTCCACTTTCGTCAGATTTCAGAACGTGTTTAACCAACCCAGAATTATTCCAGAATCCGTCCACAAGAAGCATCGCACTTTATGAACACAAAAAAAAAGCTTTATAGTCTTCTAACATGAACCGCGTTATCATCATTCAACAACTTCAAAAATTTGCACGCACCGTATCCATGCATCGAAGCATCTGAAAAGCCATATAGTTCGATCGATGTCGGACTTGAGCATACGACATGTCGTGGGATACGACAATCATTAGAATTGCTACATCATTACAAAGCATTTCATTCCATTTTTCAGGATGTGCTTTGAAACGGGATCGTCCCAAAAGAGTATCTCCAACCAAAGCTGCTGGAGCAGCATCTTGCCTAAAATCGTACAACAAAACAGCAGTCCCAGAGGGCCAACAATTTGAGCAATGCTTGTCAGTATAGATTGCTTAGTAACATTTGCTAAAGACGGGGCTGAAATTGAAAACATAAGATCATCAGTTTGACACTACTACAACAATCCTAAAGTGTGAACATTTTTGTTGAAGCCAAACTCGTGTAAACCTGGGTGAATGTTAACCTTGTCGATGTTGTCAAGTACTTGAGGCTTGTTAGAAATCCACTTACGTAATTTGAAACCACCTTGCATACACACGGCTTGAATGCTCTGACATAAATCCCGAGCGAAATCCAAAGAATCGCAACCTGTTAAAAGATCATCCACATAAAAATTCTTTCTGATGACCTTAGAAACTTTGGGAAGAAAATTTCTGTAGTCAATTTCAAGCTGAACTAGGCTACGAATGGCCAAGAAAAAACAGAAGCTGTACCGTAGGTTACGGTATTAAGATTGTACGTCGCAAGAAAAAACTGCGTATCGGACGTCAGAAAACGCGTTGCAATGGACTATGTATAGAATTAGTAAGCACCTGCCGATACATCTTCTCAATAGCGGCAGATATTACAGTACGAAATTTCCTGAATCTCACCAAAATAGAGAAAAGGTCCTATTGTATTACAAGACCAACCCTAAGTCGCTTAAGAATGGCCTATTGTAGTTTAAACAGAGCCATCGAACACTACACGTAACATCGTGGTAAGACTGCTTTCTTTTAAGAGGCATGTAAAAAGACCTTTCAGAAGGAGTGGAAACAACTTTCGTCATGTGTCCCAGTCGCTCGTACTTATTCATAAATCAGGTATATAGTTTACGCAGAGCGTCAATACCTTGCAATCGCTTCCCTAAAGACAAAAACGCTTGGTGGCAATTTGCAATGTGTCTCCCAGAAGTGACGGAAACTGTTTAAAGAGAATCTGCACGAGAAATTGGGCATTAGGAGCACGTTTAGAATTCTGTACAAAAAGAGATTCGGTGCCAAATCTGGTTAATATACAAGATGTTCAAGCACTTGAATACGTTTATCGGCAAGAAACTGCTTGACCAAAAAGGCAAAGGAAATTTTTTGCCGGTTCTTTTTCTGTTGAAGTCGCTTTGAGTGGTTTGGAATTGTAAGTAATTTCTTTATTTAATTTCTCAACGTCGTTATTACTATTGGCGATTTTACTGAAATTAAGATTTTATTATTCTCACAGGAATGCTTATGGGCACCATGTTGTGTTTGTTAACTTAAAATTCTTTTTAGCAGTTTTAGTAGAAGAAGTCATCCGCTATCTGTCAATTGTAGTTCGATGTACTTTACTGATTTAGACTTCAACGTTATTAGTTAAGTCTTTTGTAACTGTGCTACATATTTATTTATATTTATATGTACTATGCCTTCAGCGTTAATAATTATGTTCTATTACTAATATTAAGCCTTTAGCTACATTTTTCCAATCAATGTTATTATTTTGCTTACAGTCGAACCGATAAGCCAGCTTTCAACTTATTCAAATTGGTGTAATTCATAGGATACATAAATCAACTATCCTTAATTGTTATTCTTAGTCAAAGCCAGAACTCGGCCAAGGTACCCTATGATTGTAAGCTTACACTCTTCGACAAAACGAGGAATAATTTTACTGAAGTACTATACTGTTTGACTACTTGTGATACAAAAATCCAGGTCTGGGGTAAGTCTCGTTTTATTATAATAATATTACGCTCACGTATCGATTGTCAAGTACGACCTTTCCGCGATTGCCTGGAATTATTAATGCATGATCTCTTTCATTACGTAATTTATAATATTATTAATTATTGAGTTTATGTAGCATTTACTAATCTTATTTTTTTATTTTTGGAAAAAATATGTAAAACAACAAGAGTTGCTGTCTTTAAGCCAAGAATTTTTTCTAGTAAGAGTAGCGCTTATTTTTTCTAATTGAACTATGTTTAAAGTCCAGGTTTTTTTAATTCACGATTGTATACGCATAAGCTGAAAGAACGGCTACGGTATCGCGACTTTCTTTGGTCATTCTCAATCTATTTATGAGAAACTTTAAAGAAACAGAATTAGATACCTCAGCTGTTAAACCAAAGTATAAAATACGATACGTCAATGATACGTTCATAACATGGTCAACAAAACACCCTTAATAGCTTCCTATATCACATCAATAGTTTATAACCACACCTTTAGTTTGTCACGGAGATCAAAATAAACATCGAATTCTTACAGTTACTAGTCACACGGAAGAGACTTTGAGACACAAAGGATACAGAAAACCAACACAAATAACACAAATAAATACCTCAGTGCTAAATCGCGTCGTCGCCCAACTCAAAAGTTGGCAGTGATTAAAATGTTAAAACCTTAGTCAAATGGACCAAAACCATCAGCAAACGGACGCGTTGGAAATAACTAAATATAAAAAAATGACATAGATAAAGCAATCAACAGAGAATACAAAAAACAACCAAAGAAAAAACCGATCGCAACCACTTTCTTTCCATACATAAAGAACTGCATGTATAAAATAACCGAAATATTAATTAAAGCTAAAAACATCAAAGTGATCAAATCTACCTACGAAATGCCGTCATACCGTGGAAAAACGAAACAAAGTACCTAGACCTAGTTCTGGACAAACGTCTGTCATGGAAGAAGCATCTCCACAACGTCGCATCAAAAACATCCGCAGTCAAAACCAAGCTGTACCTGATTATGGAATGAAACAGCGTAATATCCGTAGACAACAAGCTGCTACTCTACAAGTCATTGATAGGACTCACCATCACCTACATGGTCACACGCAGCAAACAAGGCACTACGCACCGTGGTTTGTGAAAAACAATCAGCTGAACCAAGATCTACAAGTGCCCACCGTCAAAGAGTTACTCTGTCAGTCAGCACAGAAGATGACAGAAAAAATACCGTCACATGCCAACGAGGAAGTAAAGAAACTATAGTAATACGACTCGAGAGTTGTGCGTAGGTACAGAAAACCGAAATGCGTTCTTCAATAGTTAAGAAATGAAAGAGCTTTCGAGTAACCGAAAACATCCAAATAAATACATAAGTTAACCATTAGTAAAGTTTGACGGCAGAGCCATCTCATAGTATAAGTTACGTTGTGGTTTTATCCCGCAGTTTTATTTTGAATTACGCGGGTCTCAAATCAACTTACAACGTTCTCCACCTTTATAACTACTTACGATTATGTAGATAAAAAAAATTATAACTGAAGTATTAATGATATTTAAGTTCACACATTAGTATTCAAACGTTAAAGTTTTCCAAACTCAAATAGAAAAATAAATCTTAGTGTCTCACATTGTTATACCACGATTTAATAGGTTTTTTAAGCAATTCATAACTTTTGCAACTGTATACAATATACTGAAACGTTCGAGAAGTTATCTGCAAATTCAAGAGCCTTCTATAAGTTGTTATCCATCTTCTAGAGGATATATCGAAAGATATGGAACACTCGAGAATGATTGTCAAAACGTGTATATGTACCGACGAAACAAATCGTAGGGCAGTTATTGCCATAATGCGAATACAGCAGTGTTAAGAAGATTATTTAAGTTGAAATAAATAAGTCGTTAGCACGTGTATGTACATAAATATACCGAGAATAATCTTGTACGTGATTTTAGTGTAAACAATTGTGTGAAGCTATCCGCGGACTTTATCTTATCTTAATTAGTGTAAGTGTTTTTATTAAATATTATTAGATTTAATTAGTTCGGTTAATTTACAAGTGTACATACTTCTAGTATAAGTAAAACATATTTTTAGTCGTTTAAATAAATTAGTTTTAATAATAAAATTCGTAACAATACGTTTATTTTATAATTGTATACTTCTTATAAGTGCATCGTACAACTGTTGGCAAATATGCCATATAAATAATGTTTTTTTGTCAAAATTAAAAAAAAACATTTTGTACGGAATCATTAGTTATGTAGTATTATTGAAATTTTGAGACATATTCTACATGATATGGAAATATGAACGTATTACATACATATTTTACATTATATGTCGTTTAAGAGTGTTG
The DNA here is from genome assembly GCA_035610365.1 of Aquatica leii. NCBI lineage: Eukaryota > Metazoa > Arthropoda > Insecta > Coleoptera > Lampyridae > Aquatica > Aquatica leii. The sequence goes on along the minus strand of CM069437.1, from coordinate 85,888,994 downwards.
CAAATTGGAAAGCTTACACGAGTTGAAGCTTAATATCAATTTTCAAATGCTGTATAAGCAAGCTTTATATTTTTGCTATATTTTATTCTTTATTTAATCATCATACAAATTACTTTGTAATAATTACTAGCGGAATCAAAAACATAACCATTAATTTAATTAAATACATTTAAAACAATATTTGGCATTAATAAATTCACCTTCTATAAAATTTCTGTTTAATTAACGTTGAAAATTATTAAATGATGAGTTTTTAGAAATTAACTTTTCATCGACAATTTATTTAGAATAATTTAAATAAAAAATACAAAAACTATTAATAATTGACATTGGAAGTATAAAATAGGTTAGCAACTAGTGTCGATATAATAACCCTTTCCAATATGCAGTCAAACTGTTTTACAAACACCATTTTCTTTTTTCCTAAACTCAAATTTAGTAGAAAAGTAAACTGGTTTACTGTCAGTTCTGTCATAAAGGTCGCTGTCAAATCCAATTATATGACAGAGTACTAGATCACCATATTACTAAAGTTTAGACTTAGAAAAAAGACAGTGACTTATGTAGATCACTTTGACCGCAAACTGACAGCATTGTCAAATAGTCTATTATAAGAAACATCAAAACTAGTGGACAGCTGCTTAGTTGTTTTAGTGCTCATCAGCACTAGGATACAATGATGTTTTTCCACAAGTACACTGACCTATTTTATAGATGCGATTTTGTCGGCGTTATTGGCCAATTGACCATCGCTGTCATATCCAATGTCAACATCTAAACCTAGATGTAGCAGTTTATAGTTTTCTCTTTTATCATACGTGGTATTTAAAAAAAACCACTTGATTACTTAACAAGTCAAACACGTGAACACAGTAATCACTGTAAAGTTTCTAAACAGCCAATAAAATCAATTTTGTAAGTTGCTCAGCTTAAACCTGAAACCATCGCCAATAGATTTTAAATGTGCAGATAATATATCCTTGGCTGAAAACTAACCCATTTTGCCTTTATACAAGATGTGACCATGACTATATGGATAAATGGTTTCAAAACATGCAAAATAAGTTCCTACGGCTCTTCTATTTTCATTAAAAGTTACTTAATCACTTCAGCAACCACTAAAATCTAATTAGATAATAACCGCAAAGTAACGAAAAAACAACACACTTCAAAGAATAATAGTTTAAAACAAGCCGTGAATGTGAATATATAATTAGTTCTTAGCTTGGCTCTTCAAACTAGTCTTTTTAAAAAAAAATTTATTACTAAAAATTACTATTAAGAAACCATTTTTTTAAAATTATCATTTTCAGTGGTTTTATTTCAAAAAAATTGTTTTGTATGCGTACTATATTTTTTTAGATATTTATTTATTTACTAATTTGTATTTATTTATAAAAATATATAAGAAAAAATATATGGAAATAATTCAATAAAATTAAGTTAAGTTGGTTAAAAAGTCAATTCATTTATTATTTAATAGATTATAAAAAAAGATTTAAAATGTCTGTCGTATTTTTAATAGTTTGTAAACAGTACTAAGTATCCCGTATTGCTTTTGTTAATCAAGTAATTTTTAAAATTTGCAAATAAACATTAAAACCCCTGTAATTTTTTTAAACTAAGAACCTGACATTTTGTCAGCTTCTGGAATCTATTCTTCAAAGCGTTCAAAATCGTTTTTATTTTTTTATTTAATGCGATAAAAAACAAAAGAAATTTTTTACACCAATTGCTTAAAATTTTTTGTAAAAACAAACCATTTGTTAGTCATCATCAGAACAATTTTTTTGAAAATTTTATTATTAATAAAAATAATCTAAAGAAAATTTGTCTTAAAAATGTTTTTTATTGTTTAAGAACGCATCTCTGTTTATAAATAATTTGATGGTTCATTTTTAATTTTTTTATTAATAATTTAAGAGATAAAATACAAAAAAAACGAAACTAAAATTTGATTATTAGAGAGGAAATAATAAATAGATATAATTCAATAAATAATTAAGTGATTGTTTTGGTTAAAATCAAATCATAACAATACACTCTGTCAAAGGGTAAGTAGCCCTTGATCCCCTACTTGTGTTTTTGCTAATCAAGTCATTTTTAGAATTTATAAATTAACACAAAAACCCCTGTGATTTTCTGACTTAAAACCTGACATTTTTTGCACTTCTGGAACCTATTCTTCAAAGCCTTAAAAAAAGATACCCGTTCAGAAAATATTTAAATTTTGTTTTTTAGTTTTTTTTAAATTAAGGATTTAATTATTTAATGTTTTCATTATTATGTTATTATATACAAATAATTTTTTTTTAATGTTTTACTCTAGTTGTTTAATAAGTTGTTATAAAACATTATTAAAATGTTTTGTTGAAAATCGAATCATTGATAAAAATCGTTCCTGAAAATTTTTTTTCTATTGTTTAAAAACGCGTTTTTTATTTATTATTTTTGCTAGTAAAAATTATTATTAAATAACAATTTTTTTTTAAATAATTATTTTTTGGTTTATAAAAACACAGAAAATAATAAATGCAGGTAATTCAAAAAATAAATAAAGTTAAGTTGGTTAAAAGCTCAATTAGTTAATATAAAAATTTGTTCTATTTTTAATGGTTTAATTAAAAAAAAATTGTTTTCTATGTGTTTTAGCAAATAAATCAATAAATAATTAAGTTACAGCTTTGGTTAAAATCTCATTTGTTTGTATTGTTTAATTAAGTCTAAAACTATCTGTTGTAAAAATTGCAAACTTAAAAACATGAGAATATATGGAGTTAATAAGAAATAAAATATAAACATTTTGCAAAAATTCGTACATGGTTGTTTTTATTTTTTTGTAGTTTCTAAAAACATATAATTTTTTTATAACAAATAACTTAATTTTTTTTGGAATTCCAGAAACTATAAATACAAATTTTTAAAAATGTTTCATTAATAACAAAAAAATTGTTAATAAAGAGTTGGGTTTTTAAATAATACAAGAAACATATAAAAAACGTTTTTTTTGTTAATAATTATTATTTTTATTGTTATCATATTTTCAAAAAAAAATGTATTAAACAATGCATTAGTTTATAACATTTTTTTTAAAGAATTGAAGTAAAGAACTATAAAGTTTTCAGTGATTATAATATTAAAATTTATTTTTTCCATTATTTCTTTAAAAAAAACTAAATGGGTTAGTATTACAATATTTTATTGTTAACTTTATCTTTTCATAATCTTCCGATAAATGTTTGTTTTTAATTTTGATTTTTAATAATCACGCTGCATGTTTCGACTTGTGGTTATCGTCAGGCGTATACTATAATATTATAATTTATAAAATCGAATCTGAAGTCATTTTTATAGCTCTATTTGATTGTTTATTTTTTTTTCAATTGCGTAAATTATTAATAAAAAATTAAAAACTAAAATTTAAAAACGGATGATTACTCATTCATGTTTCTAAATAGTACAACAAACCAAACCAAACTCAAAACCACTTTTAATCAGAACAGTTTAATCAGAACAATATTTTGTTGAATTAAAGCAAAATGCCACGAAGAGAAAAGGCCTCATAGTCAAGAAAACATTAAAGGCATTGACGTAGCTGCTATGTGCGACAAAAATGGTACATTTCATGTGAATAGGTAACCTTGTATAAAATTTTCAAAAACAAAAAATTTTAAAAACGTAGGATTCTTTCGTATTTTTATTGTCATTTTAGAAAGAGCTATACCAAAACCAACGAAACCTAAAAAGAAACGAAAAAACGTGCAGCAGACAAACAAACTTCGATACAGTTGTTTTTTTATGCTCTTCAACAAGCTTAGGCAAACGAAAGGAGGTCGGACATACATCAGGATATACCTCGGGATATACGTTCTGATGTAACGGCCTCACATGCTGAAACCTCTGTCTGCAACATAGTCAGTGATAAAAGTTCAACTTGACAGGTAACTTCTTTATCCATCAAATCGCTAGATACTGATAATTCTTATTAAATTTTTAGCGACCTTTTCAGTCAGAGAACGAAACAATCTCAATTACAATAAAGCATCAACAAATTAGTAACTAAAGCGTTTGCAAGATTTCGTCTCAAAGAGTATTCCAAGTCATCTTCAAAAATAGTCATCATTTCTAACAACTTCATCCGCCCGAGTTCAATTGTAATCGCTAAACTTCAATCCATCCAACTCCAAATCCTCAAACTGCAATAAACGTAAGTGGTAATAACTTAGTGATAACAATGAGCTGTCACAAACGACAGTCACGAGATGCTCATAACCAAAACCCGAACTAAAACCCTTATCAAATAGACAAATGAAAAATATTCAAAAATCCAAAGGAAAAAGCAACAAAGAGAACGGACCTCAGAACAAACTGATGAAAAAAATCACTGAATATTTTCTTTATTTGCGATGATGTAGAAAATGTAGAAAAGCATTTTAGAGAAAACTTCTCACTTTATAACAGCGATACAGAATACCTTGAAGATGGTACAGAATATAAAAGTGCACAAACTAACAACAATTTTCTGCATTTCTATCAAAAATACTCACCTAATCACAACACTTAGGATGATGTCATTAAGAAATTAATTTCTTTACATTCTATACACTGGTGGTCGACTGCTAGGGTAAGTCCGGGATAGTTGGACCACTTTTTTTCAAAATTCTGTAGTTATTTTAATTTCAGGAGATTTGGTTGGTAACTACTGATAATAAATACACATTATGATTATGTATTTGTTTTTTATTACACCCTAAGGATAAACTAAACATACTTTAACAAACGAACAAAATATATAACACAGTGAGTGGTCCAACCAACCCATAGCACGTGGGTTAGTTGGACTGCTTGCTATGGGATAGTTGGACCACTGTTAAAATCAAGCTTTATACACTTAAACATCATGGTAGAAAAAAATATAATATATATTAGATTTAATAACTAAAAAGTATGCAAGAAGAACTATTTATTTCCTTCTTTTAAAGGTTAGTTTTCCACATAGCTCACACATATCTTCATATTTCATGCATCCTTCATGAGACCATCTTCCACAGTGAACACATTTGCACCAGTCGTCACTACTTTGTGTTTCAGCATAGTTTTCGCCACACCCGGCACAGGTGTTTTCATCCCATTCTTCCTCTGGACTGTCGTCATCTTGCAAGACTATTTCACCATCACTCAACGTATCGCTCTTATCATCATTTATTTGTGCTCTTCTTTGCTTTTTCTTTTTTCCTTTTTGTAATCCATTTTTACTTTGCTTTTTATTTTCCTTTTCTTTTTGTGTCGTTATGTTTTCTATGCTTGTCAAAATACTGGCAACTTGGCGGCTTCGTTTTCTAACAGTATTTACAGCTGCGTTAACAGGCACTGGCAAAATACTGTCTAGAAATTTTCCTGGAATTATTTCTGGCGTCTCCGGTACCACGTCGGGATCCTTAGAACAACCAGAAACTGGCGATTGGTTTCGAGTGGGTATGTTGGATATTACCAGCGTCACTTTTTTTGGAATGGGTGGTGTAACTACATTTGATGGTTTGGGATCTTTTTGTGCCGATTCTTCAGTCAGAAAGGCGTAGTCTGGAATTATACTGGGGTTAAACAGAACGGCCCAGTAGCTTCAAAACCTGATGTCCCATTCTTTATAGTAGCTTACTTACTCCATGAGTCCCCAAGTAGTTTACCAAACTGGTACCGTGTTATTTTTCGAGAAGGATTAATTTTCATAAATTGATTGCACTCTGAATAATAGTTTGATTTGAGAGACCTAAAAAAATCGGTCAAGCGGTTGCAAAAAGTGGGTGGTGTGACTAGGTAAACACAGTAAGACTATTTCATTTGCTTCACAAAACTCCAACACCTCTACTGAGTTAGTATGCGAAGTATGCCCATCTAGAATAAGTAGGGCAGTCCCAGCTGGTTTCCTAGGTAGAAAATGTTCTTATAGCCACTTTTTGAATATAGTGGCATTAATGTAAGCGGATTTTTGGTTCATAGCTATAGCTGATACCGGAACCATTCCAGCCGTGTAGCATTCCTTTACGTTTTTCCCTTTGAAAATACAGAAGGGTGGTAAGAAAACCCCTTCTGCGCTACAACGTGCCACAACCGAAATAGTCTCTCCCTTTTCTCCTGACGTTATGCTTGTCACACTTTTGGACCCTTTTTGAGCTATTACATCTCCATGTTTGTTATTTAATTGGAGACCCGTTTCGTCAGTATTAAAAACGTTCCCCGGCTTTTCGAACAGCTTATACTCGGTCAATACGTTCTCAAGTAATGTGAAATAGTTGTTAACTACTGTTCTATTTAATCCTTCAGCTCGTAATTTTGAAACTCCCTCCGCTTTACGAACAGTAAGATCTGGGTGACGTGACAAGGACAATTTTAACCAGTCATACCCGGATTTTCCGGCGTTTTTATTAAAGGTATGTTTCACTTTGAGCTTTTCAGCCAATTCAAATCCCATTATTCTGACCGAATCCTTATCTGGCAAAAAACCGAATTTTTGCAATTTTTTTATATGCTGCACCAGTTTTAATTCAGTTTCTGCGCTTAAGCATGAACTTTTACCCAGAGACCAAAATTTTGTTGTATTTTGGGTTTTCATGCTTCTTTTTAGAGTTGTATTGGGTATGCCAAATTCTTTGGCGGCCTTATTGACTTCCATTGTGCCAGAAGTCACTGCATTAACCGCATTTTGTAATGCTTCGGAGGTCCACGTTGCTCTATTGACAGTACCCGTCCTTTTATAAAAGGTTGGCATTATATCACCTGAAAAAAAGTTCCCACAATGAATATAAAAATTGTTCAACTAACCTATAAAAAATTGGTCCAACTATCTCAAAAATGTGGGTTAGATGGCCCCATTATTATCAAAATTACATACTTAGAAACGCTTCAAATGTTAGGTTAACGACATTTCCAACACCTTAGTTACACGTAAAAATAGAAATAAAATCTTACCATTGTCTTAGTTATGGTAGGTTATACACAACTAGCATAAACATTTTAATGCAATATTTTCACTACTATGTCCACTTTGGCAAACGCACGACGAATAAACAACAGATTACGTGTCACAATAACGTAGACTGTCTCACTGAAGCTGTAGTCACGCCGTATGTTCATGGAAAATTACCTACCGGTACGTTTGCGCCGATGGTCCAACTAACCCGGACTTACCCTATATAAAATTCTTCACGCCAATTTGCCTAGTATTTTTCAATTAATTTCATGTTTAAATCAATGCGTATAAGTAACTGGTAGACAATTTGGATTGGTGTAGATTGCACACGACTTCCACTAATCTTGGCTATGGTTTTTAATTGATTTTAAGGATTCGAAAACCGAATACGAAGTGAGCTATGTATAAGATAGCGTACATATAGCAACTAAAATGCGAACTCGATTGCTTAAACCCGGTATTAAGCTATCCTTAAGAGAATACTGCGCTTCGGTAAGCCATTTGCAAAGTCGAGTCGACAAAGTTTCGAAGGATCAACACTTCCAAATCCAAAATTTCACCCACTACCTGTCAACATGACCGATAAGGCACAAAATCGCTTATCTAACTAAGAAACTATACCACAGCCATACCACAGTAGTTCATAGTTATGATTAGTGTGTGGATTTCTCGTATTGTATTACTGTTTCCATAATAATTAGTTAAGTAGTTAAAAATACGACTAGAAATAATTTTGTTTTCACCACATTCCTCTGATGAAACGTAAATGCGAAACGTATAAAAATTCTTAATGAATTTGGAAAACTGAAATTTTCAAAAAGATCAATCAAGAACTCTACAAAGAAAGTATCAATTTATCAATCCTTTAATTTTAAAAAATGTAAATTCTGACTACATAGAAATACCAAAATAAGTTTTTTGTATTAACTTTTTTATCGACTCTATATGACGATTACCATCTCTTATGTAGTTGCATTGTTTCAGGCGCCACTTAAAAAAATCGGGAAGAAGTATAAAAAACTCGCTAAGGAACGCTAAAGATCGCCGGGATCCAGAAGATAAAAAATGAAATCAGCTCTAAATTTATTTTAATTGAATATAATTAGGATTATTATTTAAAAATATAGTTTTATGTAATTATAATTTGTATTTTATTTGATAAAGTTATTTTTATTCATTACGTCAAGTCGCAGATGAGTACGTTACTGAATAAAAAAAACAATAGAAAAAAACACAAAGTAGATGTACTTTAACTAGAAATTTCTTGATAAAAATATAATATACATATATATATATATATAGTAGTAATTACGAGAACTCGAGTAAATCATTGATTAAAAGCCTATGAATTAAACAACAGAAAACGTATCTCGCCCAACACACGTTGCATTGAAAGTATCGATTGACATATATAAATATTTTTCCAATTAAATATGAAGAAAAAGATAGGGATGACTACCTTTATATATCCTACAGTCATCTAAAAGGGACGTCCCGTTGCGGATACGCAAGGATGTCATATAAGGACATCGTAGGGATGCACACAGTTGTGACAAAAGAACGTCCCATGAATGTCCCTAGGACGTACACAGAACCAAAATGGGATGACTTTAGGACATTCAGTGATCCGCAACATCATGTCCGCGGGACGTCCTTGGGACATCTTTGTGTTTGTTGGGATAGGTGAGTATGACGTTATTCCCTACGTTATCAAATTTAAAACGAAAAAGAGAAATTAACTAAATAGTTATTCACATCTTTAATTATTTTAGCCTCAAAAAACGATGGCGAAACATGCATCAAGCTGATGAAAATTGGTAAATTGTCATGACTTGGATTCCTACACTGGACAGCATGCATAAAATTAGAAATGTATTCAAGTCTATCAACGAAATATTTGATCAATGACCATTCTATAAAAACCATCTGATTTTCGTTTGGTAAGAAATAATAAAATAATGTTTTTAATTGTAAATGCAATATTTTTTAGATTTATCTTGACTTTACCTATCTATACCCATCAGGAGATGGATCACTGAATTTTTTTTTTAAATTTTAGTTGTTTGATTGATTACTTTATGACTGTAATAAAATTGGATCGCTTTGTATAATATCTAAATATATTTTTTACATACTGTTAATGTTTATTAATACATGAAATTGATGTAGTGCATTCATTAGATTCATGAAATCTGGTACATCAAAATAATGAAATACATACATAAAGTCAATGTAATTGTACATCAAATTAACGACGCACACAAACGTAGTCGTACATTGTGGCTATGAACTTTTACAGTGATTCATGAATGTTGGTACACAAAATTGATGAATCATGTACATTCAGTTAAAGTAATGATACATTGTCTTGATATACACATTCTTGTTCAGATTCAATGTTTTAGTACATTACTCTAATGTAACAGATTCATTGTGCAGATGTACCCATTCATCGGATGAAAAATATGTACATTTTTCATTGATTCAATGTAGATTTACATTGATTCTACGTAACTTTTTCTTTCAGTGTAGAGCGAAGGACAAAGCGTTCGGTCAGCAAGTCGGGGAATAAACGTAACCTGCCTCCAAAAATAGAATTAGACTGCTTATCAAAATCGGAATCAACATCATCTGAACACGATCCTAAAGGCGCATCCGCACTATGCCGATCGGTTTTACCGATCGGCTTTGCATTACAAATATGTACGTGTTGTTCGGCATAATCCCAAAGCCGCGAGGCCAAGGATTATGTATCCGATTCGTGGCGGTCTCGATCAAAAAAAGCCGATTGGCATTTTCGTGTGTGGACGGCAATTGAAACCGAACGGCATCGACGCATGGCAGTTTGTTGAGAGTAGTTTGAAAATGGAGTGAAATGACGTAAATGTTTTAAAGTTAATTGAACTTTACCGTGAAAGGGAAATATTGTGGAACTGCAAATTAAAGGAGTATAAAAATAAAAACAAACGGCATGACGCTCTTCTGGAAATTGCAGTTTCATTTGGAGTAAGCAAAAAAGAGGTTGATAAAAAAATTAGATACCTGCTTAGTCATTTTGCACGGGAGGTAAAAAAAGAAAACGACACTAATAAAAGTGGAAACGGGAGTGACAAACGATACAAAAGCAAATGGTTTGCCTTTAAAAATTTGCTTTTTTTACGCGACAGAAACAAACCCAAAGGATCTACAAATACTGAGGTAAGTTCAATCTCATTTATTTGGTATACTTCATGACGAAGAAATAAAGCACAAAACCTACCAAATTTTTGTAGTAAGACGAATTTCGATGGGGGTTTTTGCATTCCCTTCCAAAATTCAATAGGAAACTTTGTACCTACTTTTGATCATGTTTTTTTTTTTAAATTGCATTTGTGCAGTGGAAAATGCATTTTCATAGAAAAAATTCATAACTTTGTTATAAACTTCTAGTATCTACTAAATTTGGGTTTACCGTGGTTTTCCAGGTCTCTGATCCCGAATATGAATTCCAAATTGGCTCACTGTCCACCTGCAACTCAGGATAACTGAGCAACGTCATCTCCAAAGCTTTTTCTAAAATTCACTCTCAAATGATTCTAGACATCTCATCCGGGTTTTTTTTTTCAAATCAGATATCGGCAACCTTCCCCCGCGTACCTGGTGCCCCGCTTCCGGACATCAACGTCATCCTCTGGAGTTTCCCTGAAGTTTCTAGCCTATAAGGAACCGAACATTGTTGCGGGGTTTTCTGGGTTGCTCAGATCCAATCTGGCACCGGATACTTTCTAACGGATACCTGGTGCACCACACTGGGGCATCAACGTCATCCTCTGGAGTTTCACTGAACTTCAGAAGATGACGTTTATTTCATCGTTTATTAGTTGTGAGCATTAAGGTGGCTTTGTAGCGACTACTTTTTACCAACGATATGTAAAACATGGGTTTGATTCAGTAGATTTTGTTATTATGAAAATTAGATTAATGTCGGTATAGGGAATTTAATGTCATTGCTTTTGGATGCAAAGTAGTTAAAATTTTGAATCGTGTTAAATAAATACCTAATCTAACCCAATAAAGTTAAATACCTAAATAAAAATCAGACGATGATAATTCAGCAGCATATTTATTATACATATAGCAAATCACATCGTGGTTAATTACCCTGTACATTTGTATTATATTATTCAAATTATTGTTCGTATTGAAAATTTACTGCTCCATTTGGGGTTAAGAAATATTCCGCAAATTTAGTCCTCACTTCTTCAGCAGCCGCTGCACTTCTTCGTGCAATTCGAGGCATATTTTGCAATTGGGATGAGCAATTGTCTTGTCTCCATAGTCCCGGACTAACCCGTCCACTGTCGTTGCATTCAGAATCAAAAGTTCCTGGGGGATTATAGACAGATAGAGATGTCTTTCTTAGGTAATTATGTAAGTAAAATAGACTTAATGTTACTTTCACTGCTGTTCCTGGCTCTAATAACATTGGTTTTTGAAGTACACGAAAAACAGAAGATAAAATCCTGAAAACATTTTCCACTACTCTGCGGCCCCTACTCAAGCGATAGTTGAAAATTCTATTTTGAGATCCCTTATAATGCGTTCCAGAAAATGGTTTCATTATGTTAACTGATAAAGAAAAAGTTTCATCACTCAAAAACACGTATGGTACTGCCATATTTCTTCCTGGCAGTGCATTTGATGGGGGAATAGACATTGTGTTATCTTCTAGACGTTTCTTAAAAGTTGTGTCATTAAAAACACCCCCATCCGATATGCGTCCTTGATAACCCACGTTAGCATAAATGAAGTTATAATTTGCGTCTACGACGGCAAACAAGACGATACTAAAAAATGATTTGTAGTTATAGAATTCTGACCCAGAATTAATAGGAGCTTGTAAAGTAATGTGTTTGCCATCCATAGAGCCTAAACAATGTGGAAAATTCCATTTATCTTCCTACTGTTTAGCTATTACTTTCCACTCTTCCGCTGATTCTGGCATCTGTAACAAAGTTATTGTTTTCAGGATAGTGGCACGGTCGAAATTGAAAATAAAGAGGCAACTGAAGAGCTAAGGGAAGATCAAGTGGGTACAAATCGCCCGGCGATTCTCACCCAAGGGCCACAAGTTGGCACCACCGCTCAGTCCTTACCCAAGAGGCATACATCCAGGAGACGTCAGCAGAATATGCCTGTTGTAAACGAGGCCATTAACCTAATATAATCGATACAATCGAAGAAAATGCATGATCGGGATGAGTTCTATGCGTTTGGTGAGCAGGTGGCCATGAAAATGAGAAAATTATCTTCACCGCATGCAAAATTTGCTGTTCAGAATGCAATAAACAGTATTTTATTTGAAGCAGAAATGGGACGTTTTGACAATCCAGCACCTCCACTTTTTCATCACAATCCGACTGCAATATACAATACGAATCTTCCACTAAATATGCCACCTCAGTTCCCGCCATACTTCTCGCCGTCACCGCCTATACCTGCTTCAACTAATTGTTTGGGAGGTACCACTTACGTATATTCAACGTCTCCAAGTGTGCAATCTGAACAATCATATAGGTATAAACGGCCAAGTTCTTCACATTCACAGCACAGGGAGATTGAAGTGGGCTCTGGGGCTGACATCGATTACGAGGGAATTCTTTGTTCGTTAGATTAATATTTGTTTATAATAAATTTACTTGTGAAGAGGTATTTGAGCAATCTAGCTGGCCAAAAGTACCAGATAAATCAAAAACATTTTAACCGTTTTTAAATAACTTTTATATTGATCAATATCAAGTTTGTGTTTTCTGGCGTTTCATCCATGTTCGTCAGTGCCATGCCTCCTAATCTCAATATTTACTTGTGAGGAGGTGTTTTGATTAGTGCGTCACACACTTTAGGAACAGTTTCTGAAATAGTCTGCTTAGAGATCTTGAATGTGTACATAAGAGAATGGTACGAATCTCCACTAGCGAAAAATCGTAATGTTACAGCTAAACGTTCAGGAGCTGGAATGACTGATCTAAATGTAGTGTTTTTTTTGTTGATCTTTAGCCCTATGTTGGTCAGCAAAAATTCAAAGGATGTATTTGTCATCCGGAAAAAGTTTCTAAATCCTGCGTCGCACCTATACTCCAATTTTAGATCATCAACGTCATCCAATATTAAATCTTTAATCAAAACACTGCCTCTATATCTACTTCGACTTCAAAGACTTGGACGAACCCAAAATCTTTTCTTTCGACGTTTTGGGATTAGCGCATCAACTTTAATTGCAGCTGCAATTGCCACCATTTCGTCATCGACGTCACTCATTTTTGACAGGCTTCGTCTCGCGTACTAACTACAACTGCAGTAAAGACGTGATGCCATGCGGCCTTTGCTGATCGGTTTTGCCGATCGGCATAGTGCGGATGCGCCTTAATGAATTATGTGATTCCTGCAGCCTAGACGACATTGACGTTTGTTTAGAGAAAAAGGATCAGCTGAGCAATCAGTAAAATCGTGATGATCCTTGTGGTGTATGCCAGAAATATGGCAAAACTGAAACCTGGCAAAAAATGAAGCAAAATCGGGAGAAATCCTGAGGTAATCAAAGGTAATCTAGCGAAATCTAAAGGAAATCGTAGAGATAAAAAGAAATTTGTTGTACAAAATGTAAGTTGCGGTTAGCCCCTCGTACTTTTCTTACAAAATTCTTTATAACTTTAAAAAAAAATTTAACACTAAAAAAGTGGGTAACCGGTGAGTGACACTGGTCTACAAGAACAGAAGCGTTAAAAAAAGAAGTTGATAAAACAAACAGAAAAAAATTGCAACTGCAAATATAAAAAAAACTGCAGCTTAGGAAAAACCTGTAGCTTAGAAAACGTAGCCACAATGTCTGATTTTACATCCTTAGTAAATCATTCTTAAGGTTTTACCATAAATTGGTTTGAAACTTAAACAATCGTTGCAAAATTAAAAATTACCGAATACGTCTTATTTTAAAATATTTCACAGTTGAGAATTCTTCATTCAAATTTAAGGTTTTTACAAATATTTCAATTCACAAAAAATGTATGTATAATAAACCATTTTGCATAAATAATAATTATATTATGCAAATAAAGATGAAGGAGTAGTTAACAATTATTTTTGTTAAAACAATTTTTGATTTGTATATTGGCGATTAACAATTTTTTTAACTTAAAAAAAATCAATCGATTAGGATCTTAATAGTGTTTTTGACGCAAATAAAAACACTTAATCCGTCAATATGATGAAAATTAAAGAAAATGATAAATAATTGTACGTTTCTAAGCGAGGTGGGGCCACTAATTCTACAAAGAACTATATAAACAAGGTCAACTACGTGCTTACGGGAATACCAAATGCAAAATCATCGTTAGCGTCGTATAGTAATGAACATATGACGATGTACTCATTTTCCACATTTGTTTGTTTACAGTAACAGTGATAATCAGTGCAAAGGTTGCGCTCGTAGCTAATACACGATTTTTAAAAATGTGGGTAATGACATTAGTTTTAATAATCGGGACGAGCGTGTTTTCCCAACAATGTTTTCAAGAATCGTTTGAAAACGTTTTAGTGACGGTGTATAAAAACAACAGCGCAAACACGCAAGAAGAAATTGTTAAAGGTTGCGTAACGCCGCAAACAATAGAAGACTACAATGAGGATCACTTCTTGGGGATTAGAATAGCGAAACAATCGATTCCAAATTTAAAAAGAGGAGCAGTGGCAAACTTCAAGGGTAAATTTAGTATAACAATGGAAGGCAATCAAATAGACACGATTAAAAAAGAAGCATTCTTTAATTTACCCGGAGTTCGATCAATCTCGCTTTTATCCAATAAAATTAAATGGGTAGAAAGTGGCGCGTTTTCAAATTTGGAATCTTTGTTGTACTTAAATTTGGAAAAGAATAGTATCGAATCGTTTCCGCCAAGTACGTTCAGTAATTTGCCAAAATTAGAAAGAGTGGATTTGAGTTCTAATCGATTGCGCTTTTTCAAACAGGAATGGTTTAGCGGTACGCCACAATTGAAAGTTTTAGAAATTGCTCATAATGAAATTTTCGAAATTCGAGACGACTCCTTTTCGACCATAACCAGTTTAAAAAATTTGAATTTTTACGGAAATCGCATAGAAAATTTATATCCGAGCGCGTTCGTTGGATTAAAAGAGTTGGATTTATTGAATTTGGGAAATAACGACATAAAAGATATAAATTTAGATTTCAGTTCTCTTAAGAAGTTATTGCTCTTGCAGCTGGAGGGTAATAACATTAATTACATATCGGAAAAGGTTTTAGAAGATTTGCGTGTTTTGAGTACGCTTTCAATATACGCCAATCCCATTCAGTGCTCCTGTTTCGACATTTTAATGAAATGGAGTGTTCGAAATAGGATTCACGTACGATCGCAGTGCAACCAACAACTACCAGTTTGTGTCGACGCTAAAAGTAATTTTGCAAAATGTATTCCACGCGATGACGACGATTTTTATAAAACCACACCTAATTTTAAATCTTATTTACATATGTGTCGGATATATTAGCACCATTTTACAAAACCACTACAAAAAATGTAAACTTTTTTTTGTCTTTTTAGAGGCTGTATTTTTTTTCTATTATAAAATTAAATAACGATTGTTTTATTGCATCTTCGTGATCTAAGTTTAAATAACGTGATTTTTTGTATTACACGTTTTGTGGCATTTACAACTTTTGTCATTCATTAACAGAATTGGTACAAACTAGAACTAGTTTATCTTAATTTACGCAACATTTTGTTTTTATGTTGTTCTTAACAGTTTTTTATAAAATTTATTTGAATAGAAAGAATTTTTATTTCAAGTTTTGTTTGAATTAAATACATTTTTCAACCTCAGGAGTGGTCCCAGTTTAATTTAGTCAAATTCTGATGATTCCATGTGAAAATGATCAAATTTTCCAAATTTACATCGAAATGAAATTTTCTTGAACTAAGTGCATTTTAAAGGTTTTCACGAGGGGTAATTCAGTTTGAAAAAAAGTGTACACCAGATTGCACATTGTAATGATTGCAAAGATTGCACAATGATTGCATTGTGAATGCAAAGATTGCGTAGTGATTGGAAAGACTGCATAGCCATTTCAAAGAGTGCATAGTGATTGCTTAGACCACTATTTCGAGATGACTTAAAAGCTCTAAATCAGTTAGAACAGTAAATAAGTATTGAAAAAATTTTTCATAGAAAATAAACTATACAAAACCAACGATACAAATTAAACTAGTATGTACTTATGATTTCAATTTTAACTTAAACGTTTTATATTTTTTTATCATTTTATTTTTTTTTTCAATAGCATTAATTTGAAACTGGCCAGTACCAACCAAATTTTGTAGGACCATAAAAAACAAACTTGTTCTCTACAATTTGAATGTTTTCTCTTTTCGGCCAAATTTAATTGCCCATATCTTCCTTTAAAAATTTAATTTTTACTTTAGACTCATCTTTTTTTAAAATTTTCCAATATACCATATTTTGTCATAAAAAACAATATGAATAATTATGTCTGGGTCATCTTGTCTCTCTAATGGCTTATTACAAAATGTGTGAAGTTTGTCGCTGCTTACTCTAGACTTGCTTTTTGATAGAAACCAACACAGAGAGGTCCATTGGTAAAATCAATATTTTTAATTTTTTTCTTGGAGTACTCGGTGAAATCTTTTAACTAAATACTTGAATTTATTCTAGATGAAGAAATTGTTTTATCTTCGGAAAAGGAGTTGGTATTCGTATTAAAAGCATTCAAGTTTGTACAATTATCAACGAAATTTTCTACCGAACAGGCTTGGCTTTGATCTTCTATATTGTCGTTAGCATTTTCAAATGCTTCAGTGTCCATTACTTGTTATATTCATTCGTTTTAACATAGTATTTACGTCTTCGTATGATTTCCTTATCAGAAATTGGAATAAATGGAATAAAATCTGTTTTCGACTCAATTTTTATTTCTTGTCTAGGAAATTGTAGCACATTATTGGCTTGTAACAAATCTGTATTAATATTTAGTAAAATTTGAATGCGGTCAACACGCTGAATAATGTCATACATGCTCAAATTCATTACCGTAGAGAATGTCGATGTCATGGATCTTGTTGAACGAAATAGTTGCTCACAAGCTTGGCTGCTAAATTTCCATGGAAGAAACATTTCTGATCTTAAATTGGGATTATTTCGAAATTAGCATTGATCCCAATGCACTGATGACAATTCGACGAAATATATTTTTTTCCAGCTTTTAAACTACTTTCTTCCAATACTCAAGCTTTACAATCTCTCAAAATAAACACAGCATACCATATGTAGTAAATTCTGCTTTTTATGTCTAACTTTTTATTTAAGAATGATTCATACGAGTTTATTTTCCTTTTTGAATTTCTTTTGGCGCATTCTTTTAAGATAGAGAATAAATCTTGAATTTTAATTGCGTTATTAGTTTGTATTTCATAATGTTCCAATAAGGTATTTTTCAAATCATTGTTCTGTTAAACTAATTGTTCCAACGAATTTAATACTTTTACATAATTTGTAATGAAGGGCTACTTAAGAGTTAGTTTTTGAATATTTTTCTTCAAGCGATTCTCACGAGAATATTTTTCACATTTCCATTTTGATCTAGCTTGTTCTGCTTTTGGCCCAAATAAAGAAGCGAATGTACCAGCCTCTTCCTAACATTTGCTACTCATAAATCTACTCATTATCTTCTGTGTTAGTGTCGTCGTCACTAACAGAAACTAACAGAACATTCAACTTTGACATCTGTGTAATCAGACATATTCTCTTCATTATTTTGTGATATCTAGTGTTATTATAATAGCTTGCATACATGACGATTTTCTGTGTTAATATCGGTATCAGCAACTTGAAGTAATTGTTTATTAATTTGCAATTTATATTTCATTTTATTAGATCCTTTTAAGTATTTGATTGTTGCTTTTTTTTCTATAAATGCCCAAAGAAGTCTTTTATGACCTCTAACAACTTTGAATTTTTTTGGGTAACTTACATAAATTCCCAAATATTTATGTTTCGAAATATTCAATGTCATTTTCTTGAAAATTGACCAAAGAAACCATACTATCAAATCCAGTTGCTCTTAGTAGATTAATTAAGTAATTAGGTAGATTTATCTGTAGATCTAATTCAAGTTTGTTCAATTCATACATATTTTCACTAAACTTTTCCATAATTGTCAATTTAAATGATGGTCCTACAATTGAATGAAATTTGGCTTAGAGTAATTTAAAGTGCGTACCTACTTTACTTGACCATAGCACATTTTTTAAAAAAATCACAGGAGATATGTTTATATGATTTTTACTGCACACATAAAAATATTTAATTTGTTATCAATATCAATTGGATCGATGCGTTAATTGCAAAGGTTTGAAATACATTTCAAAGAATGCATTGTGATTGCAACGGATTGCAAAGACTGCATATTGATTGTAAAGATTGCAATTGGATTGCAAGAGATTTCAATAGCTATGTACACTTGTTTGCAACACTGAATTACCCCTCGGGTTTTCAGTGACTACAGCAACTATTGTTAAGATCACTAAAACGATAAAAATACAATTTTTTTTAACAAAAAAAAACCGTTTTCAAAAAATGCACTAAAAATTAAAAAATAATTATTTAATTTAGTTAGAATTGCACGATAAAATTTTTATTTACATGAAATTACTTTTTGAAGAAGATACCAAACACATTCGGTTTAAATCTATTACAACTGCCAAAGTTAATTATGCCTAATTCTACGCCAATGGCATCGACTTCAAAAACTAACAGTCCAACTCTAGTTTTTGTATACCGGGTGTTTCACTAAGCCTATCGAGCGACTGTACACCATAAACTATATGCCCTAGAGCTTTTATGGAAAAAAATAGTGGTCAAGACAAGTAAACAGCAAATTTCAATTTTTTTCCGAAATTCCAGTACAAGGTGTGTTTTTCAAAACGCGAGTAGACTGCATAATAACGGTTCCAAAACCTGGCCAAATGATTAACACATAATTTTCGGTGTTGCAATTTAATAATCCTAGAATCGTCTAAAAAATAATTTCTCAGTCATTAAGAAAACGTATTGAAACGTTTCTTTTTAATATTGGTCGATTTACTTATAAAAATTAAATAAAAAAACTTATTTATTCTAAGCAAATTGAATGAAAATTTTTTAAAAAATTAGCAAAAGCCCCATTAACAATACCTTCAAAGGTTCATAAGTTCTTACAAAATACGTATGCAAATCGAACATTTGAATTTTTCAGAATTTTTGTATCAAAAACGTTTTAAATTAATTAGTCATTCTTTATTTAAAAAAAAAAGATTTTTACCTATATAAAACATGTATTTAGAAAAACAAACAATTCAACATCATTACAGCACATGTTCATATTGCTTTCCAATATTGAAAATACACATATTCAATCTGACAGTTGCAGAAAAGAATTTGACAAAAAAAGGTCGATTATTGACTTCGGATAGTTATACATTTGTACACTGCATAAGCATACGCATATTTTTGAAAATTGTGACACAGAAAACTATATGTTGTTATTATGGTCAAATACATTGTTCAGATACAAATACAAAACACAGAAGTACAGCTACTGCTAGAAAAAAGTCAGTGGTTTAAAGGCTGTTTCAGCAAGAACTAAAAATTTTAATTTACCGCCATTTTTGCTTCTGCTCTTTGACAATCAAAACATTATCTAAAAAATGCTGAAAGTCTAACTGCCACGATTTAAAATTTGTATTTAGAAAACAAAATGTTTCAGGTCGTTCTACCATGAGAAAAATAATCAAACAATTTGAGAAGAAAGTCAATTACTTCTTCTTATCGTGCCGTCTTCTGCCGAAGGTTGGCGACCATCATGACGATCTGTATTTTATTTACGGCTGCTCTAAATAGCTGGTTTGTTGTGCAGTTGAACCATTCTCGTAGGTTACGCAGCCATGAGATCCTGCGTCTTCCTGGACCCCTTCTACCTTCAATCTTGCCTTGCATTATTAGCCTCAGAAATTCGTATTTTTGTCCTCTCATCACATGTGCAAAGTATTCAAGCTTGCGTGTCTTGATGATGTCTATCACTTCGTTTTTTGTTGACATCCTTCTCAGCACCTCTACGTTAGTGACTCGCTCCGTCCAAGCTATTTTTAACATTCTTCTAAACACCCACATTTCGAAGGCTTCTATGCGTTTTGTTGTGTTTTTGTTCAATGTACTGGCTTCAATACCATAGAGAAGTACCGGATATATGTAACATTTCATTTACTGACTTCGGATAATTATGTATTTGTATACTGCATATGCAAAACCATATTTTGACATTTGACACAGAGGACTCTGTTGGTACTATGGTCAAAAACATTGTTCAGCTATAAGTACAAAACACAGAAGTACTGCGATAAAAAAGTCAGTGGATTTAAAGGCTGTTCCAGCAAGAACGGAAAAATATAATTTACCGTCATTTTTGCTTCTGTTCTTTGACAATCAAAACATTATAACAGTTTAATGGATTTCATTTGACACAACAGCAATTTATTAATGTAAAAAATCATTTCAAAAATGCTCAAAGTCTAACTGCCACGATTCAAAAATTGTATTTAGTAAACAAAATGCTTCAAGTCGTTTTACCATGAAGAAAATAATTAATCAATTTGAGAAGTCAATTACTGACTTCGGATAATTATATATTTATATACTACATATGCAAAACCATATTTTTGACATTTGACACAGAGGACTCTGTTGGTATTATGGTCAAATACATTGTTCAGATACAAGTTCAAAACACAGAAGTACAGCTACTGCTAGAAAAAAGTCAGTGGTTTCAAAGGCTGTTTCAGCAAGAACTAAAAATTTTAATTTACCGCCATTTTTGCTTCTGCTCTTTGACAATCAAAACATTATCTAAAAAATGCTGAAAGTCTAACTGCCACAATTTAAAATTTGTATTTAGAAAACAAAATGTTTCAAGTCGTTCTACCATGAGAAAAATAATCAAACAATTTGAGAAGAAAGTCAATTACTGACTTCGGATAATTATATATTTGTATACTGCATATGCAAAACCATATTTTGACATTTGACACAGAGGACTCTGTTGGTACTATGATCAAAAACATTGTTGAGCTATAAGTACAAAACACAGAAGTATTGCGAGAAAAAAGTCAGTGGATTTAAAGGATGTTCCAGCAAGAACGGAAAATTATAATTTACCGTCATTTTGCTTCTGTTCTGTGACAATCAAAACATTATAACAGTTTAATGGATTTCATTTGACACAACAGCAATTTATTAATGTAAAAAATCATTTCAAAAATGCTCAAAGTCTAACTGCCACGATTCAAAAATTGTATTTAGTAAAAAAAATGCTTCAAGTTGTTCAACTATGAAGAAAACAATCAAACATTTTGAGAAGAAAGGACAGTTACTGACTTCGAATAGCTATACTTTTTTATAGTACATATCCATACGCATATTTATGACATTTGACAAACAGAGGACTCTATGTTGGTATTATGGTCAAATACACTTTTAGATACAAGTACAAAACACAAAAGTGCAGCAATTGCAAGAAAAAAGTCAGTGGTTTTAAAGGCTGTCCCAGCAAAAACTAAACATTTTAATTTACCGTCATTTTTGCTTCTGTTCTTTGACATTATAATAGTTTCATGGATTTCCATTCGACACAACAACACATATTATTGTAAAACATTGTTTCAAAAATGCTGAAAATCTAACTGCCACAATTCATAAATTGTATGTAGTAAACAAAATACTTTAAGTCGTTCAACTATGAAGAAAATAATCAAACAATTTGAGAAAGGTCGAGTACTGACTTCGGATAGTTATAAATTTGTATATTGCATATGCAAACACATACTGCATCTGCATACGCATATTTTTGACATTTGACATACAGAGGACTCTATGTTGGTATTATGGACAAATACCTTGTTTAGATACAAGTACAAAACACATAAGTGCAAAATTAATTACTGACGTATGCATTTGCATGTTAAATGCAACAAACGTTATCTACTTAGTTTCTTTTATTCTACTTCTTGGTTTCTTAGTTTTTAGGATGATTGTTTGGGTAGTAGAGTAGGTGATTCGGCTATCTAGGGAGAGTATTTGAATCGTACAACAGCATCGTACTCTGTTGTAGACAAGCAAATACTGTACGTTTATGTAGAATCACGTTGGGGGCCCAACAATGCGTGAGGTCAGATGAAGATTTCGACGCCTTACAATTGCCCAGCACATCATTGAGAAAACCTTAGACTGTAATAGAATTTCTGAGTCATTTCCTGATCTCAGGATTCGGGTGTCGCTCCTTTTCTTATAACTTACAGTAAACGTAGACTTTCCTTATAGATATCCTTAAGTTGCGCTTAGGGTGGGTCTGATCATTAGTTAAGATTTTAGTTGGTTTTTGGTTCTTGGAGGTTGCATGAACTCCTTATTTCTTGCCCCGAGAAACCTCTTTTCTTGTTTTCTCTCTCCGTTTCATGCGACTGTTGGGAAAGATGTTCACTTCTTAAAAGTTCTTTTTTTCTTTCGACGACGTGGTTGTGTTCTGCAGGTCTTCTTTGACGACTCTTTTGTCAAAGACCTCACTACTTGGTATACCTCACGTCTGAAAGTTCTTTCTCTTTATCTGGGTTGGGTTTAGGTTTTAAGGTTTAGTCTTATTTTGAGCTTTTTCCCTGCAGCAAGGTAACATAGACTCAAAGTCTTTTCTGTAAACAGATCTACAAAAAGTAAAACTTTAATCCTTTGTACTGCTATCTAAGACTTAGTGAACCAATTAAAACCCGGTATTAAAGTTGGGTTGATGATCGCAGGTGTTACGTTTCAAATACAACTTAACTTCGATCAGCTGTCGATAGCTGTAAAGCTTGTGCCTCTATGTGGTTTACTACCTTACGCCTCCGGCGTTATTAACTGTAATAATTTTGCAATGTGTTATCTGCATTTCTTTAGTTTACGCTTCATGAATTATGTTCAGCCTTCAGTTTTATTAATTATATTACACTTTCAGCTACTTTTAGTGAATCTAAAATTATTATTAATATTTTACTTTCAGTCGAGTATAATTATCTAGCCTACAGTTTATTTTGAATTTGAGTTTTATTATTTACGTTGACTTGAACTGAAGGAGTAACCTTAGAAATTGTTCGCATTCAAGGTAGTTGGTGGCTAACTGGCGAAGGTAAGCTTACATTCCTCAAAACTGTCACTAAAGTAGCAATTATTACTACCTATTACGCTAAAGAATTCCAAGTCTAGAGGTTAGTCTTACGTTACTTATAATAATTTGAACAATCACGTCTCGCTATTCAAAAACTTAACTATTGAGACTGTATGCATTTGTTAATGTTTGATCGAGTGCTTTAAGTGACTAAATTTTGTTATGAATCAATTTCGTCTAGAATTTACTAAATTATTTATTGGAAAATATACAACTAATTTGATACGTTCTCTCGTTGTCAATTTTTTGTTTCTCTCCTTTACTTAATTTCTTCGACAGTAGGTTCGTATGTACCTTTGGTGTCTCTGAATCAAAGATTCTACTAATACGGTAAGAGTGGCGTTCGTTTTTTCTTTTTTTTTTTAAATATAGCATTTTCAACCACGTTCACTCACCGACATCTCAAGTAAAAAAAGTTGGTAACAAGCTTTTTATTTGTGTAGTTAAGTTTATTGGTTATTCTTATTAAAATTCTTCATTTTTTGTTTAGTCTAACCTATTAAACACTTATTGCAATTTAAACAATTAATTAGATAAACAAATAATAATAAATAAACATAGCACTGCTTAAAACAATAAGGTTAGGTTAAATTCTACAAAATACAACAAAAGTCATCAGATAAACAAGACGAAAACAATTAAATTGAATTTCGAAAATCTTGTAAAAATAAACATTAATTGTGCTCAATTTTAAGAAATCGCTCTATTTTTGTTTTAACACATTTAAAAAAAATATTTTAATTATTTTTTGGGTATTTTGTAGGTTTATCTAATTCAACGAATGAAACTAATACGTTTTAGCATTATTTTGTTTTGTTCTTTTACAGATATAAATTATTGTGTTATTTAAAAAAAAATGTTAATTAACTTTATTATTGCGCAAGCATCTGTCACTGTTAGATACCAACCTAATGCTGCTTGCTGTCATTAACTAGCGTATCCACTCAATTATTGTTTTTTTTTCTTTTTTGTATACCTTCTTTGATCCTACTCCGATTCAATCCAACTCTTATTACATTTTCAGTAGGCATCTTTACTTAAATATACCTTTTTGCGTATAATATTATGTCCTTATAACGAAAAGTAAGTAGAAAAAGCATAATACGAAGGATTTTTTCCATTACACGTAAATTGGAATCTGATAACGTTATATTCGCATCAATAAGTAATTCTTGAAAACGTGAAAAGGATTTCCGATTATATTGTGCGTTTACTTCACTTTTGCGATGTACCCTCGTCGATTACTTTTTTAAGTAATCTCGTCCTTTTAAATATCTACAGCAACATAAGTTGTGTGATACAAAGAAATGATGCCTTTTATTAAAAGCGAATATAGATCAGTGAAGTTAAGTGTACATCGTCATTGACCTAATTCCCTTTTGATTCATTTTTCATGAAAATGCTTAAGAGACTTTCACAAGAAATTGATTTTCTGTAAGCTAACGTAAGATCAATCACAAAGCTTTTACGGTAATCTTTGTAGATTACAAGTATGCTTTAATTTAAAACTTTGCGAGTGTTATACTAAAATCTTCCTATAAAGCTACAAATCGATTAATTGCGAAATTTTGAAATTGGTGTACTTAGGACATATATAAATTAATAGAAAATCAAGAAAATTGTAAGCATTCCACATATCACGGTATGTAATAATGATACTAAACAACTACCAAAAAGTGAGTGCATTTGTTTCTACACGTTATTTCTTAAGTGCTATTTTTTAAAAGCCGTTCAAAATTAAAAACGTTTTTTTTAAATAAGGTACACCGGGGCAAGTGCATCCCATAATTTCAATAGTTTACTTTGACCATCTTGTCACATTCTTGCTGACTATTAAATGGAAAGAAATTTACCACGGTACTAACAAAGGATGTTAACAAGTTACTGTCAAAACTTGAAAACAATATGTAAAACTTTTGGGTTGTTTACACAAACATGGTTGACTGAGTCAATGGTTTTGGGGCAAGTGTAAATACATTGTTTATTTCCTTTAAAATGAACTAACGAATCAGAAAAAAGTAGTAGCAGAATACATTAAAAAAAAAGTTTATATTTTTGTCAAACGCAACATCAAAAACAAAGTAAACTCCTCTTCAATCTCTTCTACGGTTATAACTGACACGTCTATAGTGTTGGCCCAATGAAATTAAGATGAAGCTCGAGCCCTTCTTGCTTTCACCTCCAAACAAAGAGCTGTCACTATTAGTTGCCCAGCAAACCATCGGCAAGATTTTTTGGTCGCAAATTTTACTACTCCAAAGATTCAACAAACTCATTATGTTACGTGCAAAAATTTTATAACGTAATACCCTGTATATTGAATTAAAATTAGATTCCGCCCTCTGCCGATCTTTCTTGTTAGTGTTATTTGCGGTCAAGGCGTTAAGCTGACAACTACATAAAATGGCCTGTTTCGTTTAAAAACTGGGAGTTTCTAAGAACATCAACTGTAATAGAAATAAAATTATAAATTCATTACGTATTCAAAGTAATTCATTCGTCACAGGGTAAGTTATTTACATCCGTTTCGTTAGGATTATGTGGTCAGTTCTTTCTTAATTTCAAAGCCGTTCCGCCACGCTTTGGCCACATGTTTCTATTTAATTTTCATAGGACGAGCATAATTCTGTAAAGCCTACGTTTAAAACTAAAAAAGCAAAGACAAGAACTTTTCTTCGAGATCCTACTCATGCGGCAAACACCTGCGAAACCAACTTTCATTGAATCTGTACAACAACATTCGATAATCAGGTTATGTTATGTATACTTTCTTTTTGCAGTAATTAAAAATTTTGTAGAAATTGCTTTCGTGAGTCATTGTGTTGACACGATTTGCTATTCAAATTTATTCCAGGCTCACTGAACGAAGAAAACGTTTTCTTCGAACAAGTAGGTACTGGTGGGTACTGGTGGGTAAGTTTATTTAATTATTTTGTCCTTGTCAGAAAAGTCGCACTCACGGAATTCTTGCTTATGTTAATTTCCGTAATTACAATCATTGTTTCAATACCATTGAGGCAGTTTCATTAATTATTTTGTGTGTATCGCATGCTGTGTACAAACGATATTTATTATGAAATTTTTTTCGCTATCCACTTCGTTTCAACTTGTGTGTTGCCGATACTTCTGGCATTTATGGATTGAGAATTAAATATACTCTTGTTAATAATCTACGTTGTTAAATTAAAGGTTTTACACCTGTTTAATCTTTCTTTTATAGTAACATACCTTTCTCTTATATTGTAATTACTCGAACATCAGAGTAACAAGGATTACGAACCTAAAAATTCGTTACAAGCTTGGACCCTTTGTCTTGATCGTGGCAGAAGTATCTGGCGTCCTTAATTATTATTTACTTGAACCTCCCCTATCTCCGACTGTGTGAGTTGTCCGTGCAAGCTTCATAAGACCTATAAACTTGTAACAATTCTCTTCTGCTGCTTCGCCTGCTTTAACGTCTAGGTCTGCATCACCTTGCAAATCTATTAGACCCATCTCTTCTAAATTTGTTTCCTCTGTCCCATTACTTTCGTATTCCGACATTCTTTTCACTCGTTTCACACTTTTCTAAATTTTTGTTCCTGACGATTTAATGTTTTCTTTGTTTGTTGCTTTCTTAACTTAGCAATAGCAACTTTAAAAGTAATATTTTCCGCCCCTGAACATATATTTTTCTCCACTTTTCTATTCCTCTTATCGGTGTTTGTTTAACAAGCTCCAAGAAAAGGGTTTAAAAACTTAAATTTCTATGACAGTGCTGAAAACTTGTTGATGGTACTGGTTCGGCAAGTACTACAAAAATGATGAATCATTTTACTCTGAGCTTGAAATGGTCTATGGCTTAGGAAGTACAGTCGTTGCAATGCCTTTCAATGTAAATCTAAGCGTCTGTTATTCGCCTTTATATAATTTGCCGGTTATGGTTTTTAGTAAGTGTGTAAAAAAGACTCCTGAATAATTGTGGAGTGGTAAAAAAACAACAGTAAAGCATATTAAAATTTTTGGATGGAAAGCTTTTACACATATTCCTGCTAAGAAACGAAAAAAATTAGATGCCAGAGCAACTTCGTGTATCCTTGTAAGTTACAGTTTAGAATCAAGGGCGTACCGATTGTACGATCCAGAGAAGAATTCTGTATTCCTACCCAGAGACGTTCAGTTCATTAAAAATAAAAAAGGTTCGGTATTGATAAATTAAGATAGCGGTCAAAATCTCAATGATTCTTCTTATTTTCTTGAAGCTACATTGGCGGAATTACATATTTTAGCAAATAATTAATACAAATATTTTAAGTTCTTCTAAAGAATATGCTGAACCAGGTTTTTCAGAAAAAGGGAAAGAAGTTGATAAAAGACTTCGTTACATATTCAGCAGTAATTAACAAAGATCCAGTTACTGTAGAGGAAGCCGTCAATCGTTTGGATGGAAGTTTGTGGCTTGAGGCGATGCAAAGCGAATATGATGCATTTATAAGAAACGGAACATGGGACTTAATCGACTTACCACCAGGTAAAAAAACACTTAAATGTAAGTGGGTATAGAGAACAAAATTGAAACAAGGTAATTCTCAAAACTATTTACAAAAGTTGTAGACAATGAAAAAGTATCAATATTAAAGTAACGTATTCTCCAGTTGTTCTACAAAAAAACGTATGTTATTAGATTTGGCAAAAATAAATGATAATCTTAATATCGTTAACATAAACAGAACTTACTTGAAAATCCAGCAATATTGAGTTGCAAACCAAATCTTTACGACTGAAATAAAATACTAATGACAT
Organism: Aquatica leii; assembly: GCA_035610365.1. NCBI lineage: Eukaryota > Metazoa > Arthropoda > Insecta > Coleoptera > Lampyridae > Aquatica > Aquatica leii. The sequence goes on along the minus strand of CM069437.1, from coordinate 85,860,948 downwards.
TCAAATCTCAAGTTTATGTTTTTTTTATAAAGCAGAATTTATTATCAATCGACAAATAAAGTAAAACAAAAACAGAAAAAGAAAGAGGAAACTAGTTCCATAGTAAGCAAACGAAATTAAAAAAAAAGGCAAAACAATTAGAAGTAATGACAAAATATCAAATTTGGAAGAAAATTAATAACATTGAATTTGCGCCTGCAAACGATGACCTTGACATGGAACAAATTAGACAATTCGTCCCTGAAAACAATGAAGCAGTATACTTATTTTGTGATCAACACTTTTTTTAAAATCCTAGGGTCGTACAAAAATAAAGTGAAACTTTTAAACTCTTTATTTATTCTTCTAAATCTATTTTGCCTTCAAAGTAGCTTCTCTCGATATAATTCACTTACGCCAACGTTTTTGTAATCCTAGAAACAATTGTTAAAGTCGATTTTCGTTTAAAGCACGCAGCAACTGCGCCTTTATATTCACATTCGTGTCGAAACAGTGTCCCCAGAGCAATCTTTTGAGCTTAGGGAATAGCCAGAAATCACACGGTGCTAAACAAGCGTATACAATGGTTGTAAATCGATATGAGTTGAATTTTTGGCAAAATAGTCTGGAAGAACCAATGCATTATGGGATGGTGAATTATTGTGGTGCAAAAACCAGGAATTGACCTCTTTTTGCAAATAAACAATGCGATCAATAACATGCCTTAACAGTTTGACCGGCGGAAGAAATTCATCATGCACCACACCACGATAATCGAAGAAAATTATAAACATGATCTTGATTTTTGAACGATTTTGGTGCAATTTTTTCGGTTTTAATTCAGCTTTTGCACGGTTGGTTAGTCGGTTGTTTTAGAGTCGTATACATAGATGCAAGTCTCATTTTCAGGTATTTCATTTTATCCTGATCGACGCTGTTTTTCCAGAATACTGATTGTATTTGGCATCAAACGAGATTTCACTCTTTTCAGGCACAAAACATCTTTCCAAATGGTCTAAACTAATCCAAATAAACCTTTAACAGTATCAGCAAGGTCTCTAATTGTCAATCGACATTGTTTGTGCACCAAATCTTTGATTTTCATGACGTGTTATTAATCAGCTGATGTCGAATGTCGATCAAGCCGATTCTTGTCTTTGTCTGCTACTACTAAATATGTATATAGATATATAATTCTTTATAATCCGAAGTGTAAAAAAATTTTTTTGATAGGAACCATTCTTTATATTTTGGGATGAACAAGTTAGCCCTTTGCTGTTGATGATAGATTTATTCTACCTTTTCATAATACTTTAATTTAATTATGTATTAATATGCATAATATTCAAATGAGAGAAAAGCACCCGAACTTGTATGATATTCAAATATTTTAAAATGCGTGGGAAATGTGGTTGCTAACCCCCGCCCTCTCCCAAAACTCGAACTTGCCCGATCTCATTCGAGTACGAACTTACACGGAATTCAAATTTGAAAACTGCGCGCGCACATGAATTCAGCCGAAGAAACTCCGAGCTTGCCCGAACTTACACAAAATTCAAATTTAAAAATAAACGCGGGAAAATGTGGCTCGAAACCGGCATCATATAACTGCTAACGCTACCTCTGCCTTCTTTGAATTGTTTATACCACTTGTAAACATATTTTTGTGACATAACCTGATCACCAAACACCGAATTTTTGCTACACTCTCAACATTTCTGTAGCAGAATTTGTTTTTTCTGAAAAAATCAAACATTGCTAAAACTGTTGTTCAGATATTGTAGATATTGATATGAAATTTGACACAGATGTCAATGACAGTACTACCAACCTAAAAAACATATCCGACATATCTTGCATTAAACATTTCACTTATTTTTAAGTTAAGTTAACAGTCGCAAACTCTGCTTGATCTTCTCTAATGTTTTGTTTTTACATTTTCCTCTATCTTGTTTTTTATAATTTGGACATACATACGCAGTGTATTTATTAAGCTTAATCCTTTATGGTTTTTACGTTTTCTGCTTTTTCTTTGAAACAACTTTCTCAGAACTCGGTATAATTTATTAGATTCTCTGTATTGCTTTTTTATTTTCTTGAGTTTTTATGGGTTGCGTCAATTCCTCATAGCTTGTTATTTCTCTTTTTTCCCATTCTGATCCTCTTCAGTGTTCTGTTCTTGAAAGTCTTGTCCATCCTCTCTTAATAGTTTTCTATAATACTCTTTGCATTCACTTGCCTTTCTTCTACGACTCGGTTTCACCGCTGTAATTATTCTTCATGATTCTGTACTTCTTGGTTCTCCTACGTACTGTCCTAAATATTTGCATGTTTTTTTGTTTCCTCTCCTTTTTGTTTGCTGTATTTTTTCCGTGTAATTTTGTAGGTATGTCAGAACAAATATTAAACAGAACAGTATTTTCTAACTGTTAGATATAACAAATTACGTTAAGGCGCTTTTTCAAGATTTTGCCTGAGGCGCTGATCTCAATAAAAGAAAAACTGGAATATAACAATACAGAATGCAATAATCAAAATGATGAATTAAAGGTCGAGTTACACAAAATAAATACAACAACAATCTAAACATATTTGAATAACAAAAAACCAAAACAAGCATTTGCTTGCTACTATTACATCGTAATAACAACGATGATAAATGGAGCGAATATTAAAATCTCATCTCTTATTGTGCCATAATTTTATTACGACAGCAAAACTCCATATGAAACAGTCTATTAAACATAATGGCGCCGCATACATTTATTTTACAACAACAAACACAAAATTAGGTTTCTACCAAATCTCGACTACTACCTATTTATAACCACAATAAGGTACGCATTAAAATTTTAATGCAATTTTAACTACGCAAAACACAAGCAAATTTTAAAGCAGCTTGACTAAAATTTCTTTTTGCGAAACCTCAAAACTTTTGAAACAAGTACAATTTGCTGGTTTGGAAGTTGCTTTAATTTAATCGTATAATATAGGCCTATTGAAGAAAACGTAACTATAAATGGTATTGTCTGAATTTGAATATGTTGACGAAGGAAGTACATTGTACTTATAATGAATACAGCTCGAGTTTATGACAAGTGACGTTTAATTCAATTACGCAAAGATTATTTGTAGGGTTGTCGCAAAGTCGATGTTAGATGATGTAATTAAAATGGCATGAAATAAGGATGCCGTAAAAGAGATCAACTCGCATCTCCTTTATAAATCGTCAGAATTTAAATTATCAATTAAAGCTGTAACAGATGCTCACATAACGAAATCTCATCAATGATGCCTATCGAAGAAATTGGATTAACTAGTAAATTGTATGAGTAAAAATTTATTGAGGTTCACTGTTAAAAATACTTTCGCTTTATGGTAATCTTAAACGAAAGCAATTAAAAGCAGATTGGGAATATTCAATTTGCATTAAGTGCAATTTAATAAAGTTTTAAAGTCCATAAAAATCACTTAAACTGCTTTGAAATACAGTTAGTCGTGATAAAAATTAAATCAAAGTGTTTTTCCTCTATTGTTCTCTCTACAAGTGTTTAATTCGCTTTCAATACGCCCTTTTTACGTTTTGAATATGTATGGTATCTTGAATTATTAAAATAATAATAATTCTATCGAGTTTTCGAAAAAATGGGAATTTACATATGTTGTATACGTATAGAGAAAAAATTATTTTTGTTAGATTTTTTCCGCTTCCTGCAACTATTCTGTTTTAAAAAATTATTAAAAATTTCCTCCTCGACGCATCTACACCCCGTCGTGCTGAAAAGGCTTCGGTAATGTAGTAATCGTAAGTCGTATGCCGGCGTTAGCTTGCTAGCAGTGAGACCTCCCATATCAAAAAAAGAAAATCTGACAAAATAGATGCAACGCTCCTCCAAATATGGAAGTTGAAGCAATGCATCCTGTGCCCCACTACCCGTAAAAAAAGTACAGGTGCTGAAAGATCTACACAAATGCTCCGGAAAGATGAACAACCTGAAAGACGACAATTGCAAGGAAACAGAACCATAAGAATGGTCATGTGAAACGTACAAGAGATTGGAACAAAAACCGTAGAAGTTATCGACAATATTTCAACATTGACATAGCCACACTACAGAAACAAAACAGAAAGAATCCGGAATAGAAGAAAATATTGAATTTATCTATATAGACAGTGGAGTACCAAAAGAAAAAAAACCAAACGGTTATAGTAATAAAAAAAACACAAACAAATAAATACATAAACGAAAAAATGATGAAAGTACCCATGAATATCATTGAGAATTTTTTCTATATATGCATACCAACAGAAGTAGATTATACCCTATCAAAAAATCACTTCTATAACACTCTTCAAAACAAACTTAAAGAAATAAGAGACGATAGAGAAATAATACTGATGGAGACTTCAACGCCCGAGTAGATAACAAAGAAAACAGCGATGTAATTGGAAAATTTGAAGAAGACCATATTAATAACAACGGAGAAAGATTGATAGATTTGTGTACCCAAAATAATCTAAAAATACAAAATGGTTTCTTTAAACACAAAAACATACACATGAACCGAAACAACTAAACAATTTAAAATAATGATTAACTACATCCTTACACAACAAAAACATAATTTAAGACTTCAGATACAAGAGTATACAAAGAAGCAAAATATGGATCTGATCACCAGCTATGAAGTACCACATTCTACTTTGATTATAAAATCCCACAACATAAAATAAACCCTACAGACCCTTCAAAAAAATCTATCTCATAATATATAAGCTAAAAAGATTATTTTAAGATAGAATCAAATATTTCTTTAAAAAAAAACTAGATAAAAAGTAAACGAAAAATTATACAAAAATCCTAGAAATAGCAGCAAAAGAAGCACTAGGAGAAGAAGAAAAAAAGAAAGTGAAAACGAATCGTGGAATAAAAGCATTGCTATGGAAATTAAAAAAAAGAAAGTTGTATACAGAAAATACTTAAACAGTAAAACAACGATAGCAAAGAAAAACCATATAAAGAAAAACGATCAAGAGTGAAGAGAATAGTAACGCATGCAAAACTCTGAGACAGAAAATGCAAAGAAGATATTTTTCTCCTTTTTATAACTTCTTCCATCCATCCCACTCCTTCTCCCAATATCTCCAACATTCCTCTCTCCTCTTCTCTTAGCTCTATACATTCCTTCAACATGTGCTCTATATTTTCCCACCCCTCCCCACATAGTCTACATCTCCTATCTTTATCTTCCTTCTAGTACTTATTTTCTTACTCTTCATTCCCGCATCTAAACCTTGCTACCATTATTTTTAATCTTAAGCTTTTTTTGTCCTTTATGTACCTTAGAATATTATCTATTACTATGTTTGTGTATCTCTCATTATATTTTCCCTCTCGTATTCTTGCTCTTGTTGTCTTGTCTTGTCTCTGTATATCCTTATCTGTTTTTATTATCTCATCCTTTATTTCCCTTCCTGTCTCCCTTATTTTCTCTACCTCTTCTCTCGCATATCCAATTCTTTCATAATACCTTCTTCTTTCATCTTGTCCATATTTAATTTTTCCATTCTTCACCTCTCTCCAGCACATTTGAAGCAATTTACATTCTTCTCTTTCTTTCATTTGTTCTTCGTAACACATTGCTCTTTTTCCCGCCTGTACCCTTATCATTCATTTCCTCCTCTACTATGTACCCTGGCGTTACCCTCTCTAATCCTAGCGTCCATTTCCAGTATTTTTCTTGTACTTTCTCCAATTCCTTCCATTCCTTCCATCCCCATATTTCCGCCCCGTACATCATCACACTCTTTATTAATTTGTTAAACAACCATATTCTTCTTTCTATTTGCTTCACAAATTCCCTCTCTCCTATACCCCAACCCTGACCTATAATTCTATTACATTTCTTTGCCAACCACTTTATATGGGCCTCATCTTTAATGTCGTATCTGATTCGATAACCAAATACATCACTTCATTTACTCTTTCTATTACTTCGTTTCCCCACTTCCACTCTACTTTTTTTTACCCCTCCTCCTTTTTTGAAACACTACCATCTTTGTTTTTCCCACATTTACACTTAAACACTTTTTTCCAGATACTTTTTTACTGTCTTTATCATCTCCTTCATTTCTCTTTCTTTCTTCGCTATAATCACTATGTCATCCGCATACGCCAAAACCCACACTTTTAACCCCCTATTACTATTCCTCCACTTTGTTGCCCCATCAACTCTTTCTCTAAATCTTCTAAATATACAGCAAATAAACTAGGACTAAGCGGACACCCCTGCCTTAGTCCTTTATTTGTCCAAAATGCTTCACTTAACTTTCCATCTATTCTTACTTTGTCTCATTATATATTTCCTCTATATTCCTTACTGGTTCTTCCTCTATCTGTTTCTTTCTTAATATATTCCATAATTTACACCTATTTACATTATCAAACGCTGCTTTTATATCCAGAAATAACGCAAAAACTTTCCCTCTTTTCACTTCTAATTCTTTGTTTACTATCTGTTTTAATATGTATACATTATCTAATGCCCTTCTCCCTCTTCTAAATCCTGTCAGCCAGTCTGGTAAGATCTTTTTTCCTCCATTTCTCTTTCCAGTTTTTTTGGCAAAAATGTCATATAAAGTTTATATCCCACATTTACCACACTTATACTTCTATAGTTTTTTACCTCTTTTCTGTCTCCTCCTTTGTAAACTGGGCACATTTTGCTTCTTTCCAATCATCCGAAAACCCCTCACCTTAGCATATCTTATTTAAAATTTTCTCTATTCTTTCTTTCGTTCTCTCTCCTAGATATTTCCATTGCGCCCCTTCTGCCTTTCCTTTTTTTATTTTTCCTAATGCTTCTTCTTTTATTCTTTTTGTATAGTAGTACTGCTCCCTCCTTCTGTTATGATTTCTATTTCGAATTCACCCTTCCTCTCTTCTTTCTCCTCCAAGACCTCTACGCAATGTTCTCTCCATTTTTTCATATCAATTTGTTTCCTCCCTTTTTTCCAATTTTCCTTTCTTTATTCAAAAAGCTCCATATGTCTCCTTCATTTTCTAAAATTTTTATGTTCTTTCAACTTTTTTTTATATTCTTCTCTTCTCTTACAACACTCGTTTCTATACTGCGACCTTAATCCTTTATATTCCCGAATATCAATTTTTTCTATTTTCCACCTTTTCTTACCTCTTCTTACCTCCTTCCTGGCTTCCCTGCATTTCTTATTCCACCACCTCTTTTCTTTATACTCCTTTATGTTTTTTTCCAGTATTCTTTTCTTTCTACTGCTTTATCCATTTTACTGATCAATTTTTTCACTCCTTCCCCTACTCCTTCTTCCACCCATTGGTCTTCCTCTAATTTTTTCTTATAAACCTCAATAATTTCATCTGTCCATACCTTTTTCTCCCTCCAAACTGTGTCTGAACTTTTTCTTTCTCTCTTCCAACCTTTTAGCCTTACTTCTAATGGCTGATGGTCAGAATCAATCTCTTCCCCTATTTTAAAACTTTCTATTTCCTCCAAAACCTCCCCACTAATCATTACATAATCTATTATAGATTCTCCCTTCTCACTTATATATGTATATTTTCCTCTATCCCCTTCCTCCATATTTCCATTGAGTATAGTCCACCCCTTCCCCTCACATAACTCTAATAGCTCTCTACCTTGTTTGTTTAATGTCCCACCTCCACCAATTCTTGCGTTAAAATCTCCACCTATTATTAAATTTCCTCTCTCCTCTTCCATCAGTAGCTATTTCAATTTTCTTATTGTTTGTTTCATTTTTTAACCGTATACTGTTATCACTGTATATCTACCTTCATCTTCCCTTGATATTTGATTTACTACTATTCTTTGCTCTTGCATTTCATTTTCGCATTCTTTTACCACCCATTCTTCTCTTACTCCCGATATTATACCCCCTTGAGCTCTTCTTGTTTTTCTTTTCTTGTTGCGAACTGTACATTCCATCTATATTCTTCTGGTAAATTTACTTTCCATCTTTCCCAATCTTTCTCCTCCCGCCAGGTTTCTACTAAACCCACAATGTCAAACCCTTCTATATACTTCCAAAAATCAGCTTCTTTATTTTTAATCCCTGCAACGTTCCAAAAAACTAAACCTATTTCTTTTGTTTTTTTTATCGTTTTCCTTTATCTTTGCCTGGTCGTCCCTTTTTTTTATCCTTTACCCCCTTTATTTTTAATTTTCTGGCCCCCTTCTCTCTAATTTATTTTCTTTTACGTTCCAGTACATCTCCTCTCCCTCAGCCCATAATTTCATAAACCCCATTTTTGTTCTTTTTCCTTCTTCCTTTAGTCTTCTTACTTCCATTCTCATATTTTTTTAATTTTTTTTTATTTATCTTTTCACTGGAGTCATATCTTCATCTATAAATATCCTTGTTCCTTTTAGCCTTCCTTTTTTCTTTAATATTTCTATTGATAATTAAGTTCTTCCTTCTCTTTTCCCTTTTTATTACTTCCACCTTTCTTTCCAAATTTTCTATTTTCTCTTCCATGCTCTAATTTTTTTTCGCTCTTCTCTTTCTTTTTTTAACTCCTCCGCGATCTTTTCCAGATTAGATACTAATTTTTTGTTCTCTTCCCTCATCTGCTTTATTTCTCTTATCATTTTCCTACACATCTCCATTACTCTCTGCTCTTCCTTATCACTCTTCTCCTTTCTCGGGCTTCTTTAGAAAACGATGATAAATTTGAAACAGACAAGTTTTCTCAAAGAAAAATAAAAATAATATTTGAAGATATCTTCTGATATACAATCTGGACTTACTTTTATTGGATGCAAAACTTTAGCGTACCAGTACGCTTCTGAACTAAAATTATCGTATCCCTTTTGGTGGAATACTAAACAGATAGCTGAAAAAAATCGGGTGAAAACATGTATAAAGAGGCATTCAAATCTAGCACGTAGAAAACCAGAAAATACAAGCTTGGCTAAGATCACCGCTTTTAATAAAAGCAATGTGAAGCAATGTTTTCAAAATTATATTAAAGTTCAGCAAAAATATAATCCAAACTGAACTCTAACTACTGACAATAGTGAGATTACAACTGCCCTACAAGCACCGAAAGCTATTGCTCCATCAAGAAAAACAGATTCGACAAATTGTGTCCCAAAAAAGAAACTCCTTGGTGGCATTTTCTAGTACTATAACTGCTTTTAGGAATTCTCTCCCCCCCCCCTCACATATTTCCACGACTTTGGATAAAAGATGCCTATCTTTCTAGAAGTGTAACAGGCAATGTCGCTTATGGCTCTAAAACGGGTTGGATCACTCCGAAATTGTCATCAACCTTTTGAAACATTCAAAAACATGCCGGTTGTAATAAAAACCTCTCATCTTGTTAATATTAGATACTCATAAAAGTCCAACTACCCTAGTTGCAATTAATTAGTCTAGAAAGAATGACATTGTGCTTTTGACATTCCCTCCGCATTGTACGCACTGCATATAGCCCGTAGATATAGATGTGTTCGGGGTTTTCAGTAACAGATTGAAAACTTCCTTTAATGATTATATGCTCATGAATCCTGGAAAACATATTAGAATTAATGACATTTCACGTGTATCTGCCACATCATACTTGTTATCATTTACACCATCAAATATTATAAATTCTTTCAAAAAACCGAGAATATGGCCAATCGACTGACTCGCAATGTTTCAGATAGGCCAAAACCACAGCTAAAACAGTCATTCATAGACTTTGGGAAAGCGTTTGACAGGGTACAACACAATCAACTAATGCAAATTCTTAACAAAAACGGATTAGACACGCGTGGTATAAGAATAATTGGTAATCTTTATACCACCAAAAAGCTGCAGTGAAAGTTGAAGACAATGTGTCAACGGATACATCGCGGAATCCAAGTGCATATATGCAAATATAAGCATTTGAAATGTAGTGTTATCGCCGAATGCTAAAAATCTCTTGACTCGATAAAGTTATAAATGAAGTCTGAACCCCATGAAAAAGACAAAGAAGTGTTGTATACTATTAAAAAGAGAAATTAAAATATTTTGGACATATAATGCGTGGAGAAAAATACTAAATTATAAAAGCGATCGTACAAGAAGAAATGCCAGCAAAAAAAGTCTCCTGGTTAAAGAATATAAGAAACTGGTTCCACTATAACACGAAATCTCTGTTCAGAATACACGTCGACAAGGTTAAGGTAGCCAACCTCCAACGAGGAGAAGAACGATGAAAAAAAAATTATGAATTGTGTTATCCGCGGACGGTATACGGTTACAGTGATATATAAGGTATAAAAAGTGTTTGTGTTTTTATTAAATTGCTAGTTTGTTATTTTGCTTAGATCGTTGTATTGTGCTTTTAGTTTAGTGAGAATTAGTTAAATTTATAATGATCGTGTAAATAATTAACGCAAATTAAGTTTTATATTTTATATCTACAAAAAAACAAAAGAAAACATCAACAAAAGAATTGATGAATGCCAACACAAATAAAAACGACCAAAGCTACATCGACAATATAAACAATTAAATAACACAAAATAAAATAATTGTTCCTATACATAAAAACAAATTTGAAAGTATCTTTTCTATAAAGTTATAAAAAAAGCTTATTGAAAAGCATTTAAAATATAAATAAAATATAGAAAGATGCGGTATTTTGATCAATATGCAAAAATATGCAAAAAGTGTCATATATGCATTGAACAATATCGTGGAGAAATATTTACCTGTATTATCTAGACGGTCCGACGTTGGCCAACTTTTCCTATTTTTAGTTTTTGTTTATGTATATAATTCATAATAAAAACATTATTTAAAAGTACAAAAAGCACGTAACCAAAAATAAAAATACAGTATTTTTAAATTCCAATTGATTTACACAAATCTTGAACGTGAATTATGAGATAAAGACTATTGCTTGTAGAATTAATATCTAAATAAGTTGGTACGTCAAGTAAGCCATAAAAGTGAACTTTCTTTATTGACACTAAAAATAGGTACGAAGTAATTTTTACGCTATCTGTAAAAAGATTTTTTTCTGAATAGTTTTATTATCTCTGAATGTCGAATTGATTACTTTGTTTAGTTTGCAACAAGTCGTTCTGACAAACCAAAATAATATGATGGCGTTATTATACGAAAGCTTTCATCACGGCTATATTCAAGTGGTATACAATAACGTAAACTAAAATACTGAAAATGTTATAATTATGAGTATATCAAGCATTCTGGTAAAAACAATAAAAACTGATTTTTATACAAATACACTCTAAAAATATAAACCTAAGAAACGATAAAATAATTAAACAAAGGCAGAAACAAAAAATGCAGTGGAAGAAACTGTAATTAAATAATGTCAAAATGTTAAGTACGAAGAATGACAAAATATCTAAAAATTCTACTAAAAAACGTTTAAAACGTAAATTGTTCAGTGATTAAATAAAATTTAACGCTGTTTTGCGTCATCTAGAACCTGTAAATGGCTATAGAGATGGAAACGTTGAAAGCTGTCGAAAGTAAATTGCCCCCTTGGTGCTTAACGATATGCCGACGACGACAACATCTTGGTATAAATTTTGTCCTAATATTATTGTAGAAAACCACTCTAGTGACCGAGTTACCATTTGGCTTGTAGTATCTGGTCATACAATAATTGGATCATATGTTGCTGAAGACGATAATCAGAATTCACTTACTGTAAACCAAGAGCGTTACAAAGAGAACCTTTTGTGAAAGATTGGTATCGGTTAAAAAATCGTTAGGTAAATGCAGATTTTTCTTCTGCAAACATCCATCTTATTTAAATATTTTATCTAGAGGACTCTATCAAAGTCGATTTTTATTAGAGGTGGATATATACTACAGGATTTCAAAAATTTTGATTCACACGTAGTTGAGTGCTCCACCTTTCGTAATTTCAGCTTCCGCTTTACGTACCCCTGTATTTGATCTTTGCTGAATGAATCCTTATTTGTTTCCTCCTGATCATACCAATTAACTCTCTTATCGATAACGAGGATTGGAGTAATTGAGCTGCTTATATTGCAGTATTATCTGGCAACAGTAATACGCTTATGGCAGCTTCCACCAGTCGTACACATCCTTCGGCAAAGAGGAAACAGAAGTTAAAATCGAGAAAATTAGTACTTCTAGTCGACACAATATTCAATTCCAAATACAAAACAGATGTTTGTCCAAACTACTCAAAATAAAAGGTGTTTGCTTTTACCATCGACGTTTTCGAAACTGAGCGAAAAAATGTAGAAAACCGTGCTCCTCCGTCAGTCCTTCGGAAAACTAAATTCCTCGCCACAAATATCGGAATATCACATTTTAAGAGCTGATTTTGTAAAACACTATGGTTTACTAGTAGATTTAAAACAAAACCTCTTCTCAAGCTCAAGCGTAGACAAAGAATTAAAATGCCTTCTAGAAACAAACACGTCACTACTGCCACACATCAACCGGAACTCCAAGACTTTATGTTTTGAAACCATACAACAAACATTTTTTAAAACCATTCACTATCTAGCCCACCGCGGAATTCGATGCACGTACAAAACAATAACCAAACAATTTGTATCGCATTCCATAAAGCATAATATTCAGCAATGTGTAAAAGCGTGCCAAAAATTCAAATCACAAGCACAACAAGCTTCTTGTTGGCATAATTGGCCCACTGCCAACTTCGCAAAATTAACAGTAGGGAAAGGTCGGGCAACGTGAAATAGGCGGGCAAAGTGAAATTTCGGTATATTATGTTTTGACATTGGCGGGTTCGAGTTTTACTGTAACGAGAACTTAGCTTCCTACGATTGGCACTTCTGAATGTAATATGGCGGTTTCAGCCTTAGTCGTTCTTGTGTAAAATACATTTTCAGTGTTTCCGACTAATAAAGTGTAATATTTTCACTGTTTTGTATAAGGAACTGTAAAAAACCGGTGAGCTTTTTCTTCTCTACCTATTTGTTAGCTGTATTTCTATATATTCACATGCATTTTAATATGTTTACAGATTCACCCACCTGTTTGATATACAGGTGGAATTGTTTTTCATTGGCTGCAGCATGGCGGGCAAAGTGAAATAAACGTGTTGCGGGCAATGTGAAATATTACAATTTGCCCGCAAAGTAGAATGCTTGTTTTTTTCGCATAATATGACCAAGCAGCTTATTGTTTATTTTCAGATAAAAGATGGTGTATAGGTATAAAAAAAAACAACTTATCAATCATGGGAGAAAAATAGTATGGAAGCGGCATGTAGAGACGGGATGGCAATTAATGCGGCAGCGCGCCAACACAACATTCCTGTTGCGACACTCTTCCGTAAATTAAAAATACCTGGTCAGTGTGTTGATAAAAAGTTTGGACGATTTCGTTCTGTGTTTAGTGAGGACCAAGAAGAGGTTTTAGTCGAATACATCTTAGAAATGGAAGAGCGACTTTTTGGTATAACCATCTCAGATCTCAAGTCTCTCGCATATCAATTTGCTATCAGGAACCACATTCCTCGCCCGTTCAATAATGATAAACAGGTAGCAGGAAAAGATTGGGTGTATGGCTTTTTAAAAAGAAACGCGAAGTTATCACTGCGGCTCCCAGAGAAAACCTCAGCAGCTAGAGCCTCGGCTTTTAATGAGGTTAATGTAACTACGGTTTTCGATCTACTTGATTCTTTATATGAAACTCACCAATCCCCCCAAATCGCATATATAATTGCGATGAGACAGGAATTTCAACGGTACCAAATAAGCCTTCCAAAATAATATCGAAAAGGGGGAAAAAGCAGATGGGAGTTCTGTCCTCAGCAGAGAGAGGCACGTTGGTTACCGCCGAAATTTGTTTCAATGCAGCCGGAAAATATATTCCTCCAGCTTAGATATTTCCAAAGGTTCGACACAATGAAAATAAAAACGGAGTTCCGCCAAATACAAAAATTTTTGTCCACCCAACAGGTTGGATGCAAACTGATATTTTTACTGAATGGTTCGAACATTTTCTGAAATTTGCAAAGCCAACAGCTGAAGACCGCGTCCTTCTCATTTTAGATGGCCATTCTACACATATAAAGAACCTTGAAATGCTGACCATAGCCAAAACAAAATTCGTTGATATTATTGTTCTACCCCCTCATTGCACACACCGGTTGCAACCACTGGATGTCTTTTTTATGTATCCAATTTCCACCTTTTATCAACAAACAGTGAGCGTGTGGCTGCGAGAACACCCCAGAAAAATTGTCACTATTCATGAAATTGGAGCCCTATTTGGAGAAGCCTACTTGAAGGCAGCCACAATGGAAACGGCAATTAGCGGCTTTAGAAAAATGGGCATTTCAAAGAATTTTCAACGCCAGCTCCTTTGCTGCAGCTGAAAGAACCGATCGTTTGGCCACTGCTGGAACACGTCAAGATAACAAGATCTCTGCCGTACAAGAAAAACCACAAAGACCTTCAAAAACATTTCCGGAAGGTGCTATGATTGTTTCTCCTCAGGAGATAATACATATTCCTCACGTTTCTGATAAGGAAGATGGCGCGCAAAAAATAAAGAAACGTCATGGATCCACAGTAGTTGCCACTTCAACCCCTTTTATGGAAGAGCTTAAAATGGCCAAGCAACCAAAGGTACCACCAAAGAAGAAGACCAAAAGAATCAAGAAGCAATTGTGTTTAGAGTGATTGCGGATTTGGAGCAAGGGAGCTGGGTTGCAGTGAACTATGGAAGAAATCTGTTCCCTGAGATTGTCCTAAGCCTCGTGAACACAGAAGTCACGGTAAAATGCATGGAAAAATGCCAAAAATATTTTCGCTGGCCCAACAAAGATGATATAATGACTTACGAGAAAGAAGACATTCATATGGTGATCAATGAGCCAAAAATACTAAGGCGTGGTTTTTTTGATGTGCCCGAACTGGGTACCTATGCAAGCCCATAATATTTATTACTTAAACATCTAACGTTTTTTCGAATTTGTTCGACATTTTTTCAATAATAAACTGTGGTATATTTTGTAGTATTCAGTTTTGCCCGCATGAAAATTTCATTTTGCCCACAACATAACGGGCAACGTAAAATTTGCACACCCTTATATTTTGATTTTTTTTTCTCTAGTATCATTAGGTTAGCGTTTCCTGGATAGTATATCGTGAATTATATCATATAGCTAACAGATGTGCATAAAATCATTTTTTTGAGTGCACCTACAGGACCACAAAATATGATCAAATGTTAACTATTCCGCTTGGCCCGACCTTCTCCTACTGCGTCACCAGTTTCAAGCATTTGCGCTGAAACGATAGCCCAAGCAATTATTAACGCTTGGATAACATGTTTTGGGTTTCTACCCATCATAGTTACTGACCAAAACCAACAATTCGAGTCGAGAGATTGTTTAAAAAATTGTCTAGTCTAATAAGTTTTAAACGTAAGCGTACCACGCCTTATTATCCTGAATCTAATGGTTTTGTCGAAAAAGATAGCAGCAATTACATGTCACAAAAGGCAAGATTGAACGCGAGTACTGCCTTTTGTATTTTTGAGACATTAAACCGCATTCCGAGAAGATATTATGTTAAAAATATTTGGATATAGGTTGCGTACTGTATCAATTTTGTCCCGGAAGGCCCCCTTTTTACGTTCAGAGTATTAACTGTAACTTTTTTTTTTGATATCTGCGTATTAATAAAAAGTCCATTTTCACTCTCGATGTAAGAAAGACTGTACGTGAAAATCTAACGCTCAGTGAAACCTTTCTTTTTAAATATCCGCACATTGTCCACGTAATAAATGGGTGCTTAAAGTACGTTTCGTATGTGTTGCTTGTGAAAGGTTTGCTGGAGTAAGAATTAACTTATATTTTCACAACGGAATTTAACTTTATCGTATAACCTTAGCGACTTCGGCTACCGCCACGTGTTTACTCCTTTGGAATGGTACATGTCTATTAAATACATCTCGTTAGAATCCATAACTTGGAACACGTACTAAGGTGGACATTGGCTACTAACACCAATTTCTCGAAGTAATTTAAAGTCAAGTCGTTGAAGTATTTTGTGTGATGGTCTATTAAACTTAGAGGCATATATGAGATATGAATAGTGAAAGTCATTTGACAGCTTGATGCATTCGGTTTGTAACGTTCGTTGTTTGACTTACCAGCAACTTATTTGTGATATCATCATATATCTAATTATTTTTTTCCTTACACTTTCAGCAATTTTAGAAGACGTTATGGGTATGCCATTAGCTAATCGCGCATGTCCGGACAAAAGTGATGTAGATGTTGTCATGACTTATGCATGCAGATTTTGTTTCTACAATTACAAGTTGAATAAGTGCGTTGTGATTGATTGTAAAACCACTAGATTCGCATAAAATCAAAGTTTTATTCTTCGGTTACCTATTAATTTATACTTTCATATTGTAATACGATAATTATATGTACGAAGTGTTGTTTACCCTCAGGGGTCTACATCAACGTTATTGTCCGTGATATTTATCGACGAATTCTTTTTTAACGTCGTTCTTTCTTTGTTAAAATAAATATATTCGTTGTTATAACTACGAGAGTAAATACAACCATTTTTTCGGTTGTTACATGAACCACTTTTTATAAATATATTTAGTTACTAAAAAAATCGGTAAGAAGCTTGTTTGCGTCGTAATGATGAACATTTAAATGACAGAGTTTAAAAAATAATTATAATTTTAATTTTCGGACTGTTTATTCTAGCGGATACAGCATATATAAAATTAACAAAAGCAGTAAAATAAATGTTGTGTATATTCCATAGATATAAAATTAAAACCTGATCCATAACACTAAAAACGTGTATCTAAACAAAACAAAATTTTGTGTAATTATCTAAAAGTTTTAAAAGTTAAAAGGTTTTTAATGTTTCAATTTGAAATTTCGACAATTAACAAAATTATAAATAATTAGCAAAAAACCAGTAACAGCAAGAAGATAATAATTTAGGTAATTTATTAAACAACTTTGTTCATTAATTTCAAAATATGTATGATGGCAGTACAAAAACAAAAAAGTTTTTTACACAGCTTACATTGTATTAATCAGCGTCTGTTATTTTAAGTTTACCTTTACTAAAAGTTCCAAGTTAATAACTTAGGAAATCTGAACTGTGAAACTTTTCGAAGTTCAGACTTTGAAACAATTTTGTGTGCTATAATAGCAGGATTGTGGTAAATTCGGTTAAACTTATATTCAGGTATTAAATTAACTTTTTTTTTTAAATAAAGTAAGTATTAAAAAAATAAAATTAATTTATTGGCGTTGAAAAAGCGCATTTCCGAAAAGCAATTAATTTTGCGTTAGAACGTTTCGTCATTTAATTTGAAGTTATCGTGTGAAATATTTCATTTTCAATTAACGTTTGATTTAAACAGCATTTAATTACGTAAAGATAATTTATTGCTATTAGTTTTCTATTTTCAATACTTGTGCTTTTGACGTTTCAAAACTTATAAGTTTCTAGGCAATCTTCTAGCAGAAGCTTATGCTATCATAATTTTGTGCTTTTTTTTTAGTTTAATATAGTTAATGCTTTTTATTTGAATTGCATTTTATAAATGTTTGCATTACTTTAAAAACAATTTATTATTGAAACAAATTTAATTTTTAATCAAAAAGACTACTGGCTTTAATTAGGAACAATAGCTACAAAACACTACATTTTTGTAAACTAAAATTTTACAAAATTTTGTATAATTATTAAATTGTTTAAAATTAGAATTTATAATTTAGGAGAAAAGGTGTACACGTCTTATAGGGTAGAATCAGTCGGTACTCGTATTCGAATAGTTTTTAAATTTGGCGCTAATTTTGATATCCTTTAAAGCAGTGGTCGCCAATCTTTTAAATGTGTTGAGCTACTTTGATAATTTTGGAATAAACAGTGAGCTACCTAGTCCTAAACGACGTAATCCAGCCTAAGTCAAATAATGCAGTTTTATTCGACATTATTTTACAAACTAATACATCCTAATAATAAACTAAAACTAAACATAATATCTACCAATCATAGGTGTTTAAAAATAACCAAGATTTTTATGCAGTCACATTAGATGCGATTTAATAAAAGTGAATAAAAATAACAAAAAGTAAAACACTATTTAAACTTCCATTTCTGTTGCAGAGATGTCTTCGCCAAAGTTCTTCATAAAACAAGTTGCAAATTGTTGGATATCAAATTCCATGAAAGGTAAAACAACAAATTGCGCTACAAAACACATTTCATTGGAATCTTTGAAACGATTTTTGAAGTTTTCCTTCAAGTTAGAAACTATTTCCAAATGATATTTACTGTTGTAGGGTTCCAATGGATTTTGTGATATCTTTTCTGAAAGAACAGCAAAATGCCTGGTATTGCTGTAGATTAGGTTTTCTTCCCAAAACTCAAGCTTTTTGATAAATGCTTTTATATCAGAAATCATTTCCGCTAGTTCTTTGTCCCTTCCCTGAAGCTGCAAATTAAATTCATTTAATTTTTCGGTAATGTCCACAAGAAAACCAAAATCTCTAAGCCAGATTCAGTTCAGGAATCGGTTCATCGCGTTGTTTGAGAAATTGGACTATAGCAGATAGAACATCATTGAAACGTTTCAGCACTCGTCCTCTATTTAACCATCGGACTTTCGAGTGAAGAAGTTGTTCCCCGTATTGACAGTCAATTTTATCGGCCAAGGTTTTGAATAATCTCCTTTGTAACGCTTGAGCTCTAGTCTTGTTCACAATTTTTACCACCAATTTCATAACGTTGTTTAATTTTAGAAAGTATCCACGTAACGCTTCTTGATGGATAATGCAGTGGTAACAGAGAAATTGCGGAAAATATTCATCTTTACGACATAACGACACCAGACCCTTATCACAACCCACCATAGCTGGAACCCATCAATAGTCAAGCCTACCATTTCTGATATGGGAATTTTCTCAGACGAAATAATATTTTTTAAATGAGAAAACAACTCCTGACCAGTAGTATGTCCTTTTAATGGAATAAACTTCAGAAGATCTTCTTTTATCGTAAAATCACTAAAATCCATTCTTACAAACACGGCCATCTGAGAGGTGTCAACAACATATGTTGATTTATCCAGTTGGAATTTTGCAGTTACCGAAACCTTATCAAAATCTATTCTGGACCTGTAGTAAATTGATATTCAGTAACCGCATACTTAGAAATATGCCATTTCTTTATACGGTATACAACAACTATGAACAAAGAATTTGGTGTACACCTTGAAATAAAAGTGTTGTCTTTGGGAGAAAGAAGAAGCTGAGAGATTTTCCTGGCAAGTTGAATATGGGTTCTTACGAAGAAGTTTCCCTATTTGATCTATTACCTTATGAATGTAGGGAAAAAATACCAATTTTGGATTGGATTCGGAAGTAGAAATGTCTTTAAGTACTCGAGTACGTGAACGTAAACGACAATTAATAATTACCTAAATATCTCGCTCCATATGACCATTATTCATCAAGCTTTTAATAAGATGACGCAGTTTCGAGTATATATTCTCAGGTTGCCAAATAGAAGAAGCGCGATGAACTAAAGATTCAATAACAAAACGTTTATGTAAAGGATGATGATAAGACATAACATGAAGGTATCTGTCCGTATGGGTAGATTTACAATAAACAGAATGGCCCAGAAATCCGTATTTTCGATTTCCATAATAAATTTGATGTCTACGTGTTGGTTATTTAGATGATCAAAAAATTTAGTTTGAGATGACCAAAGAATAAACGTGTCGTCAACATACCTGAACCAGGTTTAGAACGTAGATTAGAAGATCTGATAATTTGCCTGACCTCATGTTAAATCCTCGAAATGGGATTACGTTCGTTTACTATGACAAGATAGAATGAATTTTCGCAGCATGATCAATTTGGTTCAAAACGACAGTAACGTTGCTTTTGTTGACTGGAAGAACGATGATATCGAAGTTCGTTGGCAACTTTGGTTACAACAATGACACGGTCCAAACTCTGAAAACGTTCTTATCTTAGTAACTTAATGTTTTTTTTATCCAATAGGTAGTTCGTCTAGCGTCCTAGAAATGCGGTTTCCTTGGTCTTTTTGTACACTTCTAATTTTAACTCTTAAGGAACATTTTTGTGTGCTAGTTTGCTGCGGATTCTTTTTTATATGTCCCTGTTGTGTCCTTTTTAACTATTGCGTCCTCCATTAGGTTTCTTTTTACATCCTGGTTTTTTGCTATCCAGACTAGCTGCACCAGATAATTTCTTTAACAAAATTAGATCCACAGTTAAGATTGTTTATTCGGCAAATTGTATATACCCGGTTTGCATGTCCCGGTAGTTAGACGTGTCTTCATTTATCTGCAGCCTATATGCCGCTTGTTTTGCTTCCATCATTACAACGTTCTCACCCCATACAAATTCACCGTATGGGATGACTAGTCTTGTCACTACAGTACATAATCATTTGGTCATTGTGTCAATCTCTATGTGGGACCGACCATCCGTTTAGTTGCATTAAGAACGCTGATGACTTTCATTGAGTCGTTTTCCAAATAAGCGTTGAAAGTTAGCCTGGTATCAAGAACGTGTTACGTGCGAAATTTTCACAACAGAGTACCCTGTGTATCGACTTAAAAATTAGTTTCTGCTTTTGACGCCCTCTGCCGATCTTGTTGGTGACTGCGAGGCCATTTTGAAGCTGTCAACTACTTGAACCGGTCGTTGTCGAGAATCTTGAACTGATTCCTAAATTTTTAAGGGCATCCCTTGTGATGAATACAAATTTATAAGGCAATTACGAATTTATTACAATTCTTTCGGCACAGGGTAAAATATTTTGTCTCCAATCTATTAAGATTCCTTCGTAATTTCTGTATTAATGTGATAGCCGGTTCCACCACGTTGCAATCACCTGTTCGCTTCAATAAGGAATAATGATGCATAAGTACGATTGATAAATACCGCTACCGAACGCATAAGCTTTTGGGAGGGTCTGCTGCTTAAACAACAACGAAGTCTCGTCGAACAATGCGTCGGAGATGCTGATTCTTAGATAAAAATCGATTGTGTTATCAGCCACCTGTTCGTAATTACAACCTACAGCATTCGATACAACGGGTTCTTATATCGCATTTAATGAATTATTAATACTGATTTTGTAGTTTCCTTTTTCGTGAGTTATTGTGTGACACGAATTGCTATCAATAATTATTCTAGGCTGCCGGTGGGAAAACGTTTTCTTCACGCAAGCAAGCATTGGATTGGGTAAGTCAATTTGATTATATTTTATTCGCTGTCATAAAAGTCACTCACGAAACTTTGATTAGTGTCGGTGTCTATAAGTACGTTGATTGTGTGCATACCAATAAGGTAATTTCAAGTGTTATTTGTAGTGTATCGCATGCTGAGAGTAGACGATATTTATTACGAAATTTACTTCGCTATCTCGACGTAATTTAAGTATATGCTTTGTGTGTTGCCGATATGTCTGGCATTTATGAATCGAGAAATTAGACAATACTCCGGTTAATCTTTTACGTTGCTAATTCAAAGTTTCTACACCTATTAATCATACTTGTTAATTTGTCCAATGTTTATGAATTGAGAAATTCAACATACTTCTGTCAATTTGCTACGTTGCTAAATTAAAGTTTTTATATTTGTTAATTATACTTAGTAATATTTCGAGCATTGATGAGTGGAGAAATTACATATATTCTTGTTAATCTTCTAAGTTAATACATTAAAGTTGTTATACTTGTTAATCTGTCTTTTATGGTAACATACCTTTTTCTTTTAATTGTCGCTACCCGTTAACTAATGGTGGCCACCCGAACATCAGAGTAACAAGGATTACGAACCTCAAAATTAGTTACAAGTTTGGACCGTCTGTCGTGATCGAGGCAGAAGTGTTAGTTAGGATAGATCTGGCGCCCTTAAGTATAATTTCCTTGAACCTCCCCTATCTCCGACTGTGTGAGTTGGCCGTGCAAGGTTCCTAACACCTAAAGCTTGTAACAAACGAGTCCCAGATAAATAACTGCTTTTGTCATTGAATGCGTCACTACGCACATTATAAGTAGTTCTACATCATCCATTTTCCGTCGTTTGGTAAACGGAACGGTTGCCGACTTGATTGGGTTCACTAATACTTTTTTTTTTACACCAGTTTTCGATGGTGGTTAGTGCACTCTGCATTGTATAATTAAATAACTTTTGGTGATTAAGGGTGGATTAATTGAAGAAATCGTATTACAAGTAAATATGAATCTAAATCAAATAAAAAAGGCGGTGGTAATTGCAGGTG
Source organism: Aquatica leii (assembly GCA_035610365.1). Lineage (NCBI taxonomy): Eukaryota > Metazoa > Arthropoda > Insecta > Coleoptera > Lampyridae > Aquatica > Aquatica leii. Next base: position 85,838,637 of record CM069437.1, on the reverse strand, counting down.
AGTTTGATTTTAAGTTAAGAATGTCGGTGTTCTAGTTGACCCACGACTGGGAATCTTTTTGCATAAAATTGGAGAGTAGGGGTTTGAGATGAAGTACAATTGTATGTTATGGCTATCGATGATCGAATTGCTTTACGGTGGAGTTTCTTTTTACTATCAGGATACTATGACAAAAATAACGTCGTCAATAGCGCCAAAGGGAACCTTTACGCTGTGTAGACGTCCATAATTGGTAATCGTTAGCGGAATGTTTGAAAACGACATGATTTTTCAGATTAGTATGCATACTCCTTTTGATGCATAGGCAAAGTTTTTAGTGACCCGTCCCCGGTATATACCTGTCGTCTACTTGATCAAGTGGTTTTAAGATAAAGGAAGTCAATAATATAATCGGTCTGTAGGATTTTGCCTGTGCGTACGTAGGTCTCCGTGACTTTGGTATAAATACCACCTGACTGGCTCTAAGAATCTTACATATTCTGTTTTGCAAAGCAGCAAATTCTTTTTGCAGCATGATGGAATAAATTCCATCAGCCCCTAGAGACTGAAAGAGTTTGAACGTATTGACTCCCCATTCTAAGTTTTCGGGGTTAACTACTTTTGTCGCTACGTTACAGTTCTTTTTGGGTGCCTGTTTGTTTAGTACCTCTAGATCGTGGTGCTTAGCAACTTTAGTTAACGATGAACCCGGAAAGTGTCTCTGCAGTAGTTCCTTCAGAATACCCTGAATCTAAACTTTCCGCTTTAGGTCAGCATGGAACCGACGTTTCTAGTACGGCCCGCAATCTGAACATGTTCTTTTTGCCTTTTTAATAGCATTGTTGTATGTTGTAAAGCTGGTTCTGTATTTGGCCCAGTCTCCGCTCTTTTCGGCTATTTTAAATAGCTTTCTAGTACGTACCCTTGCTTTGTCAAGATTGCTGTTCCACCAAGTTACCCCGTTGGAAGTTTGTTTGACTGTTCTTGAGCAGTTTGCTTCAAACGCAGATTTTATTGCATCAACAGTACTGTCCGTCATTAGTTCAAGCTCGTGCATTTATCTTGCAACTGTAAGGCATACCCCAATTTGGCCGACTACAGTTTCGTTGGTCAACTTCCAGTCGGGTTTCTTCATTCCATTACGAGTTTCTCGTCTGGCTCAATGTAGAATCGAATGTATCTAGAGTCAAATAAAAAAAAGTCATCCGATACATGCCACATTTTTATCAGAGTAAGATTACTAAGTACACTGTGCGACACGATTTCAAGTGAAGGCGCGTTTCCGTTATTTATTACATCTACAATGGATTCTAAACTACATCCTAAAAATTTTTCTCTTGGATTTGTTTGCAAGCAACCATTTACCATCTACAAAGACACGTTACCAGCATTTTTTTCTAACGGATCCTGTTGATAACAATTTTATAATAAAAAGAACCACTCCATTGTACTGGCAAAACATCTGGCTCGGAGACACCAAGGGTGCATACAAATTTTAGGATTAAATTTGGCATCAGTGGGTTCCTGTGACTCTAGATTCGCATCTATTGCCTCGTAGACAATGTTCGTTGCACCCGTTTTTTTGCTGTTTTTTTTTGGAATTAACCAGCGCTGGATAGTGAAAATAACTCCGAGAATCCAAAGTGCAGTTCGTTGGTTACTGCTTCAACCTTCTCCCAGAACCCCTTGTCCATAAACCAGTCGTACCGAGTTCCTTTTTGATCGGGTTTAGTGTTAACCAACTGTTACGTCTCCGTACTGATGTTCTGTGCCGATATTCTTTTGAGCAAGGTGTGTTAAATAGTAAAGATAGATATCTAGATGTCCCAAGTTAACTTAGCAGTTAAAAAAGTCGAGTTATGTAATTGTAAAAAAAAATATTGTCAGTTAGTAATAGTAGTTAGTAAATCTAAACCAACTTGCTTTTTTACTTAAAAGATTCAATAGGTTATGGATACCAGTTGTGCGTCCAAGAAGTAAGTTACCTGTCTAAGGTGACGGTTTGCTAGTTGCTTAAAATCCAATAAAATGGATTTAGTCAAGCATATAAAAACCTTTGAGTAGTGAGAATGAGTGGCCGATATGAAAGAGATTTCTTAGACTACTACAAATTAAAAAAAACGGATCTGCTAGTGTTAGATGCTGTAGATACTACAATTAAAGCATACAAGGTGACATCAAATCTCTACAGAAAAGCAAATAATTACGCCAAGTCAATGATTACGAGTGCAGTGACAGATGCTGTTTATCTGAAGATCATAGACAAGGAATACTTTGTCAAGCATTTGTTGATCATCAAATCATCAAAATTGTTGGACAGGAGATTCTAAAGACAACAGCAAAATAATCAATAAGTATTTTATCAAGAATTGGAGACAAATATAAAAAAATGCCATTAGAAGACGTCTGGTATGTGCCAAAAATTTCAATTTTTTTTCTGCATTAGCGACTCAAGATCGAAACAAAAATAATATATTTAAATCGACTGCTACTTCATGCGTGCTGAAGCTTGATGGCCAAGCTAGGTTGTGTGACACACATTATACCTCAATTATCAAAAAGCAAAACTGATGTGAATGTTGCTATCAATGACAAGTTAGGTCTGTTGCAACTCTATCATGAAAGGTAAAGTCATCAAAAAAAAACGTCACATCAAACTAAAGCTAAAGAAGGAGTTGAGCCACAACAGACTTAGTAACATGTGATTCTTGTATCTATCGCAAGATACCTAAGTTACCATTTGGCACAAAACAGAAGTCTACAATTCCTGCTGAGTTAGTTTCAACATACGTATGCGGACCTCTTGATCAATCATTTCATAAGAAGCATTATCTCGTTTTGCTTATAGATCATGACACAAAGTTTAATAATAAAGAGATCGAAACAATTTTACGTGCTAGCAAAATTACTCAACGCTTGACGGCTCCATATAGTCCTAAACAAAACGGTATCTACAAGAAAGATAACAGAACCGTGGTGGAAATAGCTTAAATATTCAAATCTAGAAGTAAATGATCTAGCAAGTATTTAAACTGAGCTAGTTAATAGCGCCATTTATTTTTTATACAGAACAGAAAATCCTCAGTAGATGGTTTTAGTCTTGTTGTGGACAAGTACAAAGCCTCGTACTAGCCACTTGAGAATCACTTGTTCTACCTATTATGCTGATATTTCAAGTCAAAAACAAAGAGGAATGGATAAGAAAGCAGTTATAAGGTACCTCATAAGATATGATGGTGATGAGTGCTATAGGATTTGGATAAAGAAAAACCATAAACTTATTTTGTCAAAAGATGTGCAGTTTAAGGAGGAGCTAAGAGGACGCGTTGAATAAGTAAAGTTATCACTTCAATATACGGACAAAAAAGAATCAGCTGTAGATAAATCGCGAATAGTTTTGTCAGCAGTTTAGATGATTACAATAGTAAGATTGGCACAAAAACTGAAAATGATACAGAACTTTCTTAAGATTACAAGCCAGGTGTAGCGTTAAGAGATCGTTTATCTTTTGAAGAAGCCAAAACATTTTAGGGATTACGTAATGATAGCAGAAGCATTCATAAATCGATCAGTCCAGAAACGTACGAAGACGTACTCAGAAAAGAAGATAATGTTGAGTGGAAAAAGCAATGTCTAGATAAATTGATTCATTAAAGAAAAATCAGACCTAGAAACTCAAAAATTTGTCACTAAATGTCAAGATAATACCTGACTACTAGTCGTTCAGTTCTGTGTCTTCTTCAAATAAAAAAATGCATCTAGCACAGTTTGATGTATCAACAGCTTTTTTGTACGGAGAACTAAAGGATATCCTTTATATGGCGCAACCAAAAGGATATGAAGACTATGCAAGCTAAAGAAAAGTTTGTATGGTTTAAAACAAGCACCGAGATGTTGGAAGAAAAAGTTTAAAGACTTTATGTTTAGACTTGGTTTCAAACCTAGTTTATTTATTAAAGATGGAAAATTAGTTTTAGTGATATTGTATGTAGATGACGGACTAGTTGTGGCTGTAAATCTACAAGATTCAAAAAGTTTCCTTGAGCAACTAAAAGCAGAGTTCAAAGTAACTACTACAACTGCAGATTATTGTCTTGGTCTACAGATTGAAAGTCACGTAAATTACAGTATCAAAATTCAGCAACAAGCTTACGGACAAAACATTTTGATACGTTGCAAAATAACAAAATGTAAAGCAGCATCTACACCGATGTTAAAATTGTTAGAAATTCAACATTCACCGAAAAAAAACAGAAAAATATTTTCGTCTTGGGAAACCGTACTTATGTAACTAATGCTTGGGACTAGGCCAGATTTAGCATTTAGTGGTTTACTCAGAATATATCAAGTTTGAAGAAATTTTTCCGGTGTGTAAGAGGAACCCACTCACTATGGAATCACTTTTAAGTCAAAGGCGAAATGTACCAGTTTTAAGTGCTACAGCGACTCAAACTTCTCCGGTTGCTCAAATACATGTCGATTACGTCTGGATTTTTGTCATTATTTACGCAGGAGGAGCTATTTCTTGTCAAGTCCAGAAACTGAGTAACGGGCAGCTCATGAAGCGACGCAGGAAATCATCTGGTTGATTCGCCTATTTAGAAGAACCAATAAATTAAAGCGTATTTTTGTTTTAAAAGTTGACAGTGCTGCAACAATAAAGTTAACATTAAATACTGAGCTTTTTTTCATTCGGAAGCAGGTGACCAGAAGAAACTCAATAACAGGACTGTTCCCAGAACCCAAGTAGAAACCTTTTTGGGTGCAGAAAAGTCTTTAAGAATTTGTTTAATGTTTAACGTGTGGACTAGCTACTCTCTGGTAGCCTCCTCTGCGCAAGTTATTTTCAGAAATTCTCCTTTATGAGTCCATTCTTAAAAACGCGGAAAAATTGCCAATCCATCCGAGTGTCAAGGTTTTTGACTCCGGCTTCTTCAGGACTGATAGTGTTTTGAAGGAACCTTTTTAGTATCATTGCAAGAGCAATTTCCGCCCGAGTGTTCTTAATTTTTTTTGGATTCTTTCGATTGACTTCGCTTTGCCAATCGTTTTTGTGACACCGGTGTGCTACTGCTGGCAAGGTTGCGTTTTTGCGTCTCTGTTGTTTTAGCAGTTGGAACATTTAACTGCGTCGTCTGGTGTCACTGTTGCTTTCCTGACGTGCTCGCCGTTGCTTTCTCTATCGGTAGGTTTCGCTCACGCCAAACAAACCAACCTTCGAGAGAGGAAAACAAAAAACCTATATTGACCTAATATTGAGCACCAACGATATGAAAAAGAGAATAACAAACTGGCAAGTCCTAAAAACGGAATCGCTCAGCGATCATCGTTATATTAAATGGATATGGGAAGACACAAGGAGCAATATTCTAAAAGGGAAAACAACGGTAACTCCAACCTGGAACACTAATAAATTGAATAAAACAAGACTGGAGCATATGGTAAAACAAACGGCCGAAGAAGACCTAAATACAGTAGATAAAATGAATAAATTCCTACGTCAACTATGCCCATAAGAACAACAAATGAAAAGGGAGAATACTGGTGGAACGACGAGATCAACTTACAAAGAAAAAGATGTATCAAAACAAGAAGGAATTACCAACACCAGATTAGGAAAGGTGATGAAGCTCAGGATGAAAAGAAAATACTAAAGGAGGAAAGAAAAAACTAACAGTGATGATCAAAAATAGTAAGGAGTGCTGGAAAAAGATCTGTGACAAACTCGATCAAGATATTTGGGGAAAAGGGTACAAGTTAATCTATAAAAAGATAAAAAAAAACAATTATAATTGGTTTGGATAATAAAAAAATGATAGAAATAATACAAAAACTAGTTCACGAAAAACAAATATAAAAACCAGCTTTTGGATTTTGAACCAATATCTAGCACGGAGGTGGAAGAGGCAGCAAAAAGACTAGTTACGGGCAAAGCTCCAGGACCTGATGGAGTTCCTGCCAAGGTGGTAAAAGTAGTAGCTATACAAAGAGCACAGACCTGGGCCAATGTGTTAAACTCGTGTGTCAGAGAAGGTAATTTTCCACTGTGCTGAAAAAAGGCAAACCTAGTACTAATGCCAAAGGGAGAGACGAGCTCGACATATAGACCTATTTGTCTAATAGACGCTGCGGGCAAGATACTGGCCGAGCGCCTCAAACATAAAATTGATAAGAAGCTTGCTGACAACCAATTTGGCTTTAGAAAAGGGAGGTCAACAATAGACGCAATAAGACTCGTGACGAAAGAAATCAAAGAGGCCAACACTGGGACATGGAGGGCAAGGCAGGTTTGCCTAGTGATAACAATAGATGTACAAAATGCCTTCAACTCGGCATCTAGACGACAAATAATGAAGGCACTAGTGGAAATGGAGATACCAGGATATCTAATAAATATACTATAGGACTACTTGATAGATCGAAGCATACAGATAAATGACTCGAAAGGAAGAAATATAGTACGCAAAGTAACCTCCGGGGTTCCACAAGGTTCGGTCCTTGGACCAATCCTATGGAATGTCATGTACGACGGAGTACTAAGATTCAGTATGCCAGATGGGGTTAAACTGATTGGCTTTGCAGATGATCTTACAATAGTTACAAGATCCAAACAGATACAAGAAGCAGTATATAGAGCAAAGATAGTAATGGAAACCATTAACAAAGGGATGACGGAAAACAGACTAAAGCTGGTTCCAGAGAAAACAAAAATAGGACTAATTACGGGGCAAAGAAGAATCACAGCGCTAAATTTAGAACTACTAGGGCAACAAATAATAACCCAGAAAAGTATCAAGGTCCTTGGTATAACCATTGATAAAAACCTCAGCTTCATTGAGCACATCAAGACGATAACAGATAGGGCTCTTACAAAAGCAAACGCATTGAGGAGGATACTCCCAAATCGTGAAGGAGCCAGATCATCGAAGAGGAAAGTTATAGCACACGCGGTGGATTCAATTGTATTGTACGGAGCAGAAATTTGGAAGAAGCAATCAAATTTGGAACAGTAAATAAACTATTAAATAGGGTGCAAAGAATCCTAGCAATAAGAATTAGTCGAGCTTACAGAACAGTAAACACACAAGACGTTATGGTGGTTGCTGGAATCCCAACGCTACAGATCTTAGCTAAAAGAAGAAAAGATAGAATGGACACTAGTGCAACAAAAGCGGAATGGCAGAAACAGTGGGAGAACAGAGAGTCATGGACAAAAAAACTGATTCCAAACATATACTCCTGGATACACAGAAAACACGGGGAACTGAGTTACTATACGACGCAGCTGCTGACTGGGTACGGTGAAAATGGAGAATAGTTACACAAAATTAAAAAAAGAGAAAACAACAACTGCGCGGATTGTAGTGAAAAAGATGATAAAGAACGTGCGGTGTTTAAATGTAAAAGATGGAAGGAAGAAAGAAGGAAAATCGAAGAAAAGATAGGAGAAGAAATAAAAGCATCTAACATCATTAGCGTAATAGCAAGTTGGTACACAAAATTAATCAAAAAAAGAGAAGAGGAAGCAAGAAATAGAGAAAAAGGGATAAGTAACTAAGGAGACGGCTAATTGCTAAACTAGCATAGCGAAAAATGCGAAAGCGGTACCCTATGCTGGTGAAAGAGGTTTTAGTGGATAGGCCTTGCCAAGATGGCAAGGAGAATCCCACACCCCCCGCAGAATGCAGGAAGCCAATACATGGTTTCCCCTCCTCAAAAAAAAAAAAAAAAAAGGTTTCGCTCACGCATCCGTGTCATTGGAGCTGAAACGGCTGCCTGAGTCCCCCATTTTTTTTGTTTTTTCAACTTCTACCTTACCACCCCCAAAAGTTTTTTAAGTTTTTTGAGTTCACGCTATGTTATTTCTCTTTTTTAGTTCTGTACTTTCTTTGTTTTTACGATTAGTTTGGCTTATAGTAAGACATTTCTTTGAGTTCTAGATACTTTATTTTTTCGTCGCTAGTATAATCTTCCATTTTAAATTTTCTTATCACTTTTTTAATTAGTTTATTCAGTTCTACAAATTTTGTCTTATTCCAATCGTTTTTGAAGATTTCTGTTGCTTGGCTTATTTTTGTGTTTCTGTTTTGTGTTCTAAGGGCTACTTTTAGTATTGCTTTACTTATATCTTTCATATTCTCTATATAACAATAAACTTAAATACAAATTTCTACATTTTTTTAAATTGGATTAAATTTAAATTTCTAAAATTATTTTTCTAACAAAAAAAACACGTTTTTATTTGTAACTTTCACTCGTTCTAAACGATTTAGATATAAGCACAGACAGTAAGACTTTTCTTGATAAAGACAGTTCCTCATTAGGAGAAAAGCGTCGATGAAAAACGCTAACATTAATTTTCACAAAACTTTCTTATTTTAAGCTCTTTGATAGTTAAAATAAATTAGTTGCTTTGTCTATTTTCACAACATAACGAGCACTAATGACCTTAATTCATGCCCTTGTGCTCGTAAAAGCGATTCATTGGATAAATAAAGGGTTGATCATAATGTTTTAGCTGATTAGCAAACAACCATTGGAATCAATTAAATTATACCCTACCGAAATAACGCAACTAATTTTATTTTATAATTACCATAGCAACGAATCGTTTTTTAAACAATTAAAGTAGTGGTAGAAAGTAAATTACACTCAATTTACTGAAATCTTTGTAACGTAGTACGTAATTGAACTAATTACCATAGATTTCATAAGATTTAGGTTTAGAAATAATTAAAGTTACAAATGCAACTTTGCTCTTACAGGTCTTAATAAACTTCCTTACCACAATTTAATTCTCCTAGTAAGTTTTGCGATTCTGCCTCATTATCTTCCAGTTATATTCTCGAGCACGTTACAATTAGAATTGTATTTCGTGTAGAAATTGGTTTTCCTCTAGTACTGTAAACTGTTATCAAAAACAAAATGGAATTGTCAATGTAGGTCTTATCAGCTACTTGAAATAAATTCGAGTCGTCTTTACAACAAGAAAACATCTATTATACGCCTACATTGTTGATGTTCTGTATAAGCGTTCCTAGTTTTGTTTTGTTAGATAAAATTGATGACTGGATACGCTAGATGGGTATACATAAATTCGAGGAAAAGTTGTAAATGCAAATGGTTTACATTTCAAAAAAAAAAAACGTCGATCGTACGCGCAAAAGATAGAAATTTCACGGTGGGTAATTTGGAATTGTGCCGCGAAACTATTTATGCGTCAAATCTCGAATTTATTCTTATAGACAGACGTATGTCACTTCTTGTAAAATCGCAAATATGAAATAACCGTCAAAGGTTGAATACAAATAAAACATAATAGAAAGGAATTTAAATATCGCTCACGTTGTCAGATACAAACGATCGTATTATTAAATTTGAATAATAGCTTGCAGATTTATTTTTAAGAAAAATCAGCACATTTTAGAAAAGTAAGAATGTAGAAAATCGCCCTCGAAGATTTGAATGCGTTTAAGCCACTGCCATAACTGTAGAATTTCCCGCAAGATAAGATACAATTTCCTTTCAACCGTAGTGATTTCCATCTATATCCTGCTTGGTGACAGTTGTGCAAGGGTCTTCAACTCCCTAGGGCTGTCACACTGCTTATTTATTTAAGGGAAACCTGACAAATCAAACCACGCCAACTACAATATTGAAGATGTCGCCACATATATTACAGTTTCTGTAAAAAACTAAAAAACAAGTTTGTACGTGAAAAGATTATTCGGAAACGTCTAATAAAATTTGTAATTTGTAAAAGTCAAATTAGCTTCTTTTATAGTGGCTTATAATAAGCTTCATCTACAATTTCTAGTGTAAGAAGCTTAGAATAAATCCGTTCATATTGGCTTACACCGTACACTACGAAGATTAAATTTCTACCTAATAAACTGTGCTTACTGAAATTGAAAGTTACTTATGTAATTTTCTTATCCAATATAGTCGAAGAGTAACTCAAGTGAAACATGTCAGATTTCTAAACCCCGAGGGAACCGGCCCCAACGTGTATTCTTTCTTTCCCTTTTAATGGGATACGGTACATTCCCTCTAGTTTGTCCCCACAAATCTCAACTTGTCTTTGTTTTAAATACATTTATCATTTATTTCTTTCAAAATGTTGCAATTGTGTATTGTGTAACTGTAAAAGTGACTTACCATAACATAGTGAGAAATGGTATCGATTCGGGAACATGCTCTGTAAATAAAAAGAAAACAACGTTTATATAATATAAAAGTCAAAATTAGACCAAAACATCAAAAAAATAAAATTAACTGTTCAACCAAATGTTGATTTATACGAGGTATTACGCGTTTGTATTAAGATCGTTTCAATAACATTCACAAAAATTTTGAAGCATTCCCAAAACCACAAGAATATTCGAGACGCTTTACGGAAGAAACAGAATAATCTACTCCAAAATAAGGCAAAAATATAAATTCAATCAGTTAGTGATTATCTTTTCCGTAAACGATGTACGGCTACAGTGAAATATAAATTATTCGAGTAAGTTGTTTCTATTAAATTAGTTAGCCATAGTTTTTACTGTTTGTTGTGTTGTGTTTTAGTAAAATTAACTATATTTATAACAATAGCGAATAAAGTATTGTCGTTTTCGGGCATGATATCACTCAATCATCCAATGCACAATGGTGTTACAAACAGCACAACGGTACGACACCGAAGCAGTTTGTACAAATATTCCGCAATTTAATCAACAACAAGATATTGCGAAAATATTAATGAAAACTTTAAAAAATTGAACTGGTGGAATTTACTTCCTGGATGCTCCCAGAGAGACTGGGAAAAACGATCTTAATTTCATTTCACAAAATGAAGTTGCCATAACATTAGCTTCATCGGGAGTAGCAGCGACATTGTTAGAACTTGGACGAACTGCACAGTCTATTTTGAATTTGTCACTGAACATGCAAATCAACAAGACAGGGCAATGACAAAGATTCTACATGTATGCAAACACATAATTTTTAATATTTTGAGAAAAATCATTTCACAATGTAAAATGTTTTGCGTTTCCATTTGGGACAAATGCGCGATGACCCACAAAAGGTCACTAAAGGCGCTGGACAAAACTTTCAATTTTTGGTCGAGGCATGGGTCTTTTGCCCGTGATTACCGTCAAACTTTTCGAATTATTCCCCGATCAACTGTAGCTGATGAACTAAACACGTACTTAAAACCATCAAATTTATTGCCGCATGTGAAGACACTCCAAGACGACTATCATGCAAGTATTTTTGCGGTAAGATCAAAGTGCAGATGTGTTTTCAAAACAATTTCTAAACATTGCTAATAGGAATGCCTGAAGAGGAAAACGTTCGATCAGTGCATACTCCCTGTTCCCACTTATGGGGCTGAAACACTAACGTTGACCAAGAAAACCATAAAGAAAATAAGAGTAACACAGACGGCAATAGAAAGGTCAATGCTAGGAATAACACTTAAGAGACAAAATACCGAACAACACAATTAGGCAGCGAACAAAGGTAAAGGATGCTGTGTTGAAGATAGCTGAGCTGAAGTGGAACTGGGCGGGACACGTAGCAAGACAGAAAGATGAGAGATGGACAAGAATGATTGACTGGAGACCCAGGCAAGACGCATTCAGAAGCAGGTAGACCACCAACAAGATGGGCCGATGATGTAAAAAAAGTTGCAGGAAATAGGATCCAGATCGCACAGGACAGAAACAAATGGGAGGATTTGAGGGAAGCCTATGTCCAGCAGTGGACGACCTAGGCTGGGGAAGAAGAAAAAGAAACTAATAGAAAAGTTGCAGTTGACACCTCGACCGGCTTTATCACATTACCATCAGATTTGTGTCAGTTGTCAGAATCGAAAGAGGAGCGTGTTTTTCCGGACGTAACGCAACAATTCAAAAACCATAATTGGCTAAGCGAACGCCAATTTGGCAGCAAAAAACAAAGATCTTAACGCGACCATTCAAAATTTCATTCCGGGGCAGTTGTTTTTCTTCAAATCAGTCCACATAGTTAACAACTAGGATGAGATAGTCAACTATCCGACGGAGGTTTTGAAATAGCTGAAATTATCTGGACTACCACCTGACAATTTACATTTATAAGTAAGCTCATGTTGTGTAACAGTAACCAATATCAACTATGCAATAGAACAAGATTGGTTGTAAAAAAACTAATGAATAACGTCAGCCAACAATCATCAAGAAAAACTACATAGGAGAGAATGTTTTGATTCCACTTATCCTGATGATTCAAACAAACTTGCGTTTGAATTTTAAGCGGCTGCAATTCCTCGTGCGTATGGCTTTTACGATGACCAAAAATAAATCACAAAACCAGTCGTTGGAAGTTTGAGGAATTAACTTTTCCGTGTTGCGCGCATAGACAACTATATGCCATTGTCCGCGTGTCAAAAAAACGAACGACAAAAAAACCGGAACAATAAATAACTAAATAACAGCACTTTTGAAAGGGCTATGCAGAACACGTAGCAAAAACCAAAGATAACAGGTAGAACGCGAAATAAATACAACAAAAACTACTGGAAAGGAAGACAGATAAAGAAAACTCACAAGCAAGTTGAACGAAAAAAGATTTGGCCAACATACACATCCTCAACAAAAAAAAAACGGGTTACTATCTGATTCAAAACATAGGAGTCTAACGAGGTTTAACCCTATGTATTATTATTCTTTAAGTTAGGTTTTTATTAGCTCTCGAACCTAAACTCTAAGCTTGTTATGTCCCATAAAGTTCCAACACATAAGTTTTACTTTCTCTATAGATTTCATAGTCAGACTTATGGGCTTATTCGTTATTACTCTTGGTTCGACATACTTAGCCCCAAAGGGTAAATATCTAGCATTTATAAGAACTGGGCATTTTCATAGTATGTCTCTACAAATCCTACATTCAGATTTGCCTTTCACTTTTATATTAGCGATGTGTTTTATAAGTAAACAGTGTCTTGTAAAGAGTCGGACAGCTCATCTTAGTAAGTTTTTACCTAACTAAATTAATTCTTTAACTCTTTTTTTAAATGATCCCGTAATAAACATCCTTGACTGTTCTTGTCCAGGAGCTGCAAAGCAGTATAAGATATGTTTTTGCCTTATTAAGTTTCAAATCTCACCCCTGATTGTGTAATGTGTTAGACGACAGGTTGGCTCAGATCCTATTGGACATATTTCAGCTCTCTTTATTGCTGATAGATCTTTTACGTTTTCGTTGTCTCTTTGTTTGTCCATAATCGAGTAACTCTGTTGTTCTCAGCTAAAGCACACAATCTCCAACTGCGTGTTATTACTGACTCTAAAGCTCTTAATGCTGCTTAGCTCTCAGTAACCATTTGGATCTTCCTATTTTGATAGTATTTCTTAATAATTTCTTGAGCACAAGCGGATATTACTCTTCAGTTTGGAAGCATCTATATAGCAGATGATTGTTTACTGCTTTCTCGCTTGTTGTTCATCTATTTCCTTTATGTTCGTCGGTATAACTACCCGATAAAGTTTGTGGAACTAAATAATTAGAACGATACTGTCCGATTTTATGCTTAGCATGTAGTTTTCGTTTATTTGATCAAAAATCTCGGTATGGTATCCTACTCTAGCACGAGTGTTTCCCATCCATTAGATTTTACCCGGTACGCTGCTGCCAAAGCTTCTGATTCTACTACTAGATGTAGAAATGGACAGTCTGGCTAAGTTTACATTGCTGCAATGGGCGTCGTAGACATTACCCCTGTGGTTCTAGACGCGCAAGTCTTTGTAACTTGCTGAGTTTTATTATGAATTTTCTTCTTTGAATTGAGGCAACAAAATTAAAGATCCATATGTGACTGTGGAAACTATCAGCTTAGAATATATCCAAAGAATCATGTTTGGTTTTACTACTCATATGTTACCTGTCAAGCTTCTACAGGCCCAAAATGCTCAAAAAGTTTTTTAATTGTTTTCTTTAAGTGAGCGTTAAAGATTAATTTAGTGTCTAAATATTTAAGCTCGTTTCCACTATTTTCAAGGCTGTTTTCATAAGGTTTGAGACAATTCCCCCAAACTTGCTACATATTAATATTGTAATATCATCTGCATAAAGTTGCGCATGTATTTCGTTTCCGTACACTGTCTACTACTAAGCTCCACAATAGAGGCGACAACACTACTTTTTCGGGCATTTTTAACAACGACTACCTTACTGGTCACATTACCCAGCGAGCTTGTAATTCCTCTGCAAACTGTAGCAGACTTGATCTATTCTTCTACGAACCGACAAACTTTTCAACTTTTGACAGCCTTCTTAATGGAGTTAAAAGAGGTGTTATCAAATGCTCCTTCTGCATCAAACTCCCAGTGCAATCTCTTGGTTGCTTAAAGAAGTTTCAATTCTGAGTTTGAGCTCATTTGTGCCCAGTTCACACGACTTACTCGTTTGGTAAGTATATTGATGTCGATGCAAAGGTATTGTATCCAGTGCTTCGTCTTGAATATGCATACCTATTAATTTTTCAGTAATCTTAAGCATAAACTATGTGAAACTAATTGGTCAAAAATATTTTGCCTAAACTTTTACTTTTAACCAATCATTTGGCACGTAACCTGCAGTTATACTAGCTCTACGTAATGTGCACAGAAACGAAAGGAAAGATTCTAACCCTTGTTGTAATTGGTAAGATCTTATCAAAAGTTTTATATGGTACAAAAAACCTCGCAGTCCAAATAATCTTACTATTGTTCATCAGCTGGTTAGGCAGTTTCGAGTTCTATTATAACCCTCGTTTTTTAGTTGTACAATAGACGTATCTGCAATCAGTTCTTAGAGTAAGAAAAATATAAAGCATATCAAAAAGTGAAACAAATTAAAGAAATATATGTGAAGAAAACGGAAACGTATTTAATTACGGTATTAAAAATTTATGAAAATAACGAAGATAATTTGTTTTAAAGATTGGAAGATTTTGGTAATACATTGACAGCAATATGACGTATTAAATAAAATTACTAAAGCAAATTGAAGGTAAGAGGCGGTGGAATTAAAGAAAGGAAAACAAAGAAAACTGACAAACCATCAATTTTTTGTAACCTTGTAAATGCGTTTCTTTGTTAGACAAACTTTTAATTAGATTTTATCATTATGTTTATGTTTTATGTATTTTTTGAGTTTCAATATTTATTTTAATTTTATAGTATAAAAATAGTATGGCGTCCAAATTTCAATTCAAATTAGTTTTCAAATTAGAATAAAATTTGGGAGTACGATGGAATTCCTACGACCCTAATTATACATGTGTCAATATGTCTGATTGTTCTTGTTATATATTATATATATTAGTTATTTTATATAAATAAATTTAAGTAAACATTGTTTTTTTATTTTTTTTTCTTATTAAGAAAGCATCAGTGGCATTTACCTGGATTTTGAATTTGTTTTCCTCTTCTTCTTATTATTATTATTATTACTAATCATATTGGCTTTAGAAAAAGCAAAGATGCAAAAAATACGCCATATTTGTTATTAGACAAATAGCTAAAAAACCATTAGCTAGCTGCTGATAATAAAGATAATCTACAGAGATCTCTCCGATGTAAACTAGGCCGACAAAGAATAAAACAAGTACACAGCTTCAACTCCTTGGAAACTAAAATAACGAGTGACAAAACATTGATTAGCATACCGCAAAAACAAGTCAATAAAAACTTGAGAAAAGTCTTAAGTACTTAAAACCAGCACTAAAGGTAAGAGTCTACAAATCATTAGTAAAATCGATACTGGCATATGCCTCAGAAACACGTGCGGATACAGTTAAAACAAAATAGATGTTGGAAACTAAAAACCGAAAAACCACATAAAAGGTGAATGAACAAGCTATTACCTTAGGAAGAAGAAGAATGCAAGAAAATCGGTCGTACAAGAAAATAGAAAAATTACAACACGTATATTCTGTGAAAAATCATATAAAATAATACAAATCAATTTAAAGTGAAGCGATATGTTACGTGTAACGACACGTACTAACGAGTAATAAATTTTTAGATCTTCGTACTTTGACAAAAGTTTTAGTACTGCACTGTGAACGAGTTCGCCACTAGCCTTGCTATATCAACATTTCGTTTTCGACATTCGCAAAGCATTTTTCGTTTGACGTCCGCCGCGA
Organism: Aquatica leii; assembly: GCA_035610365.1. Classification (NCBI taxonomy): domain Eukaryota; kingdom Metazoa; phylum Arthropoda; class Insecta; order Coleoptera; family Lampyridae; genus Aquatica; species Aquatica leii. Next base: position 85,822,502 of record CM069437.1, on the reverse strand, counting down.
GTAGATTGATTTTGGTAAAAACCTTGTCCGTTCAATTGTAAGTTTACTGGCTTTTCAACTAATTTCTTCGACAGTGGGTTCATATGTACCTTTAGTGTTTCCAAACCAAGGATTGTATAGGTATGTTTGGAGTAGCGCCCGTTCTGTTTTAATAGTATATATTATGACATTCTTAACCACGCTCATACCGACATTTCAGTTAGTCGTGGTGACGTAGTTGTTACCAGCAGGACCCGCTGGAAAAAAGTTGGTAACACATGATAGATTTAGGTTTCAAAATAATCAAAGAAAAATATAGATATATAATATAAGTTGGCAAGTAACGTATAGATGCCGCTATAAATCTAGTAACAAATATTAAGAAAAAAAAAACTAATAACATCCATTAGATGAAATCTAATATTAAACAAATAAATTGGTAAATTTTTAAACTACAGTACAGCACAATATAAATAATCACTCAAAGAAAAAACAAATTTTGATTTAGATCTAAAACCGGTCATATAAAGTTTTACCCAAAATTAAAGTATTTTTAAAAAAATCACAGTATTAAATGATTATGATTTGCAGTTAATAAACATTGCATGTATTTAAAACACATAAATTATACTCACTGTTTTATAAATAGAAATAAATAGCTAAACGTAAAGAATTAAATAATTATAACACTATAACTTATTATATAAACGGAAGCAAATCAAATAAATTAGTTTTGACGTAAATATAATTTGTGATTGAAGAAACCAATAGTATGCTTTAGGTGTTACCAACATAAATTCTTAAATTTAGGTCTTTTATTTTCCGCAAAAGTTTATTTTTATAACAAATTTGATGGATAATTAAATATGTGAGGCTTTAAATCTTTTAAAGATTTTTTGCCACCTTAAAGATATTTTCTATTTCTTCTGATAACAATTTTTCTATACGTTTTCTAAACCGAATGTCTTAAATTAATTTCTATATAAATAAGAAACGTTAAAAATTTAACACTAATTATATTACATAAATTACAAAATAAAGTCAATGAAAGTTTTTTTTTGATACTGAACCGTAGAAATAAAATTCAAAAGTACACAAAGAAAAGATAAACAAGCAAAGTTAAGACGAAACAGTTATAAAGAGAGAAGTAAAACAGAACACAATTAATTAAATTGAAAACATCCATTACCTCCGATTTTGTTTTACAGAATGTGTAATTAGCAAATATTAAAATAAATTAAGAAGTATTTATATTAAAAAATTAAACTCGAAGAACACCAAATAGAATAAGAAAAATTTTTACTTTTGTAATTAAAGAAACCTGTAAAAGAATTTTCTTCATGTAAAAATATAATAAATCCTGAAAAATATTTTCTTGTTTGACTGAAAATTAATTTACAAATTTGCGTTTTATATATATAACAGCTTATTTAAAAAAAATTAAAATAAAATAAATAATAAAAACGATTTTTCAGTAAAAAGACGATTTTTGACGTAAACTAATTTCTGAACACCTAATTGTAGAATACTTGTAAACGGAAATGTATGTGCATGGAAATTACAATTTAGAATACGCACCAAATTTAATTGAAAATGATCCGCATTCAAACTGTAGCTAGAATTAGTAGCATACCTCGGCTAATACTAATGAAAGATTCAAATACCTATCGTTATACAACAGTTGGAGTTATTTTGTTTACTTAGAATAATTTTTATTTAAATTCTAAAAGTAATCAAGACATGTTTTCAGTGTTATTTGAAATTTTTAATGTTTGCAAACAGTATAAATTTCCATCCATACGTTTTGCTGTATTTCGTTCATTTCTCGATTTGATTTCTGAAGTGCCAGACGTGGGTAGAAGTGCTTCTGTGATATTGTTATCACTATCGCGTCTGAGTTTGACCGACAGTCATTTCTGCCTTACATCAGGTAAATTATTCTGAATATTAAATCCAACCAACGTAACACACTTTGCATGCACAACAGTTATCCCCAATAATTTACATCACACTACAACAACAGCCTCAAACATTACGATGCCAACACGAATACATGCTCAGCACCAATCTTAAGCTGATTATTATTCAACTGCTTCAAATTTTCCACCGTTACCACTACCTCAAACACAAACTGAAAGTAACTTTAACATAAAGAATACCACAGAAGATTTCTCCAAGGATGACAACATGTCAACCACAAACAATAGAATTAATCAGTTTCAAGAAATTAGACGCCAAAAGAAAAACCACCAGCCTATCCTATCCCAACCTTTAACAAATACTAACCTCTAGCAAATTCTGATACCAGCAACACAAAGTCCGAAAACAAAACACAGATTCCGTTTTTCATACTACACTATATTAAAGCCATAAATCAAATAATAATACTAATCGAAAAGCACATTTCAAAGTTAAAGATGGTGATGACGGTATACCACCTAGATACGTACTGTGTCAAGGTCAACATCTAACTACAAAAGGTGTAAAATACACCGCAAAATACTAAACAGAAGATATCCAAAATCAGCAAAATCAAGTTATGGTTCAAGACTACAAACCCAAGAAAAACATCAGTATCACCAACAACAAGAAAATGAACAAAAGAATATGTTACGAGCATAAATTTAAAAATGCATTACCCTGTATATTGGTTAAATTAAAGTTACTTTTCCATTTCTCGACGCCATCTATCGAGCATCGTTGGCCCCTTATGACTGAGTAAACGACAGGTGGTCATTTTTACTTTGACATCGATGTATAATAAAAATATCTATAATTAATTAATTTATTCAACACATGATAAGTGTCTTCTATTATTTTTTTGGGATTAAAGGTAATTTTCATGTCTTTTCATTAGCCACATCCCAAATCTGGGTTTCCTTGTCTGTACAAGTTTAAAGTCTACGTTGAAAAAGTTCTAATAAGAACCATTGGACGTACAAACTCTGCGATACAAGGACGGATACAATTAATTTTCTATTTGGAGGCAATTGACGATTAAATTATACCACCTTCTACGAAAGTGCACATGTAACAGATACGATTAATATTTCCATTCGGAGGCAATGTAACAGCATACGATACGTTTCGGTTCTCCTACCTTTTATAAATGTTTTTTTACCTGTTGTAGAGTTTGTGAGTCACCAGATCGACATGATTATTTTCAGGTATTTTGATTACAGGAAGCCAGTACGAAAACGTTTTCTGAAAGTACACCTAAATCTTGGCAAGTCAATTTTTGATTTTAACTATTCGTTGTCGCTACGGTGCTGCTCATAAATCATATTCACTAATCGTGTCAAAACGTGTAAAATAATTTGCTTTTTATTACTATTACTCAATTAGTTTAAATTAAATTGCTATCGCTGATTACGTCAATTGTCAATTATTATTATTATTATTATTATTATTATTTACTTACAAAGATTTTTATGTCCGGGTTGTTACACTTATGATTTAAGCGTCTTGTAAGTAGCCGATACTTTTGATGTTTTAGTACGTACGTATACTTGTACTCGAACTAAATTTACCTACTGTGATACTATCAAATTATCTCCAATTGTTGTTGATTCTAATTGTAGTCTCTGTCATCCTTCTAAAGTAATTAAAGTACAATTGTGGTTAAAAATTTGGTTTCTTTTTTCGTTTCCTCTAGCTTTACAAACCTTAAAATTTTATACAAGCTGCGAGCCTGCTGTGCTGATCTAGCAAGAGCTATATCTGCAAAAAGAGATCTGGCGCCCATTAAAATAAAATCACTTAAACCTCCGCTCTCTCTGAAAGGTATTGTTTTAATCCTACAGCAAGTTGGCCGTGCAGGGTTCGTAAATTACTAATAGCTTGTAACAAATTTTGACGCCTAACGTGGGGCCCGATTTTCTTATCACAATTTTCTTGTTCTTTTTATTTCTTTTAGCGACTTTCTTAAATTGTGATTTTCTTGTGATTACATAATTTATCGGTAGCTTAGTTAATTAGTTTAGAAATAAGTAGCTTATATTGTTGGTTTTCTCTCGATGTTGTCTATTACTTATTACTTTAAGAAAGATGACTATTACGTGGAAATTCGATGTCTTCACATATTTGAACTTGAGTACAAATTAATCTTTAGAGGTATCAATAGAGATATTAATGTAGATCGTCTCAGGAAAACGGTACGAACAGCTCATCAGGTGAAATTGAATAAATCTTTTACCTCAGTTAAACATTCTATATCGTATGGGGAAAATAAGACAACTTTCAAACAAACTCTTAACGAGCTTACAGCGTTAGGAAATAACTTCTTCTTCGTTTTCAAAATTAAGTACTTTTTGGCTTCATGCACAACGACGGTGCGAATTACTGAATGCAACATCTGACTTTGAATTGGCTAAAAGAAATAAGTTCTTAATAACACTACAGGGACTGAAAAGCAACGTCGAATTAAAGATCCGCAAGGCAAGACCTTCTATTTCTTCTCCGGTTACTCATTCTGTGCCTCAAGCTAACTCGACTAACTTACAACATGAGGAGGACCTGACTTAATTTCTTCCGAATCTGAAGGAGAATTTGTAATAAAAATATAAATATATATAATAAACGTATAAAGAACGTTTAATAAATGCAAAATAATATAACCACGGCAGCAATCGGAGACACAGACCTCTGGGTGTGAGCTTGAATGAAAATAAATACAATGACGTGATTTCCTTTAATTTACAAACTATAACATAATACACTATTTACATTAAAGAAAAATGAATATTATTTGAATCTAAACAATATTTAGAATAAAACAGTATTTGAATAAAACAAAATATGGATTAAAACAATATTTGGGCGCCAATCACCTTTAAATCGGTGATGAATAAAAAGCATCAACTCTTATACTTAATTATTAATTGATATTAAATGCAAATGTCGTAAACGTTTGATTTGTTATCGAGTATGTTTCCCGAAAAGTTTTAATAACACAATTTAATTACTTGAATGTAAAATGTAGTAATTTAATTCCAGTTGACTCACCATAATTAATATGACATCGGATATCTTCTATTTTTAGCACATTTTGGTTGACGTGATAAAATTCTTCAACAGCAGGAATAAAACTAATGTATAATAAACTTCAATAACTGATAATCCATTAATTAAACGACAAAACCAAAAGAAAAGACCCAGTAAAAAGAAAAAGTCCAGTAAACGAAAAGACCCTAAATATAAATAATTAGAATGGTTTTTTGAATGACATGCTGTACTCACGTTACATATAGCAACGGCCTTCAAAATAAATTCCTTTGTCTAACTATTGCGTAACATTTTGAAATCACTAAAAATGTTGAATTCGATAGAAAAATTATATCAAAATAAAGGTAAACTCACCAACAATCAGATGGAATGAATAAAAATTAAATTACATGGGTTTTTACGCCATAATCAAGAAAATTTGTCTTCCTCGCATTACTCACGTGAACTACGCAAGATTGTGCAAGTTTAAGCTACAACTCAGGTAGATTTGAAACAACGCGACGTTGCCAAACTGAATAAATTTACGTGCAATATTAGTTGCAGAAAATAAACGAAGGTAAAATTGAATTTTTAATTGTAATGAACTCTAACGGTACGTTCTCTAACGGGACGTTACAAATTAACAACTGCTGTACCATCAGCTGAGGGTTATTCTAAGTCTACTACGGTAGCTAAGTTTAACATTTCTTTTTCTGGCGAGAATTCTTCGTCTGTATTAGACTTCCTTACTAGAATCGAAGAATTACGATTAGCTCATAACGTTTCTAAACAACAACATTTCTTTTCCGTACTCGTCGTTCTAATTTGCGTTCGTGGAAATATGTGGTGACACTTTTTAAAGAGAAATTGTTACCCATTGACTACGACGATAGATTGTTGGAAAAGATTCATTCTCGACCTATGGGACATACCGAAACTATTATGCAAAGTTTATTTAATCGACTGGCGGAATCTTTGTCGGAGGCTCAGCAACTAAAGATCATTTTACGAAACCTCTCTCCCTTCTATCAAACTTACCTTGTTTTTGTAGACATTACGTCGCTTTCACAATTGTTAGCTATTGGGAAGAAATTAGAATACAATAAACAACTAGTGGATACGTTCAAACCTCCACCTTCTCGGAAAACTTCTCGATTACTTGAACCTAATTTAGCTTATGTAGGTTCAGTGGTAGAACCGCCAAAGGCTCCTACTAGAGTTACTTTCGCTAACACTTCTGTTTGCTGTCGTCCTTCTCCTAGTACCCCGTCTAGTTCTAATAACCGAGCTTCTACTTTTCGAATTCCGTCTACTACCACTACTGTCAGAGATACACGTTGTTGGAACTGCAATCTGGTTGGTCACTTATCTTTGCAATGCTCGAGACCACAAACACTACATTGCTATGGTTGTGGGAAACCGGGTGTAACTCGTACTTCTTGTCCACGTTATAATTCGAAAAACTAACTTCGGAATCTTCTGACCTAGTCGAGGATACTTACGAACTATTCTTAAACTCGGACATACCTTTTAATGGCTTAGAAGATAAGCAACGATTTTATTTGGACTTTGTTTTGGCAAGTGTTAGGGGTGACAAACGACTTTTTCTAAATGTTACTGTTCTGGGAACTCTTTTCAAAGCATTACTGGATTCTGAAAGTTCACGCGGACCAGGCTCTTTGAACGTAAATTTCTTAAACTCAAAGACTTCCTTCTGCAAGTTAGCTAATGGAGTGACATGTACAGTTTTAAGTTCTCTATCTCTTCCTTTTCGTCTCAAAGATAAAGTGACGATATTAAATGCTTTAATTATTCCTGAAATTTCCCAACCTTTTCGTGCCGGAATTTTGAAAGGGATTATGGAGTTTTAACTGTTCTTTAGAATCAGCACCAAGTGTTGATGTCCTACAAGTTCTCACTGACTTAACCTTGGAAAAAAATCTTACCTTGTCTAATTTACTTGACCAAGCATTTCTTTCTCAACCATCGAATCTAGAACAATCTAATTTAGTACAACATAGAATCTTGACTTTGGCTGAACCGATTAAGCAGCGTTACTATCCTCTTTCTCCTACTTTACTCTCAATAGCTCATACAGAGTTAGACAAAATGCTAGAAATAGATGTAGTAGTCAACGAAGTGACTGAAAAGGACGCATATCCGCTTCCCTGCATATCTTCTATTCTAGATCAGACAAATTCCTCTTTCTTCTGAATCTAAGAACAGCTTTTTGGATGAATTTATAAAAAAAACCTCTAATCCTTAAAATTGTATGTATTGCCAAGTTTGTTTATTAGATTGGAAATGTTGATTCAATAAACTAGTAAACCATTTTGTTCAAAATAGCATATATACTCGGACTCGTGCTTCCTAAAATACAAGACTCCAACGTCTTCTGCCAAGATGTTTTTACTTCGAAGTCTGGATGTCAATATTTCCAAAAGATCCTTGTCAAAACCTAAGTCTCTAAGTCGTTAAGTTAGGTCTGGAAGTAACTTCCGTTGCTTAGTAATGTACAATATTTCACTGGTATCGCTAGAGTCGTCTTCATTAATTTCAGATTCAGAAGTGTTAATAATATCTTCTACTTATAAATTTGTTGGTTTCTCAGGTATTGGCACGTCTGCACCTAGCGGCACTGGGCTAATACCAGACTTGAGATTCAGATGTTTTTTTTAATTTATTGTGTTATATTATTGGTGGCTTGTTCCACACAGCATTTAATGCCCAAGGTTTTTCTTGATCAAAAAACTTTATTTTAAAATACGGGTAGTAGTATTTGTTGACCACGAAAGAACTACGCACATAATAAAAAGTATTAGATTTATTTCGACAATGTCTTGGCATTTTAAACATGAATTTAACTACAAATAGCTTACTAAATTCACTAAACCCCGACTGCCTAAACCGAACGCAAACACACAAAAAATGCCCTTGTTACAGAAAGACGACTATTTTAAAAACATTTGCCTACGGTTTAATTGCAAACTTAGGAATTTGTTTTTACTTTCGGCAATTCCTTTATAAAATTCTATTTAATTGTACGGAATTTAATCTCACTGGCGTAGGTATTTTTAGAATGCCAATTAATTCTTTCTCACAAATATTTCAAAAATAATAAATATAACTCCTCGTTAATTTATTTAAAAAAATAAAATTAATCTTTATTACTTTAGCCCACACATCCCCAAAAAAATCACAAAATTTTTGTTGGCCTGTGTTATTCTCTCTAGGCAGCAACCCAGAGAATAAAAGTTCAATACCAGCACATTTCTCCCAATGAAAAAGCCAGATAATAAATAGATCCGCACCGACTCGAAAATAACGAAACTCCTCACTCAACATCTATGCCTTCTACAATTAACTTAGTAAAAAAAAATTAAATTAAACTGCGCTACCCTGTATATTTTTGGCTGACTTGAGGTTAGTCTTTTACTTCTCGACGCCATCTAACGAGTACCGTTTCATTTTGTCGTACACTTAATCTGCCCGATTGAATTTAAAAAATTATTTTTCAAATCATCTACGTGTTGTGGTGTTATGTATTTTGAAAATAACTTTAAGTAGTTAATTTATTCAACGCAGGGTAAGCGTTTTCTATTCTTTTTTTGATTAAGCATAATTTCTATGTCGATTTTTTAACACTACGTGTTACCTCGAAATATGGGTCACGGTCATCTACCTATAAAGGTTAAGCACTGCTTTGGTGGATCAGGAACATTCGCAACAATGTGCAAAAATCTAAAGCTATAATTCACTCTTGTACGATGTACATTTAACAGCACTTTTGAGAAGGTATATATGTAAACAACATACAATAAACTTCGCTTTTTTACTTGTCATAAATGTTTCGTGTTGCTAGTTTGGCACGATTCTTTTAGTTAGCTTAATTGCAGGTGAAACATTGGAAAAACGTTTTCTTAATGTTAACACCCGATTTGGGTAAGTCAAATTTTGATTATCGTTCGATGTCAGTACGAATTTTGTTTGCTTATAAATTTGGTAAATTTCATAATGATTTGTTTACTATTACTAGTAGTCTTAACTTAGATTTACTTAAAAATTGTAATGCAAGCTTCGAACCTTCTGTACAGAAGCTATATCTACAAGACAAAATCTGGCGCGCATTAAAAATATTCTTATCACTTAGACCTCCCCTCTTTACGATGGAAATTGTTTAATTTAATTCTATTGCGAGTTGACCGTGCAAGGTTCGTGAACTGTTAGAAGATTGTTGCACATTACCCATGGATTGCTTCACACTATATTAAATTAAAAGCATGATCAGGTACAACCTAAACCTCAAAAAAGCTCCCCGCTTTGACTGAAACCATTTAAAGAATTACCACGCAAGTATCTAGCTAACTATGATTTTCAATGCAGTTGTGAGACTAGGTTACTTCCCAGTACAATAAAAAGTATCGCAAGTAATAGAAATTAAACTACCTACTACAGACCTATCAGGTTACACTTTGTACTGAAAAAAAAATATTCAAAAAACTTTTAGCAAAAAAAAATTTATTTCAATTCGGTTCTCGGAGAGATCGCTCTGCAGTTTAAAAAGTCCAAAGTATTGTTGATAACATAAACCAAGCTTTCGAAGAGAACTGCTGCCTTTATTGACAAAACTAAGTCCTTTGACAAAGTGTAGCATACATACTTCCTATACAAACCAAAAGAAGCTCTAGCTTACTCGTTCTACATTATTCTGTTTAGCAGAACGGTACTTTCTAGTAGAGTTTGTCAACACCAAACTAATCTGCATCCAATCAATTTAAAAGTACTATAAGTTAATGTACTTAACCTGATTTCATACCTTGTATAGAATGCAATCGTTCCAATGAATCATCAATCTCTAACTTCCACTTTTGCAGACAACAAAGTTATCTTGACAAAGCACAAATATCCAACTATAACTGCTCCACTCTTTCAACAAAACTTCGACCGCATAATCCAATTGTCCAAACAATGGCAAGTTCAACTGAGTAAAGCCACTTCCATATCACGTTCACCAAGTGCAAACGCATACACTACTAGGCGATGTGAACAACATCCCACTAATAAGAGTAAACGAAGTGAAATGTCTTGGCCTACATCTCAAGAAAGACCTAACTTGGAAGTCACATATATGAAAGAAACCCAACAAATTGAGCATACTGTTCAGTAAAAACTACTCGTTACTTGGCAGAAAATACAAGCGGTCCCTAACAAGTAAATTTCTTGTCTAGAATATAACCTTTAAACTCATATAAAAATACAGCAGCCTAACAACCTACTCTAATATCCAAATAATTGGGAATAATCTAAAGTGCCACGTACTACGTGCAACGCATCATACTTTGTGAAGTATAAAAACATTGAAAATGACTTAAAAGTTGACACCGTAAGATACTGTGATAAATATTTACATAAGTTGAATTATTATCCAAATGCTTTAGCTAGATTAAAAAGACACAAACGACTAGACGTACCACAAAAGTTTGAGTAACCATCAACAAAGTTGCCTGTAGAGTATATGGTCTATCATGTCACAAATTAACTAACATAATATGCTTTGCTTATTGTACACAAAGCTTGCAAGAAGAAACAATAAACAAAAAAAATCATATCAGTTGCAGCAAAAACATATAATATAATAATAAAATTCTTGCCACGTCACTGGTATGCGGACACCATTGGTTGGATATTTCAATTTTTTTCAATACCTACATTGGGAGATTTTGTGGCGATATTCATTTTCTGTTAAATATTCTCAGTGAGTGGTTTGACTTGGATAGAAACATTGTCCGTTCAATTATAAGAAATTTAATTTTAATTTAATTTTGTCATCGTTGTTATTACAATTACGCTTTCAGCGATTTTACTTAAATAAAGATTTTTTACGTGTATCGATAGAATGAATGCGATTCTTGATGTATTTAATTGCCTTTTATTTAATTTAAATAAAATTTAGTACACAAGAGTTTTTCTTCGACATTATTTCAAATTAAATATTTAAAACATCGCAAATATTAAAAAAACCTATACTAATCAACGTCTTATCAATAGTTTTCAGTTTTGCAGTGAAGAGTAATAAATTACTATCTTAACCTAATAGAGCTTTTTAGTAGTTAATTAAAGTGCAAAATTTACGACTTAAATCCGCTTATATGCTAACACTAGGGTTGCCAAAATGTGTATATATATAGCAAGGATTTTTCTTTTATAACAGAAAGGGGACCGCTGAATGACGAAATGCTAAATCCTTAACTTTAATTCACCAGTCAAATAAGTGACTAATTGTTTGCTTTCGAATTGTTAGTTTCCTTTTTAATTAAAAATAAAATTTTATTTTAGGTTATTTTCATGAAACTGTTGACTCAAATTAATTATTTGTCATTTTTCTACACGCGAATAATAAATTTTGACAATGTTTCTTATAAAGAATGCGCAAAAACTGTAAAATATTTATTTCTGCAGTCACGTAAATGTAAAAACATTTAATCAATAGTTAAAATACAAATACAGGTGAAATTAGGCTTATACGAGTCGAATTATAGAGGCAACATATAAAAATGAACGTTTAGTAATATCTAAGACTTTTTAACAAATAAATATTTTCGGGTTTTGAACCGCGTCCCATATTTACACTTTTTACGAAATTTATAAAACTTAGAAAGCTTACAAACTTTGAAAAAACTGAAACTGAAGATATAGGATCCTGACAAGCCTTTATATTACGCCGTTCGGGCCAGTGGTTCGTGATGGTTTCGATTCATTAGTTTTCCGTAACATGTTTTTCCATATTGGTGCTAGATCGATTCCATTATGCTTATTAAAATTGTCGTACTTCTGGATTTCAATGGCTTCCTTGTATAGTCTAAGCCAGAAGTTTTGGGATTTAGCCAACATTGTTGCCTCTTCAAATTTTATTGTGTGACCGGTGTCTAAAAAATGTTCCGCAACAGCAGATCTTGTGTTATGTTTCTTTGTATCCGCCTTATGTTCTTTTAATCTGGTAGCTATGTTGCGCCCCGTTGGTCCTATGTAAGCAAGCCCACGCAAACAAGGGATGTGGTAGACCCCTGGTTCTTCGAGTGGTGCTTTTGTTTCTTTTGATTTTGAGAAATTGGCGGCTATTTTATTTGTTGCAGTGAAGATCACTTTGATACGTTTCCCTCTTAGTATCCTGGCTATTTTATCCGTGCAGCCTTTTATGTAAGGAAGGAAAGAAGTTGCCACGGGGTCCTCCTTCTTTGGTTTTTCCTTGCTGTGTTTATTAATTGCTCGATATATGTCTGCTTTTCTGAAACCGTTTTTTATTAAGGCGTTTGTTAGGTGACCTCGGTCTTTAACGTGTTCGGTTCAGTGATCGCCTTGGCCCTGTATACTAAAGTTTTTAGAACTGAAAACTTCTGAGCTAGATGATGTGATTTGGCGTTGAGATATCTGTCAGTATGTGTCGGTTTTCTATATACTTGATGCCCCAATTTGTTGTCCATCTTTCGAGTGACCAGTACGTCGAAAAACGGAATGCTTCTATTTGTTTCCTTTTCCATGGTGAATTTGATGTTGAAATCTAACTGATTGATGTGATCCAGGAAGTTGTGTAGTGTTTCTGCTCCATGGGACCAAATTACAAATGTATCGTGCACATAACCTAGCCAACATTTTGGTTTGAGGGTAGCGGTTTCTAATGCTCTTTCTTCAAATCCTCCATAAATATATTGACGATGACTGAAGAAAGTGGTGATCCCATGGCTGCTCCTTGGTTGTTTTGACCCTCACCTCTTCTTGAATATGTTGTGGTAGAGTTCTGAGTGTGCTTTCCAATGAACTCACTATTTCTTCCTTTACTATAAATTTTGGTGTGATAGCAAAATTTAATCCTTTTGATAAAATGGCCGTTGCTGATGCACTGAGTGTGGTCGAAGACATATTGATGATGATCCTGTCTGTCTCTAATTGCGGCGGTGAAGAATGTTGTACTTCCTGTAACTTCTGGAACTTTGCCATTTGTATTTTCTTTACATTTTTGGCGATCCCTTAGGCTTTTTCCGTAGATAGTTTGTCGATCAAATCCCAGATTGTCGAATCTATTGTGTTAATCAGTCGTGAATGGACTGAAAATAATTCCGTAGTTTTCTGGTCTAATTGATGTAATCTTGTATTTGCAGAAAACCTGAGACAATGTCCTGGTCTCTACATCTGCTCAAAATTTTGAGAGATTGGCGGATATTTTATTTATGTTTCTGACATTGAAGAAGACATCACGTGAATTAACGCTATGCCCAGTGAGATCTACAATGTGTTATCTGTAAAAGTTTCGCTGGGGTCAGAATTCAGTTATATTTTACAATGCAATTTGATTTCCTTGTATTATCACAGCAGGTTGGATTACCTCCACGTATCTACCACTCGGAATACGTTAACTATGTCCCAAGTATTGCTTTCTTTGGCTCGATAAACTGGAACGTGTACGAATGCAAGAATAAAACACAACATAAGTTTTAAATAGCTAATTTGAAGTTAAATTTGAAAGATATTAGTAGTAATTGTATCACGGAAACAGTCAGTTGAAAAGTAGACGCATTCTGTTTATAATCATCATTGGATGAACAGCAACAGTACTTGTGATATCATTATATATCTAATTATTACACATTTGGCAATTATAGTGGGTTGGTTTGCATATGCCATTAGCTAATTGCATGTCAGGAAGAAACCGTAAGTATCGCGTTTTATTATTTCATAAAATGTGTTGGTGTCGAACGTAGATACAAACGACTTAAATATATGTTATCACAAATTACCTGTTATCACCAGTGCGCTTTGCTTCTAACTGTGCAATCACTAGATTTGCATCAATTCAATTTTAATCATTTGTTTTCTGATCAAATTATATTTTCATACTTCAATACTAATAACTCATGTACCTACGTGCATAAGATGTTGCCTAATTTAAGAATCTAATACTAACGTTATTGTCTTTTTTTATGAACAATTTGTTGTCATATGCTACGTAATTCTAATTACTAAATTTAATCTTTTTTATGTTGCTATTGCAACGTCGTTATAATTGTGTTGTTCGATTTGTTTACCTACAGTGCTTGGCAGATGTAAACGGGCATCTGTAGTGTGTTCTTCTACCGTTTTTGCGCTTTTTTAACTACATTATAATTAGCACATCAAAGATCAAACTAAATCCTATCAGTTATACACCTACGACTCACTCTCCAAAACTCTAAGCTACCGATTACCGTAACATGTTTCTAAAACGATTAAAAAAAACTAAATATTCTTTTAAGAAGCAACTAAGGATTTCAAAAAAAGCTAGTTGTACATACTTATACTACTGATACTCTGCGCCACCTTGTCTTACAAATAGAGGAACAAAAAATGAAAAGTTTAAGCTAAAGAAAGGTACCCAAACCCGCAACACAACTGTACGTTTAAAATGAAACAACAGAACGTTATAGCAACATTGTCAGAACAATTTATTCAAGACTAGCACTGAATCACAGCAAAGATTTTGGTATCTTGCAGATTCCTATTATATCAAGAAACAAATTAAGAAATGTTCATAAAACAAAACATAAATGCAAAAATAGTTTCATTCACGAATATAAAAAAAAATTATGAACGTAATTAAAACAAATAAAAAAAACTGATTTTAATTTATTTTAAATATTCAAACCTAAAACAAAATGCACAAAAAAAATCGCGACCCAGTTTCATGTTTCACAACACGCATCTACGCATCTAATTAGAATACAACAATAACTTTAGTAAGAAAAGTGTTGCATATACTATTCTACTCCTCATGACAAAAATGCGCATAGTAATTCTCGAGGGTAACAGGGAATTCTCCCTAAAGGAACGAAGAGAATGTTGAAGCCAAAAGAGGGGCTTTCGATCTACTTCCACCCTTAATAGGGACGTAAGCTGACATAAAGTTGTTATTCTAGCCGCTGGCTAAAAGGCCTCCCTGTTATATACATGAGGTGTGTTATCCCTAAGGATTTCCATAGAAGTAAGCAAAATGCAAATAGATTTTATTGTTGTTTCGGTATTTGTTAGATTTGAAATTAAGATCGTTGATGTAAAACCGCTTTAAAGCGCGGATGTTTAAGTTTTAGATAAACATCAACCCGACTGAATTTTTACTCTACCACACTTCGACTTAATCACTTTATGTGCAAATCAATTACTTCAATAAATAAATGTAATTACAGTGGCTTTTTTTACGTTTCAAACGTAATCGCTTTAAATTTCTTCAGTTTGTAATTCTGTGGTATTCCCTGAGGTGAACGTGTGAAATCGTTATTTTCTTTCCGTTTAGAAGATATCAATGCAAACATATGCACATATTAGATAGTTTCATGCATCGATTGAATTGAAAAAGAAACGATTATTCCAGTACTGCATTCATCGGTACGAATTTACTTATAAAGAATTAATTGAGACCCGACACTATCGACTCGACTGTAAACAAATAAAAATAATTCAACTAAAAGCGTTCGGAAATACCAATAATAGAAATGTAAATATAAAAATTGCAAAACATTGCAAATTTGTTCTTCATCTAATCGCGCAAAGATGGTGTAGTTAAATGTAACAATAACAAAGAAAATGTTTTGTATTATAACAATTTGTTTCATAACATATATATATACCCAGTTGCATTAAGCATTGTTAACTTTGACGTTATGATCATGTTAAATTTCGTCATTGGTCGTACCCCCTTTGTATATAACTTTCCGTGCGCATTGAGGCATTGCGCACGGTGACCTTCATTTCCTTCGTGCTCGTGGGACATACATGAAACCACTCACAGAAAATTTAAAAAGAGATGATGTTGTCCCCACCAGGGTCACCAGCTCGCAGCAGGGGCTTCCGGTGCGACAACCAACCACGGCGCAATACGCCGATGGAGATGGTCCCGCAAGAACTACGAGAAAAGGTATAAAACCGGCGCTTCCAGCGACCAAGATTGAGAGGTGCTTGACTGGTTGGCGCGGAAAGACTCCTTCGCTTAATGATCCTCTGAGTCTGGAGGATCACCAACCAGCTTGCGATACTCGAGAGCGCGGTTTAGGTACCCTTGTAACGGCGAATGTACATAGTTAATTTTGTAAATATTATTGTTAGTTCACAACGTTCTTGTAAAATATAGTTAATAAACTTGCATTCTGCTAGACTTGGGTATTGTTTTTTCTAAATCGCGATAAAACGGTATTACGCGTACCACATACCGAGTCCGGAAGATACCGACGCCGACGTCGCGACGCCTTCCCCCGACTCCACGGTAACAATTGGCGGCCCGCAACGTGGGGCCTAACTTCGAAGAAAAATTCCGAAGTAGCGAGCAACGAGCTGCAATCCACGAGGAACCCGCCTCCGACGAGCGAAAGGAAGAATGCCGGTAAATACTCGAGCGACCGTACTGGACGACGGCGCACTTACGTCCAGTGGCGCCCAACAATGCAAGGAAGAAAAGAAACTTACGTCAGAAGAAGCACACGAGATGCTGCGACGCCTCGCCGCTTTCTGGCCAGAAGAAAAAGAAACGCCCGTCTTTAAAGGGACACAGCTAGAGGACCCCGACAAGTTCCTACAAGAAATCGAGCCGCTTCTGGAAGAAGCAAACACCGACGAAAAGAAGCTGAAGATAGCCGCCAGCTGCTTGCGCGACGCCGCCGCAAAATGGTGGAAAACCTATGCCAGCTTCGCCACGACGGTGGAAGAATTCGCGGAACTGCTGCGCGCCGAATATGACGACATTGCCGCCCGTAACCAGCTAAAAAGCCAATACTACGGGAAGAAGCAGAGTCAAGGCGAACCAGCGGCCGAATTCCTCGAGAGAAAAAGCAAACTTGCGAGGCGCCTGGGTATCAACCCCGCAAACGATATTGCGATGTACATCAGCCAGCTACAACCGGCGGTACAACTACATTTTATTGACTGCACTCCGGTCAACCTGTTGGCATTAGTGAAGAAAACCACAACGGTAGAAGCCGCATTAAAGAATATAAAAACAACCGAGCTCCGACCGACACCGGCCAACGACCGACCGGTCAAACCACAGCTGCCCCGATGCCAGTACTGCCCCGAGCACCATTTCAATCGGGACTGCCCAAAGCTAGCACGGAGGCAAGCTCTGAGAAACGACTTAAAACGAGACAACAACGCTCCGTCTCTAAACGCGGTAAACGTCCGCCAAAACCTGCCCAGAACGAAAGTGATCATCGAGGACCGAGAAGCAGAAGCCATCTTCAATTCCGGGGCCACCCACAATTTTATACGACGAGACGCCTTCACGACGCCGATACAAGCATCCGAATTCCAAGAAGCCACCACAGCGGCCGGGACGAAAATGCCAATACTCGGCGAAACTGTGATGCCGTTTCAAGTAGGAGGTCACGCCAGCGTGTGCAGAGCCCTCGCCGTCAACGCCCTCGTTTCGCCACTCGTCCTCGGACAAGACTGGTTACGACAAGAGGATGCCGTCATGGATTTTGGCCGCCGGCGCACGCATTACGGCACTGACGTCCGTCGCACCGTTCACTGGGAACAAACAGGAGAAATAGAAACGATCAGCGCTGCGGCTGTCAAAGCTGACGTAATCCCGCATGCTCCGCCTGCCGAAGCTGAGACGAAACTCCAAGCACTTATTGTCGACGACCAAGAAGAGGAACCGCCTGACCACCTGTCCAGGCAACCTCAAGCGACTCCACCGGAGAGCAAAGACGAGGCACCACCCCTTCCGCCGCCCGACCACACCGCTGCCGGAGACCAAGTCGTCTGCACGCGTACCCACTTGACGATAAGGGTACCAGAGGAGCAACGGGAAGTCACTAAAACCCCACGCGTTACCACAGCCAGGAACAAGGTCCAAAATCAGGGACCCCATACCAACTACGTAATCGAACGACGGCCACTACCGGACGCAGGTCCAACTCCAGAAGTTGCCACCGTTCCAGATCCGGCGCGAGTAGCCGCCCCGCCTTGGGCCCAGCACCAGCCGCCACCGGCTACCACGAAGCCCATTCCGGCGATCAACAGCATCGCGGGACCATCCTTGACGGGGGGGGGAATGTTGTCCCCACCAGGGTCACCAGCTCGCCGCAGGGGCTTCCGGTTCGACAACCAACCACGGCGCAATACGCCGATGGAGGTGGTCTCGCAAGAACTACGAGAAAGGGTATAAAACCGGCGCTTCCAGCGACCAAGATTGAGAGGTGCTTGACTGGTTGGCGCGAAAAGACTCCTTCGCTTAATGATCCTCTGAGTCTGGAGGATCACCAACCAGCTTGCGATACTCGAGAGCGCGGTTTAGGCACCCTTGTAACGGCGAATGTACATAGTTAATTTTGTAAATATTATTGTTAGTTCACAACTTTCTTGTAAAATATAGTTAATAAACTTGCATTCTGCTAGGCTTGGGTATTGTTTTTTTCTAAATCGCGATAAAACGGTATTACGCGTACCACATACCGAGTCCGGAAGATACCGACGCCGACGTCGCGACGTCTTCCCCCGACTCCACGGTAACAATGAGTACTCTGAGCAGAACCTAAAAATATCGGCTGATGCTGAGCGCAAACCCAAAAAACCTAAAAAGTTTTTAGGGGTTCCGGTTCCGTTCCGTTCGAGCGACAGGAACGCGTGAGCAAAACCTACTTATACAAGAAGCAAAGGCGGACACATCAGGAACGCAACAGCAACAGCAGAGGATGCACGCAATTGTACCAACGCCCGGAACAATAAGGGCAGAAAAACGCAACCTTTCCAGCAGTAGCATACCGGCGTCACAAAAACGGCCGGTAAAGCAAAATCAAAGAAACAAAAAAACCTTCACGAACACTCTGACAAGAACTGCTCTTGCAAACATACTAAAAAGGTTCCATGAAAACACTATTAGTCTTAAAGGGGGATTCCTAAAAATAACGCGCGCAGAAGACCCAAAGAGTGGCTAATCAACACGCCAAACAAAAAATACTACTAGGTGTAAATAGAAAACTTGAGATTATTTATTTTAAATACTTTCCTGCACCCAAAAGAGCTATCACTGGAATCCCGGAAACTTGATTCAAAAAGAACCCAATACGTTCTATTTACGGACAAAAGGTCTGGGAAAAGGTAGAAGCATTAGCCAACTAACTGCACCGTATTCTCAAGAATCACTCTCCCGGCACTGACCGATTCCAAAAACGACAGCAAAAAGATGCTACAAGCCCTGTCCACAAAGCAATTGACGTAAATCCAGAAGCGGAAAAACGCACTAACGGCAATCTACTCCTCAAGGTCGTTCAAATAAATATACATCACAAACACAAATCCAAGAGACGAAAAACTTTTGGATTCCAAAATCCAATTTAGACATAACAAATCACAGAGATGCGCTTACGTTTGTAATCGTGTTACGCAGTGAAATCATTGGCCTTGCGCTTGCTAGTCTAAAAACGAGCAAAGTGTTAAAAATATGGCATGTATCAGATGAACCTTCTTTATCTGACCATAGATACATTCGATTCAACATTGAATCAAACGAGACACTCATATTAAAACACAGAAACCCGAGAAAAACTGACTAGGAGTTGTTCAACTAAACTTTAAGCGGCCACATCAAGGACTGCCCTACAGTTGCAAGATCAACCCACGAGTTTAAACTAATGACGGACAGTATTGCTAATGTATTAAAATCTGCATTGAAAGCTAGCTGCCCCCAACAGGATAACTTGGTGGAATAGAAAACTTGACAATGCAAGGACATGCACTAGAAAGCTGTTTAACACAACTAAAAAAGCGAAGAATAGGATCAATACAAAACCAGCCTCACGACATACAACAATACAATTAAAAAGGCAAAGAGAAACTCTTGGAGGTACTTTAGGGGCGTAGTAAACGAACATACATGTTCTCGCTTCCAAAAAGCTCTTAGCAAGAACCACCCTGAAAACATCGGTTTCATGCTGACCGAAAGCGAAGAGTTTACAAACTCGATTGAAAGTACTCCGTAAAAACTATTTCAAAAGCAGTTTCCGAGTTCACCGTTATCTAAAGTTCCTAAGACCTAGAGATACCAAACAACCCAAAAAGAACTGGAGAAAAACAGAAACAGCGAGAAAAATAATTAATTCTGAAAACCTAAAATGGGAAATCAATACGTTTAAACCCTTTCAGTATCTTGAAGCTGACGAAATTTATCCCATCATGCTGCAAAAAAATTTTACTGCTCTGCGAAACCAGCTTAAAATTTTGCAAAAAAAAGAGGAACTGTCAGTAAGCCCAACCAAGAAGGCCATCGTTCCGTTTACCAAACGGCAGAAAACAGATGACATAAAACTACTTAAGATGTACGGAGTCACGCTCTGGATGACAAAAGAAGTCAAACATCTGGGACTCGCCAGACCAACTTTCAACGCTCATTTAGAAAAAATGACAACAAAGGCCATCAGGATTCTTAATACAACCAAACCGATGTTGGAGCACACAATGACCAAAATGGTTATATAATGTGGTGACAAACCCCATCATCACATACTGTGCATGAAAGCACCTACCTGAAAAACACAGTTTCCAAGCTAAGCAAAGTACAGAGAATGGCATGTCTGCTGATAACAGCAGCGATAAAAACCACGTTCACACCAGCCATGGTGGCACTACTTTCACTTCTACTATTACATTTCGTTGTAATGATGGAAGCAGACCAAGCAGCATGCAGACTGCAAATTAATGAACACAAGTTAATTACCGGAAAAAACAAACCGGGCTATACAACGTGCTGCATCAAAAAACAACCTTAACTATAAAATCTGACATAAAATATTATTACATCTTAAAGTAATATAAAGTGATAATACCGTCACGAGACGAGTGGACAAAAAACATTTATCCGGACGCGGTTAAAGGAACTATTTGATACACAGATAAGACCAAAAATTGCAACGGTAGCGGTGCAGTAATATATGGAGGCAAGCACCATGACAAGCAATTTTTGCTAACCTTCGGTAAATATGCGTCCGCTTTTCAAGCTAAACTTGCTGCTATTGACTACTGCGTCAGGAACATAATCAACTCGCAATCATACGCAAATGTCCGATATCGATAATGACTAGCAGTCAAAAAGCACTACCGGTAAAATCGCCAGTAATAAAAACCAAACTGCTTACGGCATGCATAAACAGTATAGAAACATTGCTAACTCGCCACCAACTGCTGCTTATCTGGATTCCAAAAGACCAGAGTGCAAAAGAAAACCTAATGGCGGATGCGCTAGCTAAAAAGAACACAAGAAGAACTGATATCGGACCTGAACCCGTCTTCGAAATCTTTTTTGATACCAAAAAAGAGATAATTCGTAGCAAACTACCAGCGGAACATAAAAAACTATAAAAAAATTCTTCAAAGATAAAGCACACAAAACTATTTCTTAAAAAACCACAAAACACTCAAAATGCACTATCAAGCATGAGCCGGCAAAAAATAAGAAAACTCATAAGACTAATAACAGGGCAATGTGGCCTTAACCAATTTATGGATAAAATAGAACTGCAAGGTAGCGCTTTATGCCGCAGATGCTTTTCAAGTTTTTTAACCATTTTCCGTTACACTTCCGTAAAAAGCGGAAGTCTGAGCATACAATTGCAGACAGCGTGGTCACATCTTAAATTTGAACTGTGGTTTACCTATCTACTTTTGTTGTTATGTTGCAATGTAACTTTGTTACTCACTTTGGTTGTTGAATATGTAAGTGTTTTAGTCGTGAAATAATGAAAAGTCGGTAATTAAAAGCAAGTATTCTTTTGTTTCTACACGCATGGTTGTCTAACCTTTAGAATTTACGTTTTGTTTTTTATACTTACGATAGTTTTCTTTGGTACGTACGATTTTTTTTCTTCGATACGTACGATTACGATGTTTCTTCGTGCATTAACAGTTACCATATACTGTTACGTGTCGGTAATGATTAGTTTTTCCAAAAATCGTATTCTAATAAAATGTTCACCACGTCACTGGAACGCAGACATCACTGGTTGTATATTTCAGCGTAAATATATAGTGACGGTCACGATCGATTCTGTTTTATTTTTTACTCGAGTGGTAACTGTATGTAATTTGTGATCGTTCGAAATCTTGAATTTTAAGTACTTTCATTTTACTTAATTGCACGTCGTTTTACTATTACGTTTAGAGCAAATAGAATTACGAAAGGGGAATTCTGTTAATTGTAGGTTGTTAGATCGAGTACTCTAAAAATAATTAAAAACTACTTAATTGAAAATGGAAATATGTACCGCTTCACACTTGTTGAACTTTTAGTTAATCAATTTAACATCTTGCAAAAATAGTTAAGCGGATGACATCAGGTGGCTAAAATAACCGCTAATTAAGAAATATTCTTCGTTTCTTCTACGACTTCATTGTAATTAATGTGTATCAAATTCTGTAATTGTATTGTTTAAATCAAGCCATAAAATATATTGTTAATTTATGTTAAGCCTTCAGCAATTGTAAATATGTTAAATTCTCAATTTTAAGTAAGCTCATTACTTGCAGTCGAGTACATTATACAACCTTCAGCTGAACAAACAAAGATTAATAAAAAGTTATTCACTTTACAAGTTTTTGTTTAAGTTTAAAATTGTACCTTAAAAATTAAGTTAGGTGACTAAGTCATACCTGCACAGGCAAGCAGAATTCTGGTATACGACCAGTCCATGCTAATTTCTGCCATCCAGTAGGCTGATGTAATTCTCAGGAGAGAGCATCCCACGATGCAGTTTATTAACACGAGTCATTGGACAACAAAGTGTAATGAGCGTAATGGTTAAGCATTAGTGGAAGCCTCCCTCCAAAACGACAACCCTCAATTAAATTATAAAAACAAAAAATACCTTTCAGTATTATGTATATACCATACACCAAATACTAAAACGCTCTTTAAAAAGAATTTTGTAAAACAAGCTGACATTGTCTTAAACTTTGAACCTAAACAATAGTATTTTGCAACTAGTCCAAAACATCAATATACGTTTGCTTCAAAGAAAACATTTGTTAAAATCTCGGTTTACTCTCTTCTTAAACTTGGCATTGTAGTAAAATGCAAAAGTGCTATTAAACTATTAAAATACACCTTTTACCTCTATTACACAACTTGCTGCTCTATAGAACAAAGCTTTTTCAACGATAAAAAAACTTGATTTTAAGATACCTGCAAGCCATAGATTTTGTGTATCTACATCAGACTTGACTCTATTAACACAGTTTTCTCATTACACACTAAAAAACAAGTCGACTCTCAACAACCCTTCATAAAATTACAACATTACTTTACCGTGAAAAAATTTAGAAGCTATTAAGAAGAGTTGCCAAGCGGACCATCAACTAGATAGACTCTAGCACTTCAACCATAGAATTTAAAACTAGAATACTATATGCTTGAAATAGTGCAGAATGTTTTACTTGCATAATTACCACAAATTTGCCGTAAAAAACCTACGAAAATAAAAAAAAAGATACTATTGGTCTACAATCCGTTCATTCGTTAAAACTAATTTAAAAATATACAAGTAACAACTTTAACCAAGTACTTAATTTATTACTTCTGTCTCTATAACATCAAACTATGGAAACAATTGCACTGTTACTTTAAAACTGTAGTTTTAATCAGTATTTCCATTTTTATTAATACGGAGCAAATAAATTAATATCAAATATTTTGTAAACGTTTTTGAATATTTCCCTATATTTTATTTAGAAAAAATTACATGTACCTAATATATAAAAACGCAAATCTTAATTAATATGCGTATTTTTAAAACCCGCCAAAGCCCTGTTATTTTATATACCGTTGCAAATTTTATGTAACACTCTAAGCATAACTTTATTTTTAATTTAAAGCATTACATGCACATGTATTAAATTATAGGTTAAAATAAATTTTATATGTGGCGTTTTTTGCAAATTAATTTATAATAGCACGCTATATAATTAAAAGTGTAAAATAAAGATAATGTCAGTAATTAATCAACATTGGCATTGTTAATTGCTTCAGTAGCAAACAGGGCTGTTAAACATGTTAACAAATAGCAAGCTCCCTCAAATTTTGGTCGGCGATGAAACTCTATATATTATGTTACGTAAGCTACTAAATCATGTACCCTTCCACGGAATTTAATCTGCAAGGTCCGGTAAATGCCATCCGTACCGATAGAAAATAACGATGGACTGCCCTAAACCATTTGTTCAACCGATTGTGTTTTTACTTTGCTGCTTTCTTTATATTTACAAATAATACGAGCAAATATTTCACATAAAAAAATACTTTTACATTCACAAACTTTACGTTGATGTTAACAATTTATACGGATGAACAATGCTTTTTTTTGCAAATCATAAATTTGCTCGAATTGTATGTTATGAAACGGAAATAAGATTTTATAGGCCATTAACACAAATCTTTGTATATTTATGGAAAGTACTTATCTATTTACTGTCGAAATTTACATATTTTGCTAGATTTAATTTGAAGCTAACAAAACGCCCTTTTTGCTTCATGTAGTTTAAAAGGCATTTGTTTGGAATGTTAGTTGAAACTTTTATTCGCCGTACCAACGTGTTTTGATGGCTAAGTGGTAATTGAAAACTATTAAATTTCAAACTAAATAAAAAAATTACGTTTTTGACAGTTAAACATAATTTCGTAAAGTTTTTAATATAAACGTAGTTATTTATATGCTAAGTACTAAGTACTTTAAAAGTTAATTATTAATCTAACTTTGAAAACAAAAATCAAATACATAACAATAACCGTATGTGATTGCGCTACATACAAGCTTAATGTTTAATAAAACATTTGTAAAATAAATCTATACTAAAACTGGAATAGTCAAAGCTTTTATGCTGTCACCATAAAACATCAAACTGCATCGTTAATGTTTAAATGAAAGCAAAATAAGAGTTGGAAAACACCTAAACATTTTAACAATGATTTTTATCTCAACATTGTTTTTAATTTAGTAATAACTTTAAAAATTAGCAATGTTGCGATTTATAATGCTTATTAATCTACAGATTTTAGTAAGTACATTTTTTATACAAATGTGGAACGTCAGTAATTAGACAACATGGGGGTTATATATAAATATTAACCCCCCACATGACTACGATTGCAAAATTGCTTAAACGATAGTTAAAACATACTAAAACGTATTTTAAATCGTTACAAAGTTCCTTAAAACAAGTGTGTAATAGCAGCTACTTCAAAGTTATTCCCAAGACTTGCAAAGCATGTAAGCTTATATGCGACGACGTGGGTTTGCCAAAATCTGGCTTTGACTACTTTTAAAACAATGAAAAAACTTAAATGAAATACAGATAGCGTACTCAAAACAACTTCATAACATAAAGCTAAAGGCGTTTTATAACTGCGACTAAAAAAATGATTTAGTATGATCTTCCAATAAACTCCTGGTATCCAAAATCTAATACAAGTAGTACGGTATAACCAAGTCAATAATACTTAAGTAGATAGAAAAGTAAAAACAATACGTGATTGAGATAAAAAATAATTAAAAGTAAAATTATAGCGAGATGCGAGTCATCTGCCGGCATCAACGAATACTTAGCGGTAATCACAACTGTGCAAGCTTCGACTCGAATAACACAGGTCTCAAAAGTCATTAGGTATGCGACAGTAGTCTTCCTGCAGCTTAATGACCCTTGAGTAGAATTTACCTCGACTCTACCAAACTCACTATAAGAATTTTAAATTGCTAAAAGCAACACGGTCGACGTGATTTTACCCGTAAAGTAAATTGGAAGTAATAGCACGGTAAATACAACTGATCACAACATTCGCCGGAGTTTTCGCCATATAAGCTGTTTGCATTGAACACTTCTGTAATAACGCCCACTTTAACTTCTAGTCATAACGCTTGCTTTTGTTGCAATGCCTACTCTCATAACGATCCCTTTAGTCACATCGCCCACTTTACTGACAACGGTTAATTTTTCTTCTAGTCACAATGTTCATACCCATTTTTGATCATAACGCCCACTCTGGTCTCAATGCTTACTCTTACTTTTGGCCATAACGGAGGTGTAATGTTAGTCGTTTCCTCGTGGTGCACTCTGAATAGCACTCTATACTACGTATAGAAGTAAACCAAATGACTAACACGGGTCTACATTCCACCACGTGGTGTTGTTACCCTTTAAACGGATACGTCATCACTCAATTCCGGCGTGAGCTTGGTCAATAACCGAAGCGTACCGTATCCCACGTGGTAGTAGTCGTGACGAAGCTATTAATTAATACCTCAACTTTTAATCGAATTATTTTTAATTATAGAAATAACTACATCCTAATTTTTTGATATGTTGTTTATTAATGCATTTTCTATACGTATGGAAATTTGCAGAAAAATCAGAATTGCACGTCATTGCGAAAAATAAACGTTAATGCAGGAAATGGTTTTATCTGTGAGAGTTGTTAAAAAATTTTTTTTTTAATATTAATAAATAACGATTGTTTTTATTATTTAGTAACAGTATTGAATGAAATAATACTTTGTAATAGTTCTTATTCGTTTTTAAGCTGTGAAACTGGAAATTAATTTCTATGGCTGAAATCTATGGCTAACTTCACACCGGTAAGAATCCTTGACTTCAAACGCATCCTGTTCGCCTGAATAATGCTATCGCAAAATCAATTCCTTCCTAAGTTAGATAGGTTAAAGTGAGCAGTGCGTTGTTTATGAATACACCACCAAAAAGCCCCTGCAGACCTAAAACATCAATGGCTTGCCTCTTCTAAAGCCGCGTTTCACCGGTACAAACTGGCAGTAAAGACAGCAAAATATAGCTCATGGCAAAGTTTCGTAAAAAAAAACTTGGCAACGAGTCCTTGGGGGTTAGTTTACAGGTTATCCTCCCGGAAGTTCCTGTCGATCTAACCGTGCTCCTACCATACTCAAATAAGATCTCGATCTCTTTTGCAATGTAATTCCGGACAGGACTGGATGATTACTAGCAACGATTTGCCGCGGTGGCTAGCAAAATTCCTAATAATAAAGCTCCTGGACTTGACGGAATACACTGTAACGTTTTGCGAACGGTCGTCTTAGATTCTCTCTCATCAACGATCGTTGACCTGTTCAACTCTTGCATAAAAATCGGTTATTTTCCTACCAGCTGGAAAGCTGGTAAGCTAATCACTATTCTCAAGCTCGGAAAAAAGGATCTCGCCAACCCAAACTCGTATCGCCCGATAACTTTGTTATCGGAACTAGGCAAACTTTTCGAAAGGACACTTCTAAAAAAGATACACGACGACATTCCGCCAAATATCTTATTCCATCCAAGTCAAATTGGCTTCGTTCCTGGCAAAACGACGACAGACGCCGCCCGTCGATTAATGACTATTGTACAATCGAACGTTTCCAAGTATAGACTAGCAATTTTCATAGACATTTCTGGAGCGTTCAATAACGTATGGTGGCCCTCTATAATCGAAGCTCTCGTCGTTAAGAGAGTACCCGCTGACGCTACGCGCGTCATTCGTAGCTATTTGTCGAATAGATCGATAAAATACTCTGCGAACGTTTCACGTTCAACCTTTACCAAACAACTGACGAAGGGCTGTCTACAAGGCTCAGTTTTTGGGCCGACCTTGTGGAACTTGGTGGTAAATGATCTCTTAGATAAGAACTTACCAGCAGATTGCGACATCTTCGCCAATGCGGATGACACCGTCACAGTTTCTGCTAACTCCAGACGAGACTTGGAGGCAAAATCTAACACGTGCCTAAATATTGTGGCTAGCTGGGCTGGCAGCAATAAACTAAGTATTTCTGCAGATAAGACTAAGTACATGGTTTTTAGCTCTACACTAAAACGAGATCCTTCTCTGCGCCTCCACGATACCCCTGTCCGTAGAGTCTTCGAATTCAAGTACCTCGGACTTTTGCTTGACGACAAACTGAGTTTTGTAAAACATTGCGCTTTCGTGGTTGACAAATGTAAGAGCGTCTTGCACTTGTTCTACAAATACTCACGAATGAAATGGAACCTTCACAAAAAACATCTCGCGAATATCTTCGACAATCCAGTTATACCCATACTCACTTATGGCCTAGACATTTGGTATCATAGACTTCAACATTCTCACGTAGTCAGGAAACTGACCTCGCTCCAATCCTCATTCCTTGGAACTGTCCTCGGGGCTTATCGCACCGTTCCCGTAGATACCCTTTGTGTTATATCCAGCATCCTCCCCTACATCTCCTTTTGCAGGACATTTACTGCACCAAAGTCCTTCGCAAGGCTGGCTCGTGCAACTTCCTTGACTAGCACGTTTCAATCAACAATTTTCCGTCCTTTTCAGCGGCCAAGCGTCACTTAACGGTCTTGATCTTGGCTGAATGGCAGCGGCTGTGGGACATTTCCCATAAAGAGCGTAATGCCTATTCTCTTATCTCGGATATCCTTACCTGAGTCAGAATGCCCACGTCCCTAGAAGAGAGGCCGTCCAAATCCTGTCTTCACACGACGTATTTCGTTGCTAATGCGTTTTAGATAATGACAGGTGTCCGTCGTGCGGCGTTCCTGACACTCCGGCGCATCGGATTCTCGCTTGTCGCGAATGCGATGATGATCGGAGTGCCCTGTCAACCATTATTAGCCCATATCCCGATTCCCCTTAGGCCATTGTCGAACTGGTATCTGATATAAAACTTTATAGACAATTCGCAAGATCAGAGTCTGCAATAAGAATAACGTTTTATTTTCTAACGAATTTTGCATGGTTTTGTTTATTTACTTCTCATAAGTACACTACGGTAACGTAGGTATTTAGTTTTTAATTTATTAACAGCATGTAATTTATTTATAGTCATTTATTTTATTATATTTTTATTTAAATAACCTTTTAGTTTCTTTCTCGCCGTAGCTACTTTACTAACTCTGCCTTTCTTTGTTTCCTTTACAATTGTCGAAGTTCCTTCTCCTACCTACTTGGTTTTATGTCTTAGAAGCGAGGATAAGCCGTAAGGCAGGTGCCTCGCTGAACCGCGTGCTCTCAAAGCACGTCCCAATACCTAGCCCATCCGACTAAGTCTAACCAGACTTTCATTAAAATGAAACATTTCCTACTCTCACCTATCCTTTTGTGGCGAACTTGTACCAAGCAAGTTCGGGTGATTTGGTGGGTCCACATCCTCCTCAACATTTGAAGAGGTGTGTATTCCAGCCTGTATAGATCTAGACAGGACGAGTATCAACTATAAGTAACTTTAGTTTATTATTTTATAAATTTTTGGAGTCGATTATGTGCTTGCACAATTACTTATTATATTCAGTAAGTTTTCTTGTAATTCAAATTCAAAACGAAATCGTCAAAATTTCATTTGTAAGTTACATCGCGGTAAAACATAAAAATTTGGATGTGATAACGTATGTTATATAGTAACCAGTATTAAAATACTTCCTTCTTTTTTGTTAAGTTGTTGACTTAAATTTGTATTTGTGTATATGTGTGGACCTTTTTTGTTGCGGGTTATAATCGCTGTCTTGTATCATACGGCAATATTATTCTGTAAGCGTTTTAACGGATATGGCGCCCTTAAACAAATTTATATCGTTTGTTATATATATTAACACTATCATTGTAATTGAATTGGTCGTAGTATGGTCCACATCATCAGGAACCCGTAACCAAAAACCCTTACGTCTCTTAAGACAACTTTTTGGACGCTTCTTTATAAAGTTAAATTTCATTTAAACAATTAAGTAACACATTAATTGTAATTATTGTAGTAAGTGAAAGAAGAAAGTTCTACTTTGTTAATACCAAGTGACTTTTGGTATCTGTGTTAGTATTTATTCGAATGATCTAATTCGTAACGCAAACTTTGACATGCACAAACTATAATCGTTACAAATACCGTTAACGTTTTTGTTTTGCCCAAGATTTTACTAAAAGCTTTTGTGAAACTAACAAAAACTGTTAGAAGTAATCCACTTAATAACTCAAAGTAGAAAAGACGATGTCGCGTCGTTTTATGTATAAACCATAATCTAACCAAAATTTCTGTAAGGTTTACAACATAATATATGCAATTCACGTCAGTTGAAGCACGATAAAATCAACAAAGCTACACTTTGTAAAAGATGTATCTTGTCAAAACTTCTCAAGACAATATTAAGTTTTTTGCTACTTTGTAACTACGAGAGAATCTTTAGAGACACATTAATAATACTGCTAAGAGCATCTATTTATAACTTCCGTTTTACAATATTACCAAGGCATTAGCAGTGTTTTCTAATAAAATTATTTGTCACACTGCATAATTTTTAAAAACGTTGTTCAACAAAGAATTAATTAAGCAAAGCTTAATGCGATTAAAGTATCTCTAGGCGCCATGCGAGTATGACGTCTTAACATGATCATTAAAATGAGATTTTATTAATATAATGTAATAAATTTTCTGGAAAATTGATAAAGCAGGTGCGGAAAGCTTCAATGCAGGTTCCATTAAGCTGCGTAGAGAGGATGCGATTACTAAGCTGACTTTTCACAGACATGTTTATTTTCCGTTGATTGATGTAACTACTCAGTCTTACTTATGCTTACGTTTCTATAAAGTAAATACAGAGATAAATTTATTCTGATGTTTTCGCAACTTGTATGTACTACATACATACATATATGCTGCTTGCAATTCGCGAGCGCAAATTTCCATAATCCGACAATATTGTTTTTATTTTGTTCTACGAAGAAAGCGACGTAATCGCAAAAAGTTTAGATGCGTATTTTATGCAGAATTACTTGTTTTTCAAAAATATTTATAAGTTTTGTGACTAAATAATACAATTCTGTTTATGTAGAAATACAAAGACGACGTACTACTTATCAGGAATACGGAAAAAAATATATTCAAAATTATTTTTTAGCAGTTTTTGTTCACACAACTTTCTGGCAATGTATTGCATTTGTAATTCTTATAAACAATTTAAAATAAAACACATAATTCTTAAATTCGAATAATATTAATTTTACATTAGTTTGATACGTAACAACAAATACAGTAATTTATGTCACTAACGTCGAAAGTGAAGCGTAACATAACGAACGTTAATTCAACGTGAGGTCGTAAACCGAGCGCTACATAAGATTGAGTTATGCTATAGAGGTTTTGACAAGAATTACATACATTATTTTTTGTGCTGTTTTTTTTGCAATTCTTTTCTTAAATTTAAAAAGAATCATTTGAAAACATAAAAAATTTAATGTTGGTACTACATTTACTGAACTACGGACAGCCACCGTGCTCAACATTTCTTCTTCGAGCAAAACATAAGACGGTGTTACAAGCTTTTTGCTAGTTTACGAACCTGCACGGCCAACTCACAGTAGTCGGTGAGAGGGTAGGGTTCCTAGATAATATTGAAAAGATAATTAAGAGCGCCAGAGCTTATCCAAAGTCACTTCTGTCCCGCTCAAGACAGGTGGTAATAAACTTGTAACTAGATGTAGGTTCGTAACTGCTGAAAGAAACGAATAAAAAAAGAAACTCAATCGTTAATAACAATTTCACTTTAATTCCTCTATAATGATAAATAGATTAACGTTCGTATTGATAACAGTTGGATAACAGGACCAAGAATAATTTTAGTTCGAGTATAACTAAATATCCGAAGTATCGGCAACACACAACACATACGTAGGTTACATTGACATGACTAGCGAAGAGTAGATGGTAGTAAATTTCGTCTGCATACAATATGCGAAGTACACAAACTAATTTAGTAATAAGGCATTACTGACAATCAAACACAGTAATAATAAATTACTACGATAGTGTTAGCTTATCGTAACAAAGCGTGCGAAATTAATATAGCACTAACGTTAATCAATCGTTGGTAGTACACAGCATGCGCAACTCAACATAACTAAAATTTACTACTTAACTGGTAAACAACAATGTCGATAATTACAGAACTAATAGCAAAAGTTTCGTGAGTGACCCGGTTGACTACGAAATAAAACATATAAAATCACTTACCATAAATACAGGAGTTTCCGTGCGAAGAAAGTACTTTCCCCGACACATAACCCTGTAAACAATTTGAATCGCAAATCGTGTCAAGCTAATGTCTCACGAAATCACATCTACAACAATTATTACTTAAGATACAAGAAAGTATAAATGATATAAACCGGTTGACGTATGCTGTGGTACCCCTTGTCGTTGGTTTAATTAGTTATAACCATAAGCCTTATAAAGAAGAAGTTAGCATCGTCCATCCAAATCTTTGTCAAGGTTCATTCCTTCGTACATTGATATCGAATACTGAATATCGTTAGAACGCAAATAGGTGGTTAATACAGGTCACGGCGTGTCATCCACATGTAGCACTCTTTGGCCGGGAAAACTCCGCAAGACCCCCAATTTCGTAGCGTGGAAATCGCCTTACGCTGGTGCTCGTGTACGGCAACGTGCTGACGTATTTAGCAGTCGTTTACGATAGCCATTTATCGATAAGGTACCAGATGTTAAAGAAAGGAATGTAAAATGGCTGTTAGAAGGAAAACAAAATTACTATCGAAATTGTTACTAAAAGACGACAATCGCTTACCCTGTAACGCGTTGAAGCAATCAGATCCTTTGCTAATTATAATTGGTTTTCTAGATGATAATAGATAACATAACTATTCCATGCGTACAGACCATTTTATATCATGCCCGTGTGACGACTTTCCATCAAATGAATCGCACCGAGAAACGAACGTTAGAGGGCGTAAACCCGAATCTACTTTCACGTTGAAAATACATAGGCGTACGTAAGGAAAATTTCGTCCGTAACAACATAGGCGTACGTAAAGAAAATTCGACCGTAACAACGGTTACACTTGGTTCTTCCGAAGAAAACGAAACAAGCATCAATATGGAAATGGAAAGAATAAATACACTCGCTCGCCAACAAGAACAACTACATAAAGAAATAGCAAGAATTAATTACAACAACAAGAAAAATACAGCATTGCCCAAAACGTCGGTCTACATTTCCAGCTGCCTATCAACCCTAGAAAAATTATGGGAGCAAGCACAACAAAACCACCACGTTAAAATAGTTCTCAAAATGCTGCAACATACCTACTTCACCACTCAGTACTTCGAACAAATTCAAACAATGTATGAAGAAGGAAAAACTATTTAAATACGTGTCCCAAGACAATTAAAACACAAGAATAAAAAACAACAGTAAGCGAAGCACACCTCACCACCACAAAAGATTCAGGGCATTCCAAGTGTCTGAAGAAGCAAGAATATCGAATAAATCAAACAATAATAAAAACAAAGATAACAATCGATAGGAATTTTGAATACAAAAAATAAACAAAGAATGGAAAGTAATCTTAACTTTACATGAAGATCATGATTACAGAAAAAAATTTAAAGAGGCCTATCTGATTGAATTTTTTTTGAAAAAATTGAAAACAACTACGATGGAAATTCTAAGGCAAAAAACAAAAACAATACCTGATCAATCCGTTCCAAACATAATACTTCCAAAAATAACTCTGCCGATGTTCAGTGGCGGATACGAAGAATGATCCACTTTTCACGATGTGTTCGTCAAAGTAATTCATGGTAATACAACCTCAACGAACATCGAAAAAATGCTGTACTTAAAACCCAACACAAGAAAAAAAAATATGAAACTGCATGGAACTTGTTAAAGAAACGCTACCAAAATAAACAATTAATAATATCTACATTAATAGATAAAATCATAGATATTCCAGGTATTTACAAAAAATCACTTGAAAGCCTCAGAAAACTCTACGACACAACAAATGAAAGCTCGAAGCCATTAAAACTCTACAAGTAGAAACCGGATCATAGGGTCGGTTAATAACTCGCATTATCGGACACTGAAACAAAAAAACTCTATAAACAATCTCTCGAGAAACCCCATGAACTCCAAAAATTTCAAAAGTTTATGGAATTTTTGGAACAAAAATTTCAATCTTTAGAAGCTCTTTCCGGAAACAAAAACAGGCCAGCGACTACCAATAATACATTCACTGTTCCTAATGTAATCAAGATCACAAGCTGTGGTATTGTAACCGAGAGAACTCATTTAGTAAACAATAAGAAAATGTATGTCAACTGCCTAAATCACTCATCTGAACAAAGATGCTACAGCAGAAAACGATGTCAACACTGCAAAAGTCCACATCATACCCTTATTTATTAACACCAGCAAGAACAAACAATACCAGACCTACAACCATTCAGAAAAAAAACGTTACACATCCACGAACCTCTGCTGCAGTGAACCACATACGAATACAACTAAGCGGCATAATTCTATTTGCCACGGCATTAATCCAAGCAACAACTGTGTCCAAAACACAAGAATATCTTCTAGTACTAATTGATCTAGTATACCAGATATCATTAATAACAAAAAAAACAGCACAGCGTCTGGAACTAACAAGACAAAAAATCAAAGCCAAAGTTACTAGTTCAAGAAGAGAACAAAAAACAACGTTATGGCAAACATCTGCAAAGATCCAACCACGTTTTCCTACTACCCGTTCGTGAAATATAGAGTTTCTGGTACTATCAAAACTTACAACCAACATGCTTTAAAAAAAATCGAAACTTAAATCAATAGAACAATGGCATCCTAGCTGATACTACATTTAATACACCAGGGCCCATCGACGCAGTTATAGGAATCAAAATATTTAGAAAAATTATTATAGAAAAATCAAGAAAACGGAAATAGGTCTACTTGAGCAATAAACAGAATTAGGATAAATACTAGCAAGCAATATACAACAAACTTTATAACAACTAATCCAATTATTCAATATATCTAGTCGAACTGAAGAAGACAAGCAATTAAACAAACTTTGGAAAATCCAATAAGTTTCTACACAACGCTGCCTTTCTCAAGATGACTAATTATGCAAAAACTACTTTAAACAAATTGTCAACAGAAATGAAGATGGTACATATACAGTCAGCATTCCATTTAATCAAAAACCTCTCGGAAATTCAAGAAATCGGGCAATTGCAAAACTACTGCATTTAGAGAAAAGATTAGAAAAAGATCCTCAATTAAAAAATCAGTACAATAACTTTCTGGAAGAATATCTCACTCTTAATCATATGAAGAAAGCATTGCCAGAAAACAAAAAAGCGAAATGTTACATTCCTCTCCAACCAGTGATCCGGGAAGATAACACCACAACTAATTCGAAAGTAGTTTTCGATGCTTCATGCAAAACATCAACTAATCTCAGTTTAAATAAAAACATGTTTGTAGAGGCCAAGACTTCAACAAGATCTATCTGACATTCTTCTTCGGTGGAAACCGTGAAAAATTTCCAAATGTAGTTCACGTAACACAAAAAAACTTTTCTGAAGACGATCTATTTTTCGATGCAGATTCTTCAAAGGAAGCAACGAATCTGCAAATACAGTTTATAAAATTACTGAAATCTGGAGGATTTACCTTTCGTAAGTGGTATGCTAACAAAAACTTTTTCAAAGAATTCTTGACAGAAACAGAGAGCAAACAGTACTAAAAATAACTAAAGATCGTATAAAAAATGTCAAATTGGTGCTATAGATATCTTAGCATGTTGGTAGTTGGATTTGCTAACCGCGAAAATTCAAAAATCGTATCGAATATTAACACGATTGCAATCCACCACCGAATATAGTGAAAAGTAACTATATCAGTACAATTGCAAAAATTACCACCAGAGTGAACCAGTATACGGCCGTTTCACCCTTTTGGGGATCATCAGCACTGGGAAATACTCTCTGATGTATTTCCACAATTATACTGATATATTTCTATAGCTTATAAGCTGATGATCCCCAAAAGGGTGAAACGGTCGTAGACTGGTTCTCTCTGGTGGTAATTTTTGCAATTGTACTGATATAGTTACTTTTCACTATAATCGTTGGTGGATTGCAATCGCGTTAATATTCGATACGATTTTCGCGGTTAGTAAATCCAACTACCAACATGCTAAGATCTCTATAGCCCCAATTTGTTTATATTTTATACGTGGACTCGTTAACCACGAGATGGCGACAGCCACAACACTTTTATAAAAAATGTCTCAGAATACATTGGGCTAAAACAAAAAAAAAATTCACATGCGTAACATTTATTAAATTGTCTCTTCATCACGACAGAAGAGCATTCGTCGATAAATCACACTCTCAACTCAATAACATCATAGAACAAGCCAACTCCCAAACAATCTGATAATTTTTCCTTCGCCCATAATCAAATTACACATGGAACAAAGTGAAAATTATTTTTACGTAATAAATATCTTTTAATTGTCGACAATGTTATACAGACCACATCTACTCAGATATTCGACTATCAGCATCTTTAATCTCAAAATCTTGAAACAAATCCAATCTGCGTCATCGACGAGATTTATCAGAGACCGAACCCCGTCAAATGCGGTATTCAAAAAAACTTGGTAGACGGAATAGTATGGAAACAACTACACATGGCTATTCATGTATTCATCACCACTTTACCAACAAAGGTAGCAGTAATTTGTAATAGAGAAAGGCAAGATGTGACCCTAAACAAAACTGAAATCATCAAAATAACTCAAAACTGGTACATACAGACGAAGAAAACTACTGAAGATTATATTATCCATTCCAAAGTTTTTTAAAAACACAAAATGGGAATTTTAAATTGTAATTATAAAATCATAAATTAAATTATTTATAATTACGATGCAAAGTATATTAGCCACGCATCAAAAAAGTAATATACCAGTGATGGTAAGCTACTCAAATGTTATATACATTCCCATTAACAACACTTTGAACATCATTTGCAACCCTACATAAAAAGAGAGCCAGTACACAACATGCAACACACGACCTAGGAATCAATACATCAGTGTTTGATAACCAGCAGTCTCACCACAATCATCTTGTTCAGTGGAGTCACCATCATTTGGGACATCTATCAATACTGCACTAGAAAGCACTTCAAACCACCAACACCACCGCAATCGCAACTAAAAGTAATTCAACTGGTAACTACACAAAAACATACAACAGAGATGATTGAGCTACAACTCCTTACCAGGCCTAATTCTTCAAAATTAACTACAAAGAACTACAAAAAAATTTAAAGATTGCATTGTTAATTATGTAGGGCGCACGAGGTTGTATTTCACAACAACGTCAACGCAGCAATGCACACTTCAGCATTTCACAATAGGTTAATGTAATAATTAATATTAGGAATATGTTTAATAAGCACTGTAAACTGTATAATTAATCGACCTCTTATCAATAAAAGCATCATTCAATTAAAACATGTTTGATCATTGACGTTTACTACAGAACCTGATATTGTTAAAACATTGATTACCGGAGTAAATGTCAAATTTGTTAAGTACAGGCAGCCACCGTGCTTTCAGTTTTGTTAATTGTTTATGTACATTTTTTTATATGAAACCTTCGGCTTTGTTAATAGTATTAAGCCTTCAGTTTTGTTATTTGTTTATCTATATTCTTTTTGTTATTAAACCTGCAGCTAATATTATTGTGATTACAATCGTTAACATTTTGCTTTCAGTCGAGTATAATTATCTGGCCTTCAGCTTATATCGTCATTGTGTAGGTATATACTGTTAAGGTTCATGACTTGATCCAAATCAAGTAACCATAGTAATTGTTCACTACATATTTAAGACCCATGGTGGTTATTTAAGTTGGTGAATGTAAGCTTGTACTCCTCGTAATTGTCGGAAGGTAGCTAATATTATTACCTTCTACACCAAAAGACTCCAAGTCAAAGTGACGTTATTCTTATTACATTTATTTATGTCGATTGTGTGTATTTGTTCTATAATCGATTTTGTACTCTGTTTTACTAAAACTATTGTTTATGTAAACAATAAACAACCAATTTGTTAATTCAAATTCGTTGGTTGATTGCAATCGTGTATTATTCGATACAATTTTCGAATTTTTGCGGTTAGCAAATCCAAGTACCAAGATGCTACGATCTCTATAGCACCAATTTGTTTAATTTTATACGTGGGCTCATTAACCACGAGCTGGCGTCAACAGCTTTTATATGTAAAATATAACGTGACAACGCCATTTTGATTACTTTCATACCTGCAACGTCAAGTAATCAATCAAATTGCTTATTTATCATTTAAATAAGTATTTTCCATCACATCCGTTAATCCGTAATCGAAATAACTAATGAAGAAAATTCAGCAGAAAGAAAAACTAGTTACATTCGCAGACTAGCCCTGTGATACGACGTACGTATTCCCAAATGACAAAGAAAAAATAAAAATGAACGTTCTACAGCAATATCGCGTTTATCCTGACTCATAAAAGAGATTTCACCGTCAGTAGCGGTGTATAAACGGTGCAGCCGTTGATTTTAAATTTAAATTAAATATTTTTAAAAAATACAAAATAACGTCATGTAAAAAACTTAGACCAACACGTATGTTTTCGACATCCAATCATAAAATAATAGTCCCAACCAGTCGCTTTTAACTTACAGCTATATTAGCACATATTATCTTTAATTCAACTGAAAAGTTCACAATGTTTACAGAATAAAAAACCAAGAGTTTTTATCTCTACTACTAATATACTTAATCGCAAACTCAAATATTACTTGCATTTAATAAAGTGAAGCCTTAAAAGATAAGCAAAATTTATCAGTTTACTTTTCGGCGGGGCCGATTCGGCGCCACCGTTTCGGCGCGACCGTTTCGGGGCGAAGACTATTTAGCGCGGGACAATTCGGCGCGAGACAGGTCAGCGCGATGACTCTTTGTTTTATACTTTACAAGTCATACGAAACATGCAAAAAATATTCTCAGCCAAAATTCATTTATGTTATGATTATAATTATATCATCCTAATCACTTACGTTCAAACGACTATTTAACGAGCTCGTTTAGAGATCAAATTGAATGGACCAAGACCATTCTTGGACAGTAATTATACACCATCCTTTTTTTGTAATAAAAAGAAAAGTTTTGCGAATTTCTTTCAGTTACGTTTCTGTATTTTAAGAAGGAACTACGTTTTAAAGTGAATTTATTTGGTGTTATGGCAAGTCAATAGCAAACGTGGAAAGTCGAAATTCATTAAAGATAGATTTTCATATGTGTTTGACAAGTTAAGTAGCGACCAACTGGTTGGTTTTTATAGATGAGAACAGAAAGACAGATGTAAGGCCAGGATTCATGTGCAGCACGGAGAAGTCATTAAGAGCCTCAATCACCATTCCCACGTCGCAACACCTGCGACAATAGAGGTGAATAGAGTGAAAACTTAAATAAAAAGAAGAGCTGAAGAATCTCAGGAACCAACAGCCTAGGTTATCAACCATTGTGTGCGTAATTTGACACAGTCCGCTTAGGCTGCCATGCCCAAACCTGCTTCGTTAAAAAAAAATTGTCAGAAAGCAATGGAATCAAATTAATGCACCCCCACCCGCACCTGCATCTTTGGTTGACATGATTATTTCTGAAAACTACACAACTTACAGTGCGAACGGTAGAGAGGAGAGATTTTTGCTAGCATATAGTGGTCCCGTGGAATGCAGGATTCTCATTTTTGGAAGAAATCCAATTTTGCCTTACACTCCTCAATGAATATCGTATTTGTTTTTTGTGTTTCCAATTATTAACATTATTATTTATTTACAGATTTTTGGAAAACACACACACAGTATACGTAGATGGAACTTTCAAATCTACCCCCCCTCCCATGTTTGCACAAGTTTACGTTGTTCTGGCGCAAGTTTATAGAGCAGTTGTACCGCTGCTTAATGGTCTGCTGGCTAACAAGTCTAGGCGGACGTACACTTCTTTTATAAGGATGGTGAAAGAACTAGCTCCAAATATGCAGCCAAATAATATATTGTGTGATTTGGAAACTGCCGCAGTAAGCTCCTTTCAAGAAGAGTTTCCTTAAGCTACGATATGTTGCTGCTTCTTTCATGTGGCCCAAAATTTGCAAAGACACTTGGCCCAGCAGGGACTTAGACAAAGGTATAACAGTGAACCGGACTTTGCCTTGTAAGTCAGAATGATTCAGAGTTTGGCATATGTTCCACCTGATCACTTAGATGAGGCGATTGATTATCATTTACCAAATGAACTGCAAGTGATTATGAATTGGTTTGAAGATAACTATGTTGGCAGACCAGAAAAAAGAGGAAATATGAGGCGACCTTCCATATTCAGCGTGACAATGTGAAACCTTCACGAAAGAGTTTTGCAAAGAATAGTCAGAACGAACAACCACTCAGAAGCAGCAAACAGAAGACTCCAGAATGAACTGGTAATGGACCACCCAACAATATGGCGGTTTATTGATGCCTTAAAAAAATCCAAAATGGCCGAGATTGGTATTTAGAACAAATTGTTGTAGGCCAGCAGCCCCCTCAAAAGTTGAGAAAATATCGTGAAGCTGATGAAAGGATATTTCGGTTAGTAACAGACTTTCAAAACAGAAATACCCAAACAACACATTGGTACAAAAAACGTCTAAATGTCCGTCTAACAAACGTTAATAACGCGTTTAAAAACGTTTTTATGTCTAATAAATGTCTATTAGCCGGACATTTAGACGTTTTTTGTACCAATGTGTTGTTTGGGTATCCTTGATTTCTTAAGAGGAATTGCTCATAATTTTGAGATGGGACTAAATTAAGTGTGTCATTTTTTGTTATTGTTAACTACGTAAATTTTGTATTTGTATGAATTTGATAAATGTTTTTGACTACGTACTTTTTATATTTGTATGGTTTTCATAAATATTTTTGACTACGTACTTTTTCTATTTTTTTTGTATACCAACATTTAACTACTATCGGTTTCAAAAAGCAAGACACCGCAGTTTAGAATGTTATAATTTTTGTACACATCTACCAACGGTCAGTAAATATGAAAATTGTATGTGAACCTAACCTATTCGGCAGTTATTTATAAAGAAATCAAAAAAAGTGCTGTTTTTTGCACGTATTTTACATACTGACAATTTGAAGTCATGTAACTTCATTATTTTTAGCTGAAAGTATATGAAATGTTAACCAATTCTGCATACATCCTATACGAACGGGTTGGTAATTACAAATCATCGAAAAGTTTTTTAATTTTGATAAGGGTGGACCTTTTATCATTAGGTACATGCTAACTTTTTTAAAAGTGCATATTTTTGCCTTTCGGCTGAACTAAATTGTAGCAACGAATTTACAGTAAATAATCACTACCAAATAAAATCTATTAACTATATAACTTCGTCGCAATCAATAAAAAATTAATTTTGCCCGCTGACGAAGAGATGACGAATCAATTTTTTATTGATTGCAACGATGTTATATAATTAATAGATTTTATTTATTTACTATAAATTACTATAAATTCGTTGCTACAATTTAGTACAGTCGAAAAGCAGAAATATGCATTTTTTAAAAAGTTAGCATGTACTTATAAAAGGTCCATCCTTTTAACCCGTTTGTATATAATGGATGCATAATTGGTTAACATTTCATATACTTTCAGCTAAAAATAATGAAGTTACATGACTTCAAATTGTCAGTATGTAAAATAAGAGCAAAAAAACCTTTTTTTTGATTTCTTTATAAATAACTTCCGAATAGGTTTTTGCCGAATCGACCGCGCCGAACTGACCCCTCGCGCCAAATCAGCCGCGCCGAACCGTCCCATCGCGCTGAATCAGCCGCGCCGAACCCCCACAAGATTGTACCATTGCGATATCTCGTTAACCAATTACATAACAATGTTTTACCCACCAAGCAAATGGTCGATTATGGTTTCATTTTTAATTCTTTAGTTAGCTATCTACTATGTAGCGGTAATCATACTTAAAAAAAATTGCAAATAAATTATTTGAATTTGAATATACAGCATATCAAAAAAATCACAGTGAAAAAGTTTTAATTTAGAACATTTACACTATCATCTAAAATTTTATATGTATACTATTTATTTACTGTAAAATAAACAACATATCAGTAAGGTGTTATATAGTTATAAATTCAAGATGTAAAGATGATTGTAGTAGTAGTAGTAGGTAACGATAATATCAGGGTTAGTACAAACACTTCTCAGAGCAAACAATTTAGAGTACATTGTTTAAAGTGGTTTTAGTAAGGATATGAAGCATTAAGCATTTCAGTACAAGATTGAACTGCACTAATACATACTATTTTTTTAAGAATAAAATTTTATCCGTCCCATAAATTCTAAAAGAAACTATAATTCAGTCGCAAAAGCATATATAAGTCAATAAGGAAAAAATAAACAAACTTAATCCTTACAGGAATAACTATCAATTAATTCCATGTTTAAATACAGATTGTCAAAATGTAAATGCGATTTAAGATTGTTAACATATAAGTCACGCACATTTTAAAGAAAAATTCAATTAAATATTTACATTAGGGGCCAACACAAGCACCACCATATTTTACTTTCACCAAGTAGAACCTAAACAAACATTGACGTTACCAAAATTTCGAAGGCATTTTCTTACACAAAAGCAAGTGATTGTATTTGATTTAAACACTTTTATTGTACAATTAAACGGTTTAATTACAATTTACAAAGAAAATAATTATTAGACACGCCACGCGTAGTACATTCTCATAAAATTAATTTTATACCATAGATTAATTTCTCAAAACCTTATTAATTCCATATAACGAATTTTGATAATTTTATGATAAGAAAATGAGACAAATTCTTAAAACTGTATTGAATTTATAATTGTTACATTTTCACTTTTTGATCAACAAATTGTGAACAATTTAAACATATATTGACTTTTTGAGTTCAAAAATGTAAGTGATTTCTTTTGTGTTTTAAACGATTTTTGAGCTAAAATTAATCTTGTAATTTTCTAGGGTAATGAATGTGAAGTAGCTAAATTTTAATGAAAAACAAAAAAGGTATACAAATTTATATTAAGAAAAAAGATGACTAAAGAAATCTTGCAAAGACAAAACAAACGGTATAGAAAACAAGAAATAGATTCCTTTACATAACTATCTAGCAACACTCAACAAATAAAAAAGAAATAAATGATTTCACCAACAAAAATTAAAAAAATATTTCAATCATTATGATATAAAGTTTTCAAGTTTAAATATACAGAAAAAAATATAGAAAGACGTATACATATTTCTTAATACTAAACACAAAAAGAGAAGAAAAATGCTGCAGTAATAGAAGAGAAACAATTACCGAAAAATGTAATCAAATTTAAAAAAGTAAAAAACGCAGAAAAACATTTCTAGGACTGCTGAACTATACTTATGCAATATACAGGGTGTCCCAAAATATGTTAATCTTTTGGATTCAGATTACTAGACAAGCCTCTATAACATTAATCTTTTTATTCACATTTGGGTTATTTAGTTTGCCAGGGACGCAGTAGCTCTAACACAATAATGCTATTTTTGTACACCCTGTACGATAGAGATACAACAATGACATTTTGGATAACTCAAACCTAAATGTACTCTTGATCAACATTGATAAAATAAATTGTTTACAAAAACAAATGATTTTTGTTCGATATGGTTTTGATTGAATAATTTTGTATGTATCAAGCTGAGCTCCTGCTACTCTTATGCGTTCTCTATCTCTAACAGTTGAAGTTTCTTGAACCCTTCACAATGACTCAACATTAGTATAAATTAATCACTTCCAATAAGTTTTCTCGACTGTCTATTAGATTAGCATAGATTAAGGTTTTCAAGTAGCCCCACAAAAAAATCTAATAGATTTAGGTCCTCCTTTTCGTATTCATCAATTTTTTAAGTTTCTGTTTAGGTGTTCTCGAATTACTAAACGACAACGTGGTGGGACGAGTACTTCAAAATAGATTCTTTTTGTTTTTTTAATTTAAATTTTATTGCGTTTTCAAAAATTTTTATAGTTTCTTCATCTGAATCACATCCCGTAACGTGTAAGATACCTCGCTTTGTAAAGGGCAATAGCAACGTTAAGTCTGTTACCAACATTTTTAGAGCAAAAATTTTAGAAATATGTACTTACTGCGCTGTTAGCAATGCTTGAAAGGATCTTTGTTTGCCAAGTCAAATAAGTTGTACCTACAACAATAAAAAAAATATTATAGAATAAAGAAACCAACTACACAGTTTTGTAATAAAGAATGATTTTACATTCGTAAATTAAAATACGAAAATCAAAAATTTTGAAAATCAAAGCGCACCGTATAATAATATGTGACACAACAAAACAATCTTCTTCTTCGTTCTTACAATCGACTGACCACAAAAATACTAAAAATTACGATAGAAAGCATAGTATTTACAATTAGTTTTCCTCGCAGTACGCGGCTAGCTAACGGCACAGTAACAACATTTCCTGAAGCTTAATTAAAAACTAACAAAAACGTACATACGGCGTTATCACAATTTTCATCGTTTTTATTTATACGATCACTAAAAATAAACGAATGAGCAAAGTTTCCCTCAAATTAATTTCGTAATTTTTGGTAAACGTTTCTTCCAGTACGATAATAATTGCATCAAACCCCTCAAAGGCGTAGATAGTGTTAGCTACAGCGATGTAACGTCATCATGGAAATTTTCCCAATTAGATCAGCTTATTACCTCCACAGACAAAGAAAACGTGTGGGGGTATGGAAACCTGCCCAAATAAAGACTTCCACTCAGATAGCAACAATATTCTATTTAATATTTACATAAAGGTGTGTGAAATACTTAACAATGAAAGCCTTGTTAGGCGTAAACCACGCTAGATGATGCCTGCATTTGACATTTTGTCCCTACTCAAACAACAAAAAGTGGGCGTATCAAAAATAAATTTTATATAGGAGACAAAAGCATTTTTAACATATTCCCATACACGATAATGGAGAGTTTATAACCAACCTCTGTTCCTTAACAGAAC
Source organism: Aquatica leii (assembly GCA_035610365.1). Taxonomy (NCBI): domain Eukaryota; kingdom Metazoa; phylum Arthropoda; class Insecta; order Coleoptera; family Lampyridae; genus Aquatica; species Aquatica leii. The sequence continues at coordinate 85,777,531 of CM069437.1, read as the reverse complement.
TAGAAATACACAACATATTTTTTATAATTAAGTAGGTTTTTGAAGAGTTTTTTTTTTTTAATAAAACAGCCATTGGTTAATTGGAACCATTTTTTCTTCTTCGTTTGTTTTAATTTTAGATGTATTTAGTTGACTACGTTTCGCTTATAAATTTAAGCTTTATCAAGTCTTTATACATTTATCAAAATTTTATAAATTTGTGAACTATCAATTAAGTAATTACTGAAAATTTAAATTTCTAATTTTTGTAGTATTTGATGTTAGTTATATTTTATAGTTAATGTTGTTGTAAATAAATTTCCATATTTAAATATTTCTTTTAATTGAAAAATTTTTGTTAAAAGTATTACTTGTGTATTCTGGTGTCTGTTGATAAGTGTCTTATCACTTATCAACAGACACCAGAATACACAAGTAATACTTTTAACAAAAATTTTTCAATTAAAAGAAATATTTAAATATGGAAATTTATTTACAACAACATTAACTATAAAATATAACTAACATCAAATACTACAAAAATTAGAAATTTAAATTTTCAGTAATTACTTAATTGATAGTTCACAAATTTATAAAATTTTGATAAATGTATAAAGACTTGATAAAGCTTAAATTTATAAGCGAAACGTTGTCAACTAAATATATCTAAAGTTAAAATAAAGGAAGAAGAAAAAATGGTTCCAATTAAACAATGGCTGTTTTATTAAAAAAAAAAAACTCTTCAAAAACCTACTTAATTATAAAACATAAACAAAAAACAGCAAAAAACCTCTTTTCATATAAAAAATAAACACAACATATTCTTCAACCACAAAAATAATATGTAAAATAAGAAAAAATAAAAATATAAACATTGTGGCAAAAATCTGTTAGGTTAAAAAAAATTGCAGAAACCGCAATCGTATTCTTTATAGATTTCTTTCAACACATACTGGTTTTTGAGCAAATGTCGAATTATGTGGGATCCAACCCAAAAAAATGTTTTGGCGCCAATATGTTGCAATATCAAATGTATGTTGGTTCCACTAAATGATCAAGAATACCGCAATCTCACGATAAGTCACATGACGATCTTGCTGTATCAGTTTCAGAACAACAACCGGTTTTGAATTTTAGACAACCTTCATAAAATTTAGCATTTTTTTTTTGATTTGGCATCGAAACATACCTATAACTACAAATTTTCACCGTCCTACTCAATGAATGACAGGTGGCGCTACGTCCGCCTCATCGAACTTTCATCCACACATACGCAAGTCATTCAAGAGAAGTGTCGCGTCATTTTGACATTTTATTCTGCATTTGTTATGTATCACAACGCAGTGCATGCAAAATTTATAGAAAATATCTACGTGTTTTATGATAGTAAAAAAGTTGGTAAAATAGTAAAAGAACGAATGCATTTTTTTGGTCAGTAAGTACAACAATTCTGTCTATTTGTGTATGTGTATTACAGTGAACCATTCCAGTAAGACGCAAAGGGCCCATCTAAGCCGTCAAACGAAAAAAGAAACTAACATGCGAAATAGTAAAGCAGAAAGAACAGACAAACAAATCCAACAAGATAACAAAAATGTTCGTGTGAGCATGTCGACAGTTGGAACGAATACAAGCGCGCCGGTTCGTAGCCGCAGAGCAAATGACCGATAACGCCAACAAGTACATCGAGCACTTACATCAGCTTCGTTCCTTCGGCTCACATTCGAGTACAAGCCAGGTATTGAATATTCCGCTCATCAGAAAGTGCTGATTGCTGCTATGAACTAAGAATGTCCCTATTGCCATGTGCTGAAATTCAAACATGAATCAGCCAGGATGCGTTGCGCATTAGGAAAAGTGCAACTACCAGAAATTGAAACACCACCAGAACCATTGAACGGCTTGCTCATCGGCACCAATCCAGATTCAAACCTGTTCTTGAAGTCCAATCGCGCATTCAATTCATGCTTCCAAATGACTTCGTTCGGAGTAACAGGAGCCGAAACAAACAAAGAAAGTGAGATCGATAAATTTTTATGCGTATCGTATGATGATTCGACTGTACCAGCAATTCATGGTCGACATGTACGCAAAGATAGAGAGCAAACGACTGCGATTCCTACGACACAATCAACAGAAGCTGCGTGCGAAAAAATACATTCACTTGCGAGACTAGACGCTATCAGAAACAACGCCAACACCGCCGAAATTGGTAACTCTATCATTCTACCACCATCGTACGTAGGCAGTCCACGTCATATGCAAGAATACATACAAGTTACTATGACTTTGGTGCGCGAGTACGGACGACCGTGTTTATTCATCACGCTTACATGTGATCCAAAGTGGTAGGAGATTACCTTTTTGCTATTGTTAAGCCAAAATGCAATACACCGTCATGAGATTACAGCACGTGTATTCAAACAAAAATGAATTCTTTAATGAACTTCATTAAAAAATTACACGGATTCGGTCTCATACGTTGCTGGATGTATTTGGTTGAATGGCAAAAGCGAGGATTACTTCATGCTCGATATTGTTACCACAAACATGATTCATGGCCCATGCGGTGATCTGAATAGTTTATCGCGTTGCATGGCAGACGGAACATGTATTAATGTCAACGGATATCCAATATATCGTCGAAGAAATACTGATAATGACTAAATATCTACAACGCAGACATCGACATTGACAATCGTTGGGTGGTACCATATTCGCTTCTGCTGAGCAAAACATTCAATGCTCATATTAATGTTGAGTTTTGCAGTTCGGTGAAGAGCATCAAATACATTTGCAAGTTTGTGAAAAAAGACAGCGATATGGTTGTATCTCAAATTCAAAACACCAATTTGAATGCTCTTCATTCATGAGCGAGACCCAGCAGTTATACATTTAGCCGTCTATCTTGAAAACAGCCAGCGCGTATTTTTCACCAACGATACGACAAATGAGCCTGCCATAAATCCACCAAAAACTACACTCACCGAATACTCTATTCCGAAGTTCCACGCTATTTCACATGGAATCAAACGAAACAAAATAATCGATGGCCCCCCGGCCTATTCAAAGCAAATACTTTGACCCGAGTATAGACAGCCAATCCAAGGCAGATTGAGTGTTCCTATCTGCGACTGTTTTTGGTTAATGTCACCGACTCTAAGTAAATGGACAACACTATCTAACGTATAAAGATGCATGCTTTGCACTCGGCTTGCTCAAAGACGAAAATTACTGAGACAATATGCTTACTGAAGCAGCATTGGGCTGCACAGCAACACAAATTCGTCTACTATTCGATATGGTGTTGACTACATGTTTCCCAGGACCAGCAGACACGTTGTAGGATAAGCATAAAGATTCAATGACTTACGATATTTACATCGAATTCAGACACGCAACGATCTAACAATTACATCCAGCGACGCGTACAATGAAGCATTGATTGCTATCTTTGCGTTGTTATTGCCAGTTTACCACTCAGTCATTTCGGTATGAATTCGTCAAATGAAAGTGTATCTGATTTGCTGCAGAAATAGCAGCAATTGTTACTCATGAACAAAAAACCATTTACAACCGCATTATGCTGCCAGTTTCGGCGGAACAAGCTAGTTTTTTTTATGCACCAGATCAAACTGGCAAAACATTTCTCATTTCGCTAATTCTCGCCGAAATACGATCAAATAATGGCATCGCATTAACCGTTGCATCATCTGGCATTGCAGCAATTTTATTGGATGAAGGCAGCATTTAAGCTGCCACTGAGTATTCAAAATAAACCAGACGCAGTGTACAACATAAAAAACAATCGTCCATGGCCACAGTGCTAAAATAATTCCAAATTATCATCTGAGATGAATGCACTATGATACACAAACTTTCTCTTGAGACGTTGAACAGAACACTCAGAGATATAAGAAACACCGACTAACTCTGTTACTCCTTTCAGATTATTTCAGACAAATACTTTTCGTCATTCCACGTTCAACGTACGCTAATGAGATCAACCAACGCTTGCTTGAAATCATCGCCATTGTGGCGTAATGTTGAAAAAGTCCAGATAAAAATAAACATGCGCGTACAAGATCCATCCGCTGACGCATTCTCGAACTAATTGTTAGATATCGGCGCTGGAAAAGTTGAAATAAAAATACTGGATGCATAAAATTGTCCACTAATTTCTGCACAATCATTAGTTCGCAAAGTTCTCTCATTGACCGCATATTTCCCAATGTACGCACAAAATACATAAATCATGCGTGGTTGGTAGAAACAGCTATTTTTGCAGCAAAAATGTAGACGTCGACGATTGAAACTTCAAAATACAGCAATCGTTGCAGCGACTTGCTATCATAGAAATCGATCGATACAGTTTGCAATGCCAACGAAGCTGTAAATTATCCAACAATTAAATTTGTCAGACATGTCACCAAACCTTCTACGACTGAAAGTTGGATCTCCGGTTATTTTACTTCGGAATTTGAACCCACCACGGCTGTGCAATGACACGCCATTGACCATTAAAAAAACTGATGTGGTCACCACACGATTTTCTTATAAGGAATGATAAAGAAATGTTTACATATTTTTTTAAGGTTATGTTGTCATAAAACCATTTTCAAGTGATATGTACACGTTTGTATTGATTTTCTAGCCTGCTATAATTTTTTTTGAAATTCTTCGATTTCATTAAGATCATATCGACTAACCCTTATATTTGTGCAGCTTGATATTACTTACCCCTTTAGTAAATCAGTAAAAAAAATTGCGGATTCGAAACTATATTATATTTATGAATTCATTTTAAATTACAAATTAAATATCTAATAAACTGTTCATGTTAGAATTTTTTTTTATTTGAATAAATTGTTAGAAAGGATGATCTCTATAAGAAACTGTAAAAATAATTCGAATAATTTACATACGTACAAAATTATATAAGAAAAACTGTTAAAAATGGCGGATACATCCACTTCCGGTTTCTTTATCATCGTTACACAGAGACGCCCAAATTTTTTTTGTAAAAAATACATTTTTCTGATTCAAGAGACCTTGAAACGTAAAATTATGCAATAAAAATTTTTTGAAAAAAAATTGTGATCGCTATACTTTCCTTATAGGAAAGTAAAAATGATGAAAAACATTATCGAAGTAACAATTTAGAATGACAAATTCCGAGCCAAAAATGTTTTACTGCCACGAGTTCCAATGGTTCCTACAGACGTGCCAATTGAATTCAAACGCGTTCAATTTCCTATTAGATTGGCATTCGCAATGACAATAAGTCGCAAGACTTTGGCGATGTCTGTTTGCGGATTAGATTTAGGCACACCGTGTTTTTCGCACGAACAATTATACATGGCATGTTCTCGCGTGGACAAACCATCGAGCTTATTTGTGTTGGTTAAAGACGGACTAACAAAAAATATCGTACACTCAATTGCTCTTTGAAATTAATATTGATTTTGATATAGTTTCCGGGTTGTATGAATTTTGTCCCGGACTTTCATTTTTACATATACAACGATATTAACCTTTACTATCGCTATTTGACGTTGAGGAAAACGGCACGTGAGAACTAACGTTGCGCTTAATGAGATTTCCATTTTGAAATATCAAATACCATCCTTGTTATAATTGGGTAAAGTAATTTCGATTCGTACGTGTTACCTGTGAAAGTATTGCTAGGGTAAAAAGTAACTTTTATTTTTACGACGCAATTTAAATTTTCTCGTATTATCATAACGAGTTAAGTCACCGCCACGTGTCTGTCCTTTTGGAATTGGAACTTGACCCACGTATGAACACAAGCATTAAACACAAATACCAATCTTAAGGATTGTAATTAATATAACGTGTTAAATTATATTCTCATATTGTAATACTTTTAAGCCATGTACCTACGTGTAGCCTACTCGTAAGGGTCTGCTGATAGTGAATTTATTTATCGTCTTATGGATTATACTTCTTAATTAACACACTGGTCTACAGCAGTTTTGTTGCCCTAGATATGAAAATGATTTTGGGTCTATTTAAGCAGACAATTCATGAGACTATCAATGATTTTGTAAGATTTGCTCTGATTTTTTTTTAAATCTTTATTTTCATTTTATATTACAAAAATCGAAAAACAAAAAACAAAATAACAGATATATTTATGTCAGTTATGTTTTGAGAAATTAGGATACATCGAAGTAAATAAAGAGGAAAATGTCGAAAATATATTTTATATTTCCATAAAACGCCTTTTATGAGCTTTTCTTTTCTCTTTTCAAACACCAGCAGTAATCTGCCATCATGTGACAATCCCATCGATCCTGATACCTTTTCTCCATCACTTTTAGATCTTGGTGGAACCGCTCTCCTTGTTCCTCACTATAATTTCCTAAGTTATCCGAAAATTTATCTAGATGATTGCGCAGATAGTGTAGCTTAATACTCATATTTGCTCCTAAAGTCTGAAAGTTTGTCAGCATATTTTGCACAATTTCTTCATAATTTGCTGCTTTATGGTTACCTAGGAAATTTTCGACAACCAACACAAAACTTTTCCAAGTTTTACTTTCCGGAACAGTCATAACTTTGAAAAAATCTGAGTCTTTCATCAATTGCCGTATTTGAGGACCATCAAATATTCCACCTTTAAATTTTTCCATACTAAGCTTCGGAAATTTTCTGCAAATGTAATTAAAACAATCTCCGTCCTTTACAACGCTTTTACAAATTGCTTCACCATACCTAACTTGATGTGTAATGGTAGAAGTATGATTTTGTCTCTGCTTACCAGCGACGCCCTTGTTACATTGGCTTTACCGACAGTTAAAGAATTTCTTACAAGCCGAAGATCTTGTTCCCAATGAAGTTGTTTTGCTCTACTGTCCCACATACAAATAAAGCAAGGGTATTTTGTGTATCCACTTTGTTGGTCAAGTAAAAAATTAACCATTTTAAAATCCGCACAGATTGGCCATTAATGCTCCAAGAATTTAATCTTTTGTAAAACTAATTTTACATTCTTCTTTGAGTTTCGTTGAATTGGCAGTTGGAATTGATGCAAATTTATTTCCATTGTGCAATAAGACGCGTTTTAAACTTCTTTTGCAACTGTCAATAAAAAGGCGCCATTCAGGCGATATCATTACAATACACCAATCCTTCATTTTCACTAAAAAATTGTAACAACTCTTTTTCTCGCCTTCTGTATGTAATAATTGTTACTGTTGGTGCCAATAAATTTTTTTCTTTCAATCTTGAGGCTAACAGTTCTGATCCTTGTTTTGATAAATTGGGATCACGTATTAAATCACTGAGTTCATTTTGAGAAAATAACTTTGGCGTAGATTTTTCAGCCTCCCATTCACTTCCACTGGTAGACGGTCCCGATTTGTGTGAATTTGGCAACATAATTGTTTCTGAGGGTATGCGAATTACTTTTGAAACGTAAATAGACCGAGGGAGATTTTCACTGTGTAAAACCAGACATTTCGTAGACTGTAAGTCTGGGTATCTCCACGTTTGATTTCGATTAAAACCTTTAACATCCACAACGCAAAAATAACAATCATCTAAATGATTCGTAGGCTCCATCCAGATCATAGGAATACCAAAGTTTAATCGAGAACGTTCTCCTTTTTTCCATAACCATAAAAGACTCAACACAGGACTTACAAACTTTATTAGGAACCCATGGTTTACCTAATTTGTCCATTTTAAAACCCAAATAATCAACATAAGTCTCCTTGACAAAGTCTGTGATATTTCTTTTTTGTTTTTTTGGTGTATAAACACCGCAAATATAACAAAATAAATCACTACAATATTTACACTTTTTTCGTGACGAACTCATATTTTAGAAGACAAGACAAATATATTAGAAAGGACATTCAGAAATTGAAACAAAATATTAATCCATGACAACTTATCCAGATTCACCTGTAAGTACTACAATATTGTCAAATAACTAAGATCTCAGCTGTCCTGTAGAGCAAAGGGTCTAAGAATGGGAATCACGTGATGTTTGTATGCGCGAAAAAGTTGCGCAGAAGCCTAATCATGACTGGAAAATTAAATTTTATTTCTAACAAGCCGATAATTGTTCAAAATATAAGATATGCAAAAATCATGAAAATACGAAGACATTGAGAACTTTCATGAATATATTCGTAATCTGGGCACTTGAAAACATAAAAATTTGCGATGACATCCAGAGCAACAAAAAAAAGCCTTTTTTGTAGAGCTTGTAACGTCCCGTTAGAGTTCATTACATTAAAATTCAATTTTACATTCGTTTATTTTTTGCAACTAATATTGCACGTAAATTTATTCAGTTTGGCAACGTCGCGTTGTTTTAATTGACTTGAGTAATAGCTTAAGCTGACACTTCCGTTTGGGCCACCCTTGGCCGTGCGTGTCGTAGTGATGCGGGGAAGACACATTTTCTTGATTATGGCGTAAAAACCCATACAATTTAATTTTTATTCATTCCATCTAATTATTGGTGAGTTTACCTTTATTTTGATATAATTTTTCTATCGAATTCAACATTTTTAGTGATTTCGGAATGTTGCGCAATGGTTAGACAAAGGAATTTATTTTGAAGGCCGTTGCTAAATGTAACGTGAGTACAGCATGTCATTCAAAAAACCATTATAATTATTTATATTTAGGGTCTTTTATTTTCATTCTGGATCTTTTCGTTTATTGGATTTTTATTCTGGATCTTTTCTTTTTATTCTGGATCTTTTATTTTGGTTTTGTCGTTTAATCACTGGATTTTCCGTTATTGAAGTTTATTATACACTGGTTTTATTCCTGTTGAAGAATTTTATCACGTTAACCAGGATGTGCTAAAAATAGAAGATATCCGATAACGTTATATTAAACATGGTGAGTCAACTGGAATTAAGTTATTACATTTTACCTTCACTTTAATTAAATTCAGTTATTAAAACTTTTCACTCGATAACAAATTAACCGTTTACTATTTTTGCACTTATTATCAATTAATAATTAGATGTAAGATTTTACGCTTTTTATTCATCACCAATTCAAAGGTGATTGGCGCCCTTATATTTTATTTTAAATCCTGTTTTATTTCTAATATGTTTAATTCAAATATTGTTTTTTGTTCTCTAATGTAAATAGTATATTAAGTTATAGTTAATAAATTAACGGAGTTCACGTCTTTGTATTTATTTTCATTCAAGCCCACCCCCAGAGGTCTGTGCTTACGATTGCTGCCGTGGTCAAATTATTATTTTTACTTTTATAAAATGTATTTTTACTTTTTATTATACGTTCTTTATTTCGGAATATTTTTTATTTAGAAGCTTTTATTTTATTTTATTGTTGCCGTTACAATAAAAATATATTCGTTGTTATACTTGTGTTGTTCGATTTGTTGTAAACGGGATCTGTAGTATTTTTTCGTTTTGGCGCTCTTTAAATTATTTTGTAATTAACACATCGACTCACTCTCCGAAGTGCCGCTTGCACTAAGTTACGGTTAAATTTACGGAATATACTACAAATTATAAGCGTAATTATTATTCATATTTTAATAAACAAAACTTAATATCAGTGAGCTGGATTAGTTTAAAAAATATCAATTATTTACTTAATTTAGCTTTTTCAACCATTAAATAAACCTTAATTCTTAATAAAAAAAATAAAGTCAAACTACTAAAACTACTAAAAGTAGCAATAGAAAACTTTTTATTACAAACTTTACAAAGTAATATTTTCATTTCTAATAGAAAATACAAATTCACAAATCAACTCCAAAGTATATTCTTTTAGACACGTTGTCTTTTCTACACTTCTAAATCGAGTAAGTTTAAAAACAAAAAAGATATAAACCAAAAACTCATTCATCACGGAATCGCCCGAAAACATTTTGTTTCAGACTACAACTGAAAGCTATAACCGTAGTTTCAATTTTCTCGTACCTGTATGTACTATTTTGTAGAGAATCCCGTTGTAAATTACGTACTTGTTAAACTTTATTTTCTTTCCTCGTTTTTTGACAGGATCATTTTTATTTTCGTATAACTTTACGCTGCGATAGTTTCCGGGCATAATTTCTTTATAAAAATTAAACGAGACATTAATATGCGAAATATTAAAATTTCGTAATTTTTAAAAGTCTGAAGGTATTAAGTTAATTTACGTTGGATAAAAAAGTAATTATTCTTAATTGTAGTTTCCTATAGGTTAATGACACTCTAGAGGATAATTTGGTAGGTCAGTTTCAAAATTTAGTTAACTAATTTCATTTTAAAACCATCTGACGAAGGGTTTGGTTACATTTCACTTTGGGTACATCAAGTTTAGAATACGTCCATTTATAGAGTGCTAGTGTGAGATATGCTACATCAATCCTAAAACGACATTATTAGAATATTGTTTTCATAATCTTCTCAATTAAGTAAAGTGCAGCACGATTTAGATTAGGCGCTTGTCGTGTTTGTGGTTTGGCAATGATGATTTGGTGGCAAACCAAGTTTGAGTTTCGTGTTAACGATTATTACGAGGAAATGTGTTTCAAACTACAGGAAAGACATTTTCGTATCAAATAATTGTACATAATGGTACGTCTATTCGTATTTAGCTTCGAATTACGGTTAACGTACCAGAAGGAATTGTCTTAATGATCAATTTGATTGTGACGTTACAAGATTAAACTTCTGTCTTTTCTGTTTAATTACAAACTGAGTTTTAAACGTTGAAAAGTAATAATCTATTTTAATTCCTCGGAAATATTTAAAAAAATTTAATCGAGTTACAGAGAAAGCCGATTTTGTGAATTTTTAAAAGGTCTTCTTGTTGGATCATCACAAATTAACAGTGCTCTGTATTAGTTAACAAGTAGCACAAAATGAAACCTACTTAGTAGTTTAGTTTTTAAAAATCGTAGGGTTACAGCTTAAAATGTAGCAGCGTAAACCTATTAAATTTTGTAATCTAATGTTCGTTTTTGTTCATCGATAAAATCTTCAATCCAAATTACACAAACGTCAGTAAAATATAAAATGAGTTTTTGATACCATTTATTCATTACTAAATATCAGCCTGCGTTGACAAAAACATTATATAAATGGATGTACTTATCTTATAAAAGTAAACAAGCAAAACATCGTTAATCAACGAAAAAGCGTTAAAGTTTTAGAATAATTTGTGATCCGATTAAAAAAAACGTAATCAGCAGTTCCATTAAAAGTTAAAGTTAAAAAAAGAAGGTTTTTCTTATAATACAACAAAGCAAAACACAAACCAAATTTGGATGCTATAGATCTATACATTTCTCAACCAGGACGATACTAAAAATAGCACCGAAACCTCGCAATGCCTGTTTCAAAACGATTACCGAAAGAAACAGAATGTTCTAGTCCCAGTTAAGGTGAGAATATAAAAAATATCCGAACAAAATTGGAGTTTAATCTAGTCAGAAGTTTTCAGAAAAACATGGCAATTTAAATAAATACGTGTTTAACGCGCGTGCCAATGTAAATAAACAGTGTAAATAAATAAAAGTAAATCTTATCCGTGGACAGTATATGGTTACAGTGATATATCAATTAATATGTTTTGTTTCCATTAAACTGCTACTTTGTTATTTTCCTTAGTTTGTAATGTGTTTTTAGTCACATTTACAGTAGTTAATAATTATGTAAATAGTTGAAAATAAATTTAAACAATTGGCGTCAGGTGTAGGACGATCTTAACGTTCGGTAATATAAAATCATTGATAAAACGTTGTGTGTTAAACAAACAAATGATTAGTAAGTGCCTTGCGTGTGTTGGCTTATAAATTGTGTGTTTATAATTTATGCCGGTAACTCGTTCTGAACCAGTAAACATGGACGCAAAAAAAAATGATGAAAATCAATAAATCAAAGTATTTAAAAAATTATTAAAAAAATCTCAGAAATAGGAACAAAGATTGTGCAAAAACTCTCAAAAAATGCTTTAAACTTAAAAGAAAAAATACAAACTAGAAAGTTTCGCTATAAAAAACAAAATATAGACTATTGAAGAACAAATAGAAGTTACTGTAGAGAACCAAATCAAAACTGTTAAAAAAAGATATTTTGAGTTTAAAGGAAGCAGGCAAAGACAAAATAGAACAAATCGAAAGCAAATTATAATTAAAAACTATAGAAGTCAAGTCAAACTAAAGCAAAAATTAGAAGAAAGAATGCAACTACTTAAAGAAAATAAGCCAAATAAATTGCCATGGTAAAGAAAATGTCACGAGCAAAAACATATTAATAAATCATCGAAAAAAACCACTCACAAGGTTGTACCTCCAAATTTTTATGATAAAGTTCTATGGTCAAGTTACCACAAACATACTAATATTAGAATGTCTTCTGGGTTTGGACCGTGTCATTGTTGTAACCGAAGTAGCTAACAATTCGTCCACTTACGTAAGTGGCTTCATCAGGGCGTGAGATAAATCGAAAACCTCCAACAAGCAACCGAAATCTAACTAAGAACTTCTCAAAATTTGGTTCCTGTTATTGATAAGTGTCCTCTACTTACTTCCAATTTGATGACAAGTTTTACACACAGGTTTCTGGTGCTGCTATGGGTTCTCCTCTATCACCTGTTGTAGCTAACATTTTTATGGAATCTTTTGAAACGGTTGCTTTAGAACCATCATTATTCAAACCTAAAGTGTGGTTTAGATATGTTGACGACACGTTTATTCTTTGGTCTCATGGTCATCTTGAATTGTCTAAGTTTCTTGATCGTCTTAACAATCAACACTTAGATATCAAATTTACTATGGAAATCGAAAGTAATGGTTCTCTTCCATTTCTTGACGTTCTTGTGACTCGTAAGCCCGACGGACTTCTAGGCCATTCTGTTTATCGCAAACCCACCCATACGGACAGATACCTTCATGCTTCGTCTCATCATCATCCTGCACAAAAACGTCCTGTTATTGAATCTTTGGTTCATCGTGTCTTTTCTATTTGCCAACCTAAGAATCTAGTCTCGGACTTACTAGAACCCTAGTAAACAATGGTTATATGAAGCGAGATATTCATCGAGTTATTAATCGTCGTCTACATCAACGTACTCGATTACCTAAGGATGTTTCTACTCCCGAATCCAATCCCAAATTGGCCTTCTTACCCTACATTCACAAGGTTTCAGATCAAATAGAGAAACTCTTTCATAACAATGGTATTAAACCCATATTCAACTAGACAGGCAAAATTTCTCAGATTCTTCCTTCTTCCAAGAACAAATTTCATACACTTTCATACTAAGGTGTATACCAAATTCCTTGTTCATGTGGTTTAGTCGATATTGGTGAAACCAGTCGTTCCGTCATGACTCGCATTTCAGAACATGATCGTTATATAAGGAAAAGGCATATTGCTAAGTCTGCGGTTGCTGAACATCATTTTACTACAAGTCACAAGCTAGATTTTGATAACGTTTCGGTGATTGCCAAATCTCCACTCTTTTTCAACAGGAAATTCCGAGAGAGCATAGAAATCGCGATCATGGTTTCGAGCTATCCCCTCTTTGGTTTCCTTTGGCTCTTTATCAAAAACACGCCCCTTATCAACTGTAACCCAATCATAGTCGCGCTTAACCATCCATGACGATCTTTCTTCTTTATAGACAGATACTATTTTTTCTTAAGTCACTTCGGTTACTTATTTGAGTTTTTTCGATTTATCTCACGCCCTGATGAAACCCCTTACGAAAGTGGGCAAAATGTTGGCGACTTCGGTTACAACAATGACACGGTCCAAACCCGGAAGACATTCTTATATTAGTATAAACTCCGGCCGTGGAAGCCTTCGCTACTACACTACCACAAACAGTTTAAAAATACAGCTATAGCTAATAATTGAAGCAACAAACAGAAAACGATGTTTTTAATAATGGCGTTACGTGAAAAAACGCTTAAAATTTTGCAAATTGTTCCTGACCACCAAGAAAATTGCAATCTTCATGTCTAGAAACATCAAATACTTTTCTAGAGCAATTGGCTATTGAAACGCAGCAAACTCAACGGTTAGCTCAATCTAAAACGTTAAATAACGCTTTAACGTATGCCTTAAAGTTTGAACCAATTAAACAAGCAGCCGTAAGCTAAACTGTGCTGTAGAAATACCCGTGCAAACACAAAAAAACATCAAAGAAATAGTGCAAAAAACGCTTTGAAAAACAAGAGAGACGACTATCAACCTCAAAAAAAAACAAAAGCGCTCAAAAATTAACGAGTTGACCAAAAGAGACAAAAGTTAATCGCATCTAATCATGCATCAAAATTCGAATTGCATCGCCTGTGAAACAGTTGCACAGCATTTACTTTAATGCAAAGATCAATGGACAAAGTGCTCAATTATTGATTGACACGGGAGCGACAAAAATCACAAGTAACCGCGATATGCTATTAGAAAATGAGAAGACATTACCGGTAACAGTACGACTTTAAATGGCGACGAGCAAAGTAATAACTATTCACGGACAAGTGAAAGTTACTATTGGTTTGGGAATTAGAGCACTAGACCATCAAGTACTGGTAACCGACATCACAGAAGAACTTATGTTGGAAATGCACACAATACAAAAGTATAAGTTGCATTTGACAAACAAATTTATTTCCATTCGTGAGAAAAAGTAACCCTGCGAGTCTTATTGAATGAGCCTAAAAGAACTGAAAGTGTGGTATCGGTACGCCTCAATGTAAATTTTCGGGAAAGCTACATTCGCGCTATTAAACTAATATAAAGCCAATTCGTTGAAAAAAGATTACTAGTTGACAGAACATTAGCACGAGTTAAAAAGACGATGCCAGTAAGGATCTTAAATTCAAATCCAGTAACGTTGAAAAAGAAGATCGTGGTAGGCCAATGCACCCCAGTATCTCAAATTGAGAGATGAATAAAATCTAACAAAACTACATCGCCAAAGAAGTGTTCACAACAGTTATTAGACAGGTTCATTACTAAGTCCCAAAACCTCAGCTATGACCAGATGGTAAAGTAAAAACGTGAATTCAGCAGTATAAACATGCGCTGGAAAATGGTTCTGAAGAAAGAACTGACGTAATGAAGCATAAAATCAATGGCAGAGACGCTCGGCCAATACAACACCTACGCCGACTCCTTCTGGGCAACAGCTTACTTTTTTTTATTTTTGAGGCTTTCGCGACCATGATTTTATAACAAATAATTATTTTCGGGTTTTGAACCGCGTTCCATATTTACACTTTTCACAAAATTTATAAAACTTACAAACTTTGAAAAATTTACAATGTTTGACGTTTCGACAGTCATGTCGCTGTCTTCTTAAAAAAAACTGAAACTGAAGATATAGGATCCTGACAAGCTTTTATATTACGCCGTTCGGGGTCGGTGGTGCGTGACGGTACCGATTCATTAGTTTTCCGGAACATGTTTTTCCATATTGGCGCTAGATCGATTCCATTATCCCTGCTAAAATTGTCGTACTTCTGGATTTCAATGGCTTCCTTGTATAATCTAAGCCAGAAGTTTTGGGATTTAGCCAACATTGTTGCCTCTTCAAATTTTATCGTGTGACCGGTGTCTAAAAAGTATTCCGCAACAGCAGATCTTGTGTTATGTTTCTTTGTATCTTTGTATTCTTATGTTCTTTTAATCTGGTAGCTATGTTGCGTCCCGTTTGTCCTATGTAAGCCAGCCTACACGAACAGGAGATGTGGTAGACCCCTGGTTCCTCGAGTGGTGCTTTTGTTTCTTTTGATTTTGAGAAATTGGCGCCTATTTTATTTGTTGCAGTGAAGATCACTTTGATATTTTTCCTTCTAAGTATTCTGGCTATTTTATCCGTGCAGCCTTTTATGTAAGGAAGGAAGGAAGTTGCCACGGGTTCCTCCTTCTTTGGTTTTTTCCTTACTGTGTTTGTTAATTGCTCGATATATGTCTGCTTTTCTGAAACCGTTTTTTATTCAGGTGTTTGTAAGGTGACCTAGCTCGGTCTTTAACGTGTTCGGTTCACTGATCGCCTTGGCCCTGTGTACTAAAGTTTTTAGAACTGCAAACTTCTGAGCTGGATGATGATGTGATTTGGCGTTGAGGTATCTGTCAGTATGTGTCGGTTTTCTATATAGTTGATGTCCCAATTTGTTGTCCATATTTCGAGTGACCAGTACGTCTAAAAACGGAATGCTTCTGTTTGTTTCCTTTTCCATGGTAAATTTGATGTTGAAATCTGACTGGTTGATGTGATCCAGAAAGTTGTGTAGTGTTTCTGTTCCATGAGACCAAATTAGAAATGTATCGTCCACATAACGTAACCAGCATTTTGGTTTGAGAGTAGCGGTTTCTAATGCTCTTTCTTCAAAATCCTCCATAAATATATCGGCGATGACTGGACAAAGTGGTGATCCCATGGCTGCCCCTTCAATTTGTTCGTATACAATATTATTGAATAAGAAGTACGTGGACTTTAAGTATAGCTCAATTAGTCCGTTAAGCTCCTTATCTAAATTCCCTTTTCGTAATTTGGCCTTGATGATCTCCAGTGCTGTTTGTAGTGACACTTTTGTGAAGAGAGATGTCACATCAAAACTGACTAAAATGTCTTCTGGTTCCAATTTAATTTCTTTAAGTGGTACATAAGTAGTATCTAGCTAGAGGATGAGTGGCTGAACCTGTAACACTCACAATTGGGCGAAGCGGTACCCCTAGTTTGTGGATTTTTGAAAGGCCGTAAAGGTGCGGCATCCTGGTGTCTGTAGGAATTAGTCGTCTCTTTTGATGTTCCGGGATCGTGATTTTACGCGGCCGAAATCTTTCTCTCTAGAGATTTTATTGGATTCCTACTTCAATGGTTTGTACGCCGAATCTTGTAGCAAAGTATCGATTTTCTCCATGTAGTCGTTGGTGTTCATGATTACAGAAGCATTTCCTTTATCAGCTGGTAATACAATGATTTCTTTGTTGGCCTCAAGTTTCCTTAGAGCATTTCTTTCCTCTCGATTGATGTTGGATTTCGGTGCTGTAGATTTCTTCAGAATATCGGCTGTTTTGACCCTCACGTTTTCTTGAATATGTTGTGGTAGAGTTCTGAGTGTGCTCTCCAATGAACTCACTATTTCTTCCTTTGGTATAAATTTTGGTGTGATAGCAAAATGGTCCACTGAGTGTAGTGGAAGACATATTGATGATGATCTTGTCTGTCTCTAATTGCGGCGGTGAAGGATATTGTCTCCTTATTATCTCTATTAAAATTGTCGTACTTCTGGATTTCAATAGCTTCCTTGTATAGTCTAGGCCAGAAGTTTTGGGATTTAGCCAACATTGTTGCCTGTTCAAATTTTGTCGTGTGACCGGTGTCTAAAAAGTGTTCCGCAACAACAGATCTTGTGTTATGTTTCTTTGTATCTGCCTTATGTTCCAGTTTACTGTTATGCCTTCTGACCTGTGTAAAGCTCTTGAGACGTTCGAGCGTTTGATGTAGAGTATCTTGCAAGGAGTGTTTTTGAAGACGCATTTGGTTTATCTAAATGACGTAATTGTAGTTGGAAGGTTGTTTGAAAAACATTTAAATAACCTGAAAAAGTTATTGTAGCGACTACGTGCTGAACCCAAAGGAGTTCCACGTATTTAAGAAGAAAGTGCAATACCTTGGCCACGTAGTATCTAGAGATGGTGTAAAAGCGTATCTAAACGAACTTTGAAAGGTGCAAACTTGACCAAAACTAATCGAAAAACATCAGGTTCAAACTTTTCTTGGATTGTGCACCTATTATATTATTAGCAATATTGTCAAACCTTTGACGGAATAAAAAACAGATGGAATGAAGACTGCTCAAACGCTTTACGTCAACTGAAATAGGCCTTAGTCGCACCCAAAAAAGATAAAAAATTCGTGTTGGATAACAATGCAAGTAATCTGGCTTTAGGTATAACCCTTTCACAAGTGCAAGGTAGACAAAAAAATCATCGCGTATTTTAGCTTAGTTTTTTTTGTTCAGACTAAAGAGGAATTATTGCACGACTAGAAAAGAACTCTTAGTAGTGACTAAGTTTATAAAATACTTTTTTAAATCCTTGTATAGACGTAAATTTTTATTAACGACGAACCTCAATAGGACTTAACTAAATGTAAGTGTAAACTAAGACAATGACAAAATTAAAACGATAAAGTTTTCAGTGAATTTTAGAATAATCTCGAATTAGAATCCCGTAATTTATACTTGAAGCCAAGAATACAAAAAACTCCACGTAACATTGATAGTAGAAATGTGGCCCACGTATTCTAAAAACCTAAAGAATACTAACGAAAACTATTTTGTGAAATAATAAACACACGTTTCACGCAACCCAAGAACTACTGAAACAAATTCCATCTTTTTTTACGTTTAGTGATTTCTTTACGCCATTATTTCATTATAGGGTCCCGTACTTCCAGATCTGCGATACTGAAATTTATACAATAGGATTTTTATTTATATACGCAATTTACACGATATAGTGAAATCGAAACCGTATAACCAGTAATTGTAAAATAATTTTAATGTCAATGCTACTGTTTATTAGCAATGGCGTAGCTACGAAATTATATTACTGTATGTAGTAATAATTTAGGGCACGCACAATTAGAATTGCGGGTTCTGGTTTGGCCCAGATTTGCGACGGAAGCTAGCCAAATAGGTGAGTCGACAATCCACTTAAGCATTTATTTCACCTTCACAATTAATGCGTTGCACTTAACAGATGTGTCAACCATTATTCGTAACTCTTTGCTCCAGCAAAGGATATAAAAACGTTTGTTTCAACTGCCTATCGAACGAAGTTAATAGTTGACAGATTTGACATCTAACTAATACGGTTTAGTTTTTGTATTTAGTGTATGTTTTATTTATCAGTAATTGAAAGAATCTGAAGTAACAAACTTGCTATGATAATAAAAAGAAAATTAAATCGCACCGTAAAATGGAAATGCATTTTTACCCCACGGAATCTCTTACAAACAACACATAAAAATCGTAATTGATTTACCCACTAATAGCGAGGATGTTTTACAATACTTAAAATATAAAAATCACTGGGCATCATGTAAGTTTTTGAATTCACAACAATAATTTGTAAATAAAACTAAAACTAATTTGAAAAGTTTTCTGTTCTTAGTTTCAGTAAATTAATTAAAAAACAATAGAAACGTACAAATTCTGTTTACGACACTGCAATAAAACATACGTCTTAATTAGAAATCTGCCAGCTAAATATTGACTCGAATTAATATTAGTAATAAATCGTACGTGAGTATTTCATGTGTGCACATTAAACAAGCAATAACTTTAACTGGAATTAATACCATAACATATAGACTACATTAATCGTTTCCAAAAGATTAATATATACCGAACGCTAGCATATTATTGCAAATAAAGTAAACACATAAATTCTAAATAACAAATTTGTTTGATTCGTGCTTAAAGTTCAGTTTTTCACGTACCATTATGGAATACGTACATTTATTTAATCTTGTGATCTTTGCCCTCGTTTTCCGTTGACATTATCAAGCTTTTTATAAAAGTAAATCAAGATGTGCGTAAAAGAAAATGAATGAATTTCTTGATGTAGATGCTTTAAACTCTTTTGGTCTTTCTTCAATGTCCTTTTGTACAAACGAGCTTTTTTGTTAAACATATAATGCTACGTTTTTGTGTAGCTGCTTATAAAATCACGAGCGATGCATTTTGGAATTTTATTAAAATAAGCTCGCGTTATTAGATATAACGGATACTTGGAAAGTAACTAACTTTTAATGCATTTTACGTGCCATACGATAAGAAGCTATGGTTATTATTAGTTAAAATCAGCTTCTGGTCGTTCTTTAGTAGAGTGTTTCAAAGTTTATAATAATTTTACAAAAAAAAAAAAACAACTGTGTATAAAAGTATCAACTCGAATTTTATCGCCCACACAGAAGGATAAATTACCAGTTTTCGTGCATATCAGAGACCTGACGCTAGTAATTAAAATGTATCACCAACAATAAATCGTCCTTTAATATTAACAAATGTTAAGTAAAATATAAGTAAATTATGTCAAAATACACAATATCAAAACAAAAAGGAAGAAATAATAATAACTGAAATCTTACCAAATGCAAATAAACTAAGCAAATAGAAAAAAAAATTTAGATTATAAAAATTCTATCGAGTGAAAAAACAACGTTAAAATAAAATTTGAGTGGAAAGTTCCGAGCGCAACCGTATGCGAGCGTGAGGAACTATGAGTATCAAATTTTCATTCCAACGGAGTAACAGACCATACTTTATCCACGACTAGAAAGTATAAACTAAATGCAATAAAATAAAGTTTAAGCAAATTTGAATTGTTTATATTGACACTTTTGAACAAAAGCTTCTGGAGGTTACTGACTATCCCAATCCACAAAAAAACAATTATAATTCCCACACATTTATATTGCCGAGAAAGCTGTGTGGTAGTCCCAAGAAACTCGGTAAAAGGTTAGACGTATTGAAAGTTGAATCTCGACGCCATTTTAAAATTTTACCTGAAAACGCCACGCGATGAACAAAATTGCTGAATCCGATTAGTACATGGAACAATTCTTCATCAGCATATCACTAAAAGCATAATAAAAATTACCAACGAGAAAAATTAGAAAGTAGAAAGAAGAATTGCTTACAATGTGGCGGATATCGTCCTAATAACGTTGCTAGCGACCTCAGATACGTAAATGAAAGAGCGTAGCGCTCCTCCCGCAATACGTGGTTTATAATTATTTGTCAGAAAAATTTACCGAATCCCTAAATTCTAGATAAAGAAGTTTATTACGGGCATCCACTTTACCGGTATAATTTCTATATAGTTGTTGAACATATAGAACATTATTATTAGAATATTAGGTATATACCTTATACAAAAGCAAAAATGAAAGGAATTCTTAAATGGTAATAATTGTATAGATAACAAACAATACTTTCATTGTTCAAAATTAATAATTTCCTGCTATATAACGTTTGTAAAAAATTTATAAATTTTATTTATTAATCGGGTATTCTAATACTTTAAAAGTAAACTTTGATTACTTCAAATCTTGTTTTATTGTAAGGTGTTTAACGATTTAAATAGTTAGCTTTGTATTTCCTGTTTTTGAATATACGTAATTCTACTTAAAAAAAT
Source organism: Aquatica leii (assembly GCA_035610365.1). Taxonomy (NCBI): domain Eukaryota; kingdom Metazoa; phylum Arthropoda; class Insecta; order Coleoptera; family Lampyridae; genus Aquatica; species Aquatica leii. The sequence goes on along the minus strand of CM069437.1, from coordinate 85,756,376 downwards.
TATATTATTGCATAACAAAACGCGGTAATTCAAATTCGGTTTCTAAAATAAATGAAAAATTGTCAATAGACAAATCGGCAAGTATAAAAACATAACAGACCAAATAACGTTTAAACATATCGTTAATCTATGAGGTCAAAATTCAAAATTGAAACACCTTAACACCTTTAGTTTATGATTGGTAAGTACTCTACAGTTTCTTTAATCCTCCAATGTGTGCACAAAAACAAAAAAATATCCTAAAAAAGATTTAATATTTATATCTTGCTAAACAATCAAAAAGCTCTAATATAAACTACTGATTAAAACTAGAAATTGACATAAATCCCCATGTTCGTTAAGTATAATAAAGATAATTACACTGAAAGCATTAATCAATCTTATCCGATATGGTTTTACTTCTATACGTAAAACAAGTGTCGCGATACTGGTTTAATTCATTTAAAAATAATATTTAAAAACCTAACTCAAAATAATCTGTAAAAATAATACAATCCAATAAAAAGCGCAAGAAAAACCTATTAGTAAATTATCATAGAGGCGAAAAAAAACTAATCGATAAAAAAATGATTGAATTGCTCATCAAAATGAAACATTAATTCTTTTAAAAGCCATTAAATCGATTTTAATGCAATTAATTTTTAACCGGTAAAATCAATCATTATATTGTTTTTAAATGACGTCAAAAAGACTGATGTAGAAACGGCAGTTTAAACGATACCAATGTTTTAGCAATTACTTATGCTGTAGATATAATGCTATCGAACTCCATTAAATTGATAACAAATAATCGAATTAAAAGGAACACAATCGTTCAACCTAAACTGTTACATAATAATAAAAAACTGTCAGCTTACTTTTATAGTTATTGTTAGACTTAATTGTGTTTAAATTTTTACTTTCACTGAACGCGTACGTTAGATTTTTATGTACAATCCTTCTTAAATTTATCGTTTTTCCATATTCATTTAATACGTCAAGAAAAAAAATGACAGCCAACACTCTGAATGTAGCAAGAGGGCGTTCCGAGACAAAATTCATACAGTACGCAATCTATATAAGAACATTTTTACTATAACAAATAAGATTCTTTTCATGTTTAAATTTTTTAATAATTAGGAATTTAAACCAAACAAAACAAAAAAATAAACTCACTGAAAAATTGAAACTTTTTTGCTGATTAATTATTTTTATTTTCATTTATTGACAAAAAAGTAAAATGTTCCTGGGACATTTTAAATTAACGAAACATTGTTAAATATAGAAAACAGCACCACATTAAAATTTGTGAAATTAATTATAGAACAACGAAATGATAACAGTAAGAATCTATTTTCGACTTCATTTAGAATTATATATATATAAATAATTCTTATATTAAAGTAATTACTAAAAAATATCTACATTAATACGTAGGTATTGTTAGTTAATTTGGATATTTAGTGGCTGCATAAAAAACAATAAATTTATTTACACAACAATATAGTCAACGGGTAATTTCCGGGAAAGTGCCAAGTTTGAATGAATTATTATCATTGGACAAATATTTTTCAAATAAAAAAATATTTTAAATCTTTGTATCTCGTTTCTTTTAAGAACATTGACTTTTAATAATATAAAAAGTATCAAAAACGGAATTATACGAATATGAACTGTATTTGGCAATGTCAAACAACCGAAGTTTTCCTTTATCCATCAAAATCAGATCAATAAACACAGACATTCTAAAATTTCTATGATAAATGACTCTCGATGAATAATTAATAAAACATACAATGTCGCATATATAAATGTACTGAATGATAAATAAAATAAACAATGGTTGGCTTTATCATTATTATACGTCACTTTTCAATTTTAATATAGTAGTATATAAATTATAAAGAACCACAGTAAAGTTCATCATAAAGGACAAAGTAATTAAGAGAAAGGTTTATTAACTATGCATGATTTAATTAAATTTGACGTTTAAACACATTTTGTTTTAAATTCCGAACCAGTGAATAGTATACAATAGAGTTAATTAGTAAAATATTTGTTCATCAACGTGAATTCGGTTTTTAATAACAGAATAATATCCAAGTTGCCATTTAAAGTTTTGCAAAAGCAAATCGTTTGTTTTTAACGATATGGCTATCTATAAACGCATTTTACATGTTGATACCGATACAACAGACATTGTTGTATAGGTCGCAAGTTGAGATTACAGCATTAGCATCATTCACAAAAAACTATTAAAATTTATAAAAACAGTTAACACAAACGTTCTGAATAAATTTAATTCTTATTATGTTCTTAAACACATTTTTTATTTCTTTCAATTTACCCATAATGCCTAGCATACGAGGTACGTAAACATACAACTGAGGTATTCATAACGCTCTCTTATTACATACTCAAAAATAATATTTCTTTTTATATTTTTGTTTAGATGTAGATGGTAACAAGTTTTCTCTTTCTTTTTAGGCTTAACTATTTATTGTTCTAAACTACTATAACTTTAACTTTATTTGTTGCCTTCGCTTACAAATTAGTTCGTGCTTTACACTTGTTACCCCACATTCTATATTTACATTCTATTTACATTTTTTTTTTTTGAAATACATTTCCTTATCCTTCCTCTCCTCTTAACTTTTTCCTCCTTCTCCATACTTTTTCCATCCACTCCGCTTTATTTCCGGTTTCGTCTAAGATTTCCTCTATTTTCATAACCTTTTCTCTTAATTCACTACTAGAGATACTTGTAATAAAAACTAAAGTAATTGTTCATTTTTAATTTTTATTTTATGTAAAGTAAAAAATTAAATTCGTGTGCACCACTGGCGTTACTGGATCATTATTCTCATCAAACAACATACTTGAGTCAAAAGCCTTCAGGCTGCATCACGTTGCTTTCCAGGCGTAATCATCGTAATAACACCCTTAGTGTATAACTATAAAACATTTTTTTTTGAATGATCAAAAAATCTTTTGGTTCTGATATATACGTAAGTTTAATAATTCACTTAAAAAATATATAGTAATCCTGTGCTCATAAAATAGTTTTCTATGCCTATATATATTTAGTCTTAAAATTTACTAACAAAAACAGTAAACCTTCATTCTAACAATCTGTAAAAAAGAAAGCAAAGTATCTGTGTTTCATCACAAATACTACCAACATCAGCAGAAAACATGAATAAGCTTCGGCTCCGGGACCATTCTAGCATTTATTACCGAATCTACTAAATCACGTATAAACACCTTACGTTTGAGAGATAATGAAACCTTGCTTATAGATGAGCACAGTTTGATGGTAGAACTATCTCATCAACTGTAAGTAGCTATAACGGAGGAAAACGTTGATTTTACTCCCGCGTAATTCAAAATAGTGTTGAATAAAACTGCAGGATAAAACCACAACGTAAATGACATTAGGGGCAAAACAATGTCAATGCAATTGTGCAAATGCCACCAAAGTGAACTACTAGACGTCTTGTTTTGGACTTAGCGGTGAACTAATTAGTCGTGTTTGTGTTTATCTAGGAATCTCGGTTGTTTACTCATAAACATGAACCAGCGACATAATTATACTAAATATGTGGGAATAAAATCTACTCAATACCGTCTTAGAAAAAACAACAAATCCCTAAAAATTGTAATATTTATTACACAAATATTCATATAGTTGTCAGGACAACACACCCTTAACCAATTAAATTAGAGTTATTTAATAAATAAAATTATAATCACGTTTTGTAATAGATTAATATTAAGTGGCAATAAAATAAAATTTGGATTATAAGTAGCTCACAATTAGTAGTACTATACGGATTAATAAAACGTGATAAGATCAGGACTAGTTGTTTATCCCCCTCACTATATCATTATGAATTAGTTGGCACCTCGATTACTACTTATCAGATTTACAATAATTTTAAACAAAAAATTATTTACAACAAAAATCAAAAGTAACACCGCTATTCGATACTTCTCCGCTGTTACGATTACGTCGACAATGGAATATCTTAAGGTTTATCAGAAACCCACAAATTATCCGGACCCCTAAAATTATCCGGAGTCATAAAAAACTAAATCACCACGTAGCAATTGACCTTTGAACGTTCTTACACATACCTCTATGATGAATAAGGCTTTAACCATCTAATTACAACCAGAATGGAATATTTTCTTACTACTATTGCTTAAATTTTTTTGTACGACTAAAGCGATAGTTTCCTCAATGAAACGGAATTTTCCTATTACGACCAGTGTGATAATTTTTCTTACAATTGCGGAGATGCTGCTTACAACAAATACGGAAATTGTTTACATATCACGACAAAATGAAGTACGATGAACCAAATAACTACATGACAAAAGTGCTATAACGAAATTCGATTAATGGCCGTGTGCGTTAACCATAGATTTAATACGGTAATCTTATGTTTTGTAATTCCAATTATTAAAACATAAATACGGAAAGGATATTCGTCTAGATGACTTTAAATTATTTCAAAACTTCAAATAATATTCATAAACTCAACAAGAATTAATCTAAATTTGTACAACTTCCTTATTCGCACATGGGAAACCTTAATGCCTTCCCAAAACAATAATGCGTGCCCATTTCCCGTACCTGAGCACGTCTTGCGCAAAATGCATTTAATTTATACAAAACGACAGCGGTACTACAACATTTTCTAAAATGTTATTGGTATTAGAAAGAGAGCTGTAAAACGTAAGTTACTCTTTGTTTTTTGTCACATTTTGGTGTCGATCGTATGAACAACGACCGAGTATATGTGTTTCATTATCACATATATTCGGTCTCATTATAACGTTCAAATTATTCAAACTCGGGGCTTAATCTGCTGTGCGCTATTTTTATTCAACTACCAGTTATTTATATCAATTTCGTTAAAACTCAATCTAAAAATGCCTAACTCGAGAGTTTAGTATATCCTCACTAATTTGACTTGTTAATTACTCTTTATATATTTGTTAACTTTATATTTTACAGACATCAATTCTAAAACAAACTTATTTTTTGTACTCGTGTTTCTTTAGTTGTGTATAGGTGTGAATGCCCTATAATTATTCTCGCTCTTGTGCCTTTTTTAATTGGTAATAATCTGTACATTAAAGTTTTGTAATAATTGCTTTACCCACGCCACTCTCCGATATCGGAGTTGCCGTTGTCTTTACTTTATTGTGAGCAAGTTTGAGGTAATTAATGTACTTCTCCAAGTGCACGTTAATACTGTACTGTAAATTAATAAGTAAATACAAGATGTAAAAAGTGTGTAAATGTCAGCAATTTTTGTTATACTTTTAAATCTCAAAAAACGTACTTTTATGCGACTTGGAGGTCGAGATACCTTTCACATATGTAGTAGGATTTGTTAATAAGTTGGTTTAGAGCCACAACACGTAAAATGCCCTTTGCGGTACTAATTGTGTAGAGAGAACCAAAAGATCATGTCACAGATTGCTAATTTTGCTTCACTAACATGCAGAACATCGGACCAAAATCCAAGCGTACTGTGCAATATACCAACTTACCTTAACTTTACGGTCTGCCAAACATAGTCAAGAACTACTTATCCCAAAACAACAAGGATCGTGGAGTTTGGAAGAACAACCTAAAGGCGCCGGTGATTCAACTGATGATACGCAATTTGCTTAGAAAATCGATAATGATCTAGACTTTCGAGCACCAGAATGTTCAATAAAACCACATTTAATTTCACAAACTAACCTGAATGATTTAGTTCAAAATTTAAAACTTAAAAAATTCCAGTCAGAGCTTCTAACGTCTAGATTAAAAAGATGGGATGTTCTCGAAGGTGATGGACATATTTCGAAAACGTCGAAAACGACTAATAGATTGTTTGGCTTAAGAAGCGACTTTGGAATACTACACGAATGTCAAGAGCTTATTTGATGCATTGGGACAGAAACATGAATCAAACAATTGGCGCCTATTTATTGATTCTTTAGAAAATTAGCTTAAAAGCAATTTTGCTTCACAACGGCAATAAAACACCATCTGTACCTAGCTCATGGCGTTACAGGATAATACTAGAACATGCGATATTTCTTAGAATAAGTTCGGTCTAAAAACTATGAGTAGTCAATTTGTAGAATCTTAAAAGTGACAGTCATCCTCCTTGGATTGCAGCTAGGGTATTAAAAATACTGCTGTTTCTTGTTTGAATAAAGCAGCGAGACACAAGATCGTCACTATATACAAAACAAATGGGTACTACGTCAAACATTAACTCTTAGTCTAAAAAATATTACCAACAGACCACTAGTTGGTCCTAAAATCGTATTTTTACAATTACCGAATGCTAAATTAAACTTAACAAAAAATTTCGTTAAGACGCTAAAAGTAGTTACCGGTGTGACTATTTTTTTTCAAAAATTATTATAAATTATGTTTTAAATCCAAATTGGACATCTTTAAGCAAATTAGAAATTTAGAGAAATTACTACAAACAATGATATAAACAAAATGTGCATTTTTGTAAATATCTGTCATCCAACCTCCATTTACAGTGTGTCTTCGGCATAGACACTTCAATGGAAACGGCTTTCTAAAAACATCCAACCTATAAGTCCAAATTTTATGTTAAACGCAGTTTTCAATCAATACCATTTATGGTATTACACGCTTTTATGAACGTACATGTATTGGAAAAACAAGAAGAAACGTAAGAACTCGTTTAAAAAAATACCAAAATAGTAGTAGTCTTTCACAACTGTTGATAAAAGCACAAACCATTAAGAAAGACGGCAAATCCTTTTATTGTAGGAGAGAGCAAACGAAACACTACTTAATGTGTTTTATAAACAACATTTTGTGAAACAGTGTGTCCACTTTTTCAGGACACTTTTTTTTAAGAGTGAGAAAAGCTACTCTTCTACTGCAAAAAAGATCTAGACTCATCAAAACCCAAATTCTAAAGTTTGCTAAAAAATAACGCACGGGACAAAACAATATATAAGCTAGGGCTGTAAAGATTCGCAAATTTTATAGATCCGGATATCGGATCCAAAAATATCCGGATCCAATGGATCCGAATACCGGATTTGTGTAGATCCGGATCAAAAATCCGAAGATTAAATCCGGATCTACGGAATCGGGGGATAAATCCGGATCTACGCATCTAAAGATATGCGAGTTAAATCCGGACCTGCATTACTATTAATTTCTAGCCTTCTAGCTTTAAAGATATTTATGATTATTCATTTACTGTAATAATGATTCATTTTAATAACTTCTAAATAATACGAATTACGAAGTCCATTTCATACATCAACAACAGAATTCACGTATAATCGAATTTCGGTTCCGGCTATGCGGATCCGGTTAAACAAATCCGTGGATCCGGATCTTGAGGATCCGAATTGTGTAGGAGATCCGGAGAAATCCGAATCCGGATATATCGTAGCTGGAGATCCTGAGAAGATCCGGATCCATGTCGGATCTCGTTTTGGATCCGGAACCGTTTTACACCCCTAATATAAACAAACATCAAGAAACAAAAGAAATGATTTCCTATCATGCTATAATTTTTTAGAAATTTTTCTCCTCGATTTCATTAAGATCATATCGACTAACCCTTATATTTGTGCGCCTCGATATTACTTACCCGTTTAGTAAATCAGTAAAAAAAATCGTCGCAGGCAGGATTTGAAATTATATTGAATCTCTGAAAACCATTTCAGTAATATAAGTAGGTTATTGTATATTTAATTTTTGTGTAAATAAAAACCAGTAAATTTGACAAATGGTTTGTCATGACATTTTTTACCGACAGTCGTGTAATGTAAAACTTTCTAGGCTATAAACGTGTACCTACCGAACTCGTCGTCAAAGCGGTCGACATTTGTTACCAGCACAGTATACTAAAAAACGTATTTTGTATTTTGTTTTAATAAAAACTTATTTTAATGCCCCGTTAACAGTGTAATCATGAAATATTTTTTTTTAATCATTGTCTAAATTATAAAGCAAAACTAATTTTTATATATTCAACGTAGTAATATTTATGGTACAAAAGCATTGTTATTCAAAATTTTCATTTTAATAAGCTCCCTTTTTACTTTGTCAGCCTAATTTAATTTGACATTTTGTGTTAATAAAACATTATAAATTATACGACAAAAACTCTAAAAATTATATTTCTTAGAACAAGTCTGAATTCTCATTATAATAAAGATTTTTTTGTGACAGATTAAAGTCGCTCGGAAATGTAGCTAATATCATAGATTACAAATTTATGTTGTACACGTGTTTTAAATGGTGGTAGTGCATCATATTATTTTTAATCGCAATGTTTTTAATTTTAAATCGTTTTATTACGTGCAGCTGCATTCACCCTTCACCCGAACAATTTAAAACATAAAACTATTTTTAAAGATTTGAAAGAAATCGTTCCCAAATTAACAACACTCGTCAGATTTCGAGCTCCCTTAATTAACTCTTTTATGACTACAATGAGTTTTGAGTGGTTTAAATATGATAAACATTTTAAAAGATTTTGGTAAACGACTATTAGGTAAACAACAAAAACTGAGATCTACAAAACCTTATATGTTATAGACCAAGTAAGACAAAATAAGAAAACTAAAGTAAAAAATAAAGAAGTAAAACTGAATAGAAATAGAAAAACAGTAAGAAATAAAGGCATATCTAAAAAGGCTTAACACCAAAAGAAAACATAAGAATGTGCTTAAAAGAATCGTAGAAGAGTACATAAAGACAAAGATGTATATAAACAAAAGAGAATGTACAAAAGCATACGAATTTACATAGATACAAAACGATAGCAATAAAAATTTAGAAATTCCCATAACAAAATCAAAAAATGATTACAAATATAATTCTAGAAAGAATTCTATTATTTCTTCAAACCATCTATTTTTTTATCTTCTTGGTCTATTTGTGTTTGGTTTCCATTTTGTTATTGACTTTATCAGTTTTGTCTCATCCGCTCTCATTACATAGAATATTTTGATATTTTCATATTTTCATCATTAATTTGTGTAATCTTTGATGTAATTCTTTCTCTCCAAATTTAAACATTTCTGCGATTATGTGGTCACACCCTTCACAAATTTCTGATTTTTCATAAAGTGGTTCTATCGTCGTTGTTTTTCTTTTTTATATTTGTCCTGTTGTTTATGTTTTCATCTTCTTTTGTTTTCTTGTTGTGAAATTGTACGTTACATAATAATTTCTTCTTTCTCTTCATATTCTTTGTATTCATTTGTAACGTACACTTGGTTGAAGTGTTTTAATTACCATAAAACTTAAATCACAATAAAGTAAAAGCAGCTCGAATATTGAAAAGTGACCTGAGTAAAGCAATTAGTGCAAACTAGTCTTCAATATAGAGATTATAGCCGATTAAAAAAGACACCAAAACGACAGTAACTACAGGTACTCGTTACATCTATACACAACTGAAGAAATACAAGTAGAACACATATAAGCTAACAAAAAGTAAGTTTATTTAGGAATCGACGTCTGTAAAATATAAATGCAACAACATTCATAAACGCAATGACAGTAAAAAAAATTACCAAGTCAAATTATAGAAGATATGCTAAAAAAAATGTGACAGAAACACAAAGGGTTACTTACGGTTTACAACTCTTCTCCTAGTACTAGTACAATGTAACCGTTATCCTAAAATTTGAAAATAACTATGTGTATTATTAAATGTAATGTGCGCGGTGTTAAAAAATGCATTCGCTAAAAAACTGTAACAGCAGCGACATGTGTAAGATCAGAATGTGAGATCGCCATATTTGTATTATACAAACATCTTCAACAATAAATGTTTATTTACTGGTATTGTGAATGTTGATTTCAAAGATACAACCAAATATCATATACAGTCCATTATTATCAAGATTTAATCAAAACATTGGTCGATCGCAGCCACATTAAGAAAATTGCAAGGTTGCACAAGAGTTGGCTTTGTTTGGGAACAAAGACAAATTATCAAGCAAACAGCATATATGCACTTTGAATAAATTTTGTGAGTTTATAAAATCAAAGGCTGATCTGGTTGAGACGTTAGAGTCTAAGCAGCCTACAAAGCCTCAATCAGATAAGCCCAGACAAATTAAGGCATATCCTATTAATGAGAGTGATGGTCCTCGTTTTACTTCATTGTCTTGTATTTTATGTAGAAAAACACATTCTCTTTAAAGTTGTTACAAGCTTTAGGTCTTACGAACCTTGCACGGCCAACTCACACAGTCGGAGATAGGGGAAGTTCAAGAGAATAATAATTAAGGGCGCCAGATCATTTATAATTAACCCTTCTGCCTTGATCAAGACAGACGGTCCAAGCTTGTAACGAATTTTTAGGTTCGTAATCCTTGTTACTCTGATGTTCGGGTAACCACAATAAAAGAGAAAGGTATGTTACCATAAAAGAAAGATTAACAAGTATAAAAACTTTAATTTAGTAACGTAGATGATTAACACAAGTATGTCTAATTCTCAGTGCATAAATGCCAGCAGTATCGGCAACACACAATACATATGTAGGTTAAGTCGAAGCGAACAGCGAAGAAAATTTCGTAGTAAATATTGTTTGTACACAGCATGCGATACACACAAAATAATTAATAAAACTACCTTAATGGTATTAAAACAATGATAGTAATTACGGAATTAACACTAGCCAAAGTTCCGTGAGTGACTTTTCTGACAACGATAAAATAATTAAATAAACTTACTCACAATCCAGTACCTACTTGGTCGAAGAAAACGTTTTCTCCGGCAAGTGAGCCTGAAATAAATTTGAGTAGCAAATCGTGTCAACACAATGACTCACGAAATCAAGATCTACAAAATTGTTAATTACTGCTAAAAGAAAGTACACATAACATAACCCGATTGTCGAATGCTGTTGTACACATTCAATGAAAGTTGGTTTCGCAGGTGTTTGCCGCATGAGTAGGATCTCGAAGAAAAGTTCTTGTCTTCGGTTTTTTAGTTTTGACCGTAGACCTTATATATAGAGTTATACTCGTCCCATGAAGGTACTTGTCGATATCAATCCCTCATTATTCTTTATTGAATAGAAACATGTGGGCCAAAACGTGGTGGAACGGCTATCAAATTAAGAAGAAATTACAAAGGAATTCTAACAAAACCCTGTGACGACGAAATTATTTTAAAAGCGTAATGAAGTTATAATTTGATTTCCATGTCATTCGAAATTTTTCTTTAAGCGACACAGGCCATTTTATGCAGTTGTCAGCTTAACGACTTCGTCGTAAAATGACAGTCACAAGAAAAGATCGGCAGAGGGCGTCAAAACCGGAATCTAATTTCAATTCAATATACAGGGTATTCCGTTATAAAAATTTTGCACGTAACAAAGTTGCGAAGAGTTTTTACGGCTAAACGTAGAATCTCGCAACGCAAAGGCAAGAGAGCTAAAGGTCTGTATGAATTGGTTGCACAAGGGAAATTTTTCTCACAGATGCTGCTTAAAGTACACTTGTAGACATTGTAAGGCCAAGCACCACACATTACTCCACGCTAAAACAAAGGTTGAACCACTATCGCTTGAATCTGACGCTACTACTTCACATGCTGTTGACGTAATTGCAACCGTTGTTTCAAACAGAGTTCAAGTATTGCTTCCAACTGCACGCGTATGTGTTTTTGATTCTGATGGTAATGTTGATGAGTTCAGAGCGCTGCTCGGCTCTGGAGCACAATCTAGTTTTGTAATTTCTAGTCTTTGCAAAAAGTTGAAGCTTCCTACTGTTACGTGTATAAGTGAAATATCCTCAAATGTCAGCCATCGTTGCAATATTAAAATGAGTTTTCTATTTTCTACATTTAATATAGATTTATTATGCTTGGTAGTTGACAAAATAATAATAATATAAAAAAAAAAAAAATAATATAGTTATTCCCCACAATATTAATCTAGCGGATTCTGATTTTTATGAACAATGTCAAATAGACATTCTGATAGGAGCTCCTGTTTTTTGGGATTTCTTGTGCATTGGACAAATTCGTCTTGGTGTTGATCTTCCAATTTTGCATAAGACACGGTTAGGATTGATAGTCTCTGGAAATACTCTTATTATGCATGATCGACCTATCCATTGTTATTTTACGGAGACAACAGATGTGCAGTCTCAATTGGCACTTTTTTTGGAAATCGAGCACTTTCCATTTAATAAATCTCTCACTATGGAAGAGAACTCTTGCGAAATTTACTTTCAACAAACTACTAAGAGAACTAAGGAGGGAAGATTCGTAGTCTCGATTCCGTTCAAGCAACCCATTTCGTTGCTTGGAGACTCGTCACGTCACAGAACAACGTAATATGTCCCTGATGAGGGATTTAGGTTACTTTACACTAAATTCATGAAAACCTATATCGAATTGAAACATATGTCAATAGCTAAACCCGATTCCGACAAATTATCTTTTTTCTTACCCCATCATGTAGTTTTAAAGAAAGAGAATGTTAGCACTAAACTTCTAGTAGTGTTCTACGGCTCATCGCCTTCGAGTACTAGCCATTCATTGAATTCTCTTCAGATGACTGGGCCAATCTTGCAACAAGATCTAATTTCCATTCTTCTTCGTTTCCGTAAATACCGGTATGCAATTTCCGCTGATATTGAGATGATGTACATACAAGTGTTAGTGGATCCCAAGCAACGAAATTTACAAAAAAATCTATGGCGAGAATGAACGTGATACTATTCAGTCGTATCATCTCAATACGGTAACTTACGGCACCACTTCCGCATCATTTTTGGCCATACGTTCTTTATTTCAATTGGGTATAGACTGTGAATCATCATTTCCGGAATTGTCGAGAGTAATAAAACAAGACTTTTATGTTGATGACGTTCTTACTGGAGCAGAGACGTTAAAAGAAGCTCAATCTATTGTAATAGCACTAAAAAACCTTTTATCTTCTGGAGGTGTAATGAGCATTCAAAAACCCTGGGACTAATATGGTCATTTTCACTTGATCAATTCCTATTTTCTATAGCTCCTATTGCTTATTCTACAATAACAAAAAGTGTTATTCTGTCAGACTCAAATATTTGATCCATTGAGTTGGTCACTCCATGCACCATTGTAGCAAAAATGATTCTCCAGGAATTATGGAGAGCAAAAATATTGTGGGATGAAACTGTACCCCTTGAGTTGCACAAACAATGATCATCGTTTAGCAAAGAATTGTCATCTCTCAATAGTTTAAAGGTTCCGCGTCTTATCTTGATCGCAAACCCTATTGACACACAGCTGCATGGCTTTTGTGATGCTTCTAGGTTGGGATATAGAGGTTGCATTTATGTTCGGAGCTCAGATAAATTAGGACACGTTGCTGTTCATATTTTAATTTCAAAGGATAAAGTTGTCCCTATTAAGAAAAAAACAATTCCGCGTTTAGAATTGTGCGGAGCAACAATCTTGGCTAGGTTAATAAGCCACTGCGACAGAATCCTAAATATTCAAATATCTCAAATGTTTTGTTGGACCGATTCTACTATTGTTTTAGGTTGGGTAAAAACCAACGCTGCCATTCTCCAACCATTTGTTTGTAACCGAGTGGTCGTGATACAAGAGCTGACTGAAAATTGTCAATGGTCATACGTTCCCACAAACTCAAATCCTGCGGACTTTCTAGAGGAGTTACGCTTTCCAATTTCATTATCTCCGATGTTTAGTGGCAAGGTCCAAAATGGTTACACGAAAGTCCAAATGTTTGGCCTAAGTCTAAAATTGATTGTAGTCCACTGCCGGAAGTAAGAAGGCTAGTACAATGCTTTACTACCAACACAGGTTTGATTTCTTTTGATAAGCACTCAAACCTCACTCTACTAGAGCGTTCATTGTCCTATTGTATACGCTTTACACGAAATAGTCAATCTTCCTATGAAAAACGCACCTTCGGAAGTCTTAACATAGCTGAAATCAATGCGGCTCACTTGCACCTAATTAAACAGGCACAGCAAGAGTCGTTTTCTGAGAAACTCAAACTATTGTCAAGCAATCAACCTGTGAAGATGTGTGCCCGCAAAGTTGGCTTAAATCCATTTTTAGATGATCATGGCATTATAAGCGTTGGTGGTCGTTTAGCCAATTCGCAATACTAGGGTGAAAGGATACATCCCATTCTTCTGTCAGGAAAACACAGGTTATCACATCTCATTATGACCAGAGAGCATGTCAGGCTGCTGCACTCTGGTGCGCAGACTCTTCTCTTTTCTGTTAGAAGTAAGTATTGAATAACTTCGGGAAGAAGTTTAGCTAATAAGATTACACGACACTGCATAACATGTTTTAAGGTATCTCCTAAAACTGTGGAACCGCTTATGATTTCAAAGATACGACCAAATATCATATACAGTCCATTATTATCAAGATTTAATCAAAACACTATGTTATATTAAAAGCATTTTGCTACAACTTGGATCACGCGGAGATACAAGCATTGAATGCAGACACCAATTTTAAGAACTAATTTGAGGTCAAGTCGAGTAACTTCAAAAACTCAGTGACGCACTTGCGTTGTATCAGTGAAAAAGTCAGTTGGAAGCATGACGCATTCGGTTTAGTAAAATCATTGGGCGACCTATACGCAACATAATAATTATATATCTGTTTATTACATTTTCAATTTTAAAAAATTGGTTTGAACATGCCATTAGCTAGTTGCATATCCGAAAAAAAGCCGTAAATAATCTCTTCTTATTATCTCATAATTTGTGTTCGTGTCGAACGTGGTTATGAGCGACTTAGATATATATGTTGTTACGATTAGTTCATGCAGATTTGCTTGTGTGGTTACCTGTTAAAGCTTTCGCCATTCGCGGTGCATTCAGTTTTTATTCAACCTTATTTTTTCTTTTGACATTTAATTTGTTTACAAAACTCTCTTGTGTTGTTATTTTTATTGTTTTGTTCTATCTTTTTCATCCACCTGTATTTGTTTTGTCTGTGTATTGTCTGGGTTTCTTTTTTCGTTTGTTTGTATCTTTTTTAAATCATCTTCATTTCTTGTTCGTAACCATGTATTTTTTTTCCATTTCTTCTGTTATGTATTGTTAGTAATAACATTTTCGTACAAAAATTCTTAGTACCGTACTGGTAGCAAACGCGCCACTTGCGAAATATTGTGGTTAATGTATTTTTTTTTGCACTATTTTATGTTTTGTCTAGGTGAATACAGAATTATTCTTTTTTTCTTGTCTGTTTACTTCTCTAAGTGCATATACGTACACGAAAGACATATTTACAAGATTTCTTTTAATTCGTATTTACCATATTCATATTTATTAAAATCCCATTCCAACGTAAATTCTTTTTTGCCGATTTTTCCTTGCCCTATCCACTTTGTATCGCTGTAATTCTGTTTTGTATTTTTTAATTTCTTTGACTATTTTATGATTTCTTTTTGATATTAGCATAGTTCTTATATTTTAAGTTGCGATGTTCGTTGCTTTTTTTTTGTATTTATTTTTATTCATATCTTTTTGTTATCTGTTTTTTGATAATTTTCTCTTTCTTGTCCTAATTAAGTTTTTGATTGTTTATCATTCTTTTCTAGTATCCAATTTTTATTTTTCCTGTTTGCTGTTGTTGTTTGGCAATGTGAATTGTTTTTGTTTGTTTCTTTTTAACTTTTATTGTTCTCCATTATATTGTTCTTTGT
Organism: Aquatica leii; assembly: GCA_035610365.1. Lineage (NCBI taxonomy): Eukaryota > Metazoa > Arthropoda > Insecta > Coleoptera > Lampyridae > Aquatica > Aquatica leii. The sequence goes on along the minus strand of CM069437.1, from coordinate 85,740,666 downwards.
TGGAATTACAATCATCGCTTGCCTTTCTTTAACTTCTGTTCCTATATTGTTTATGAGAAATTGTTGAATTTCTTCTTTTACCCGATTTCCATTAGTTTGAATTTGCTTTATTACTATATTCTTTATTTCCCTTTGTTTATGCTTTTCTATATTATCAATTTTTTCAATGCGTTATTTTTTTTGTTTCCATTTCTTTTTTTAAGCACAAATTTTGTTCGTGTAGTATATATTTTTTATTTTCATAAATCTTTTCGTTCATCTACTCTCTCTCTCTTTTAGTAACTTATTTTTTATAGCCTATTTTAACGCTTAGACTTATAGTTGGCTGTAGATTAAATTTTAATATAAATATTTGTTTTGCTTGCGAATTTTACGACCCAGTCTTCTAACAAAGAGCCGGCAGTTCGGTGCTTAATCCGAAGCGTCTACTCATTTCTATCTCTATTTCTTGACAATTTTTGCTAGCCAGTTCAGCACCTCAACGCCATAAATGTCTTCGGTTTTTTTAGTTTTAAACGTAGGTCTTACAGAGTTATGCTCGTCCCATGAAGGTATTTATCGATATTAATTCCTCAATATTCTTTATTCAATAGAAACATGTGGCCAAAGCGTGGCGGAACGGCTATCAAATTAAGAAAGAAATTACAAAAAAACCCTAACAAAACGGATGTAAATATCTTACGCTGTGACGAATAAATTACTTTAAATACGTAATAAATTTATAATTTCATTTCCATTACAGATGATGTTCTTAGAAACTCCCAGTTTTTAGACGAAACAGGCCATTTTATTTAGTTGTCAGCTTAAGATCTTGGCCGCAAATGACAATAACAAGAAAGATCGGCAGAGAGCGTCAAAACCGGAATCTAATTTTAATTCAATATACAGGGTATTACGTTATGAAATTTTTGCACGTAGCAGCTTTTTTACCCTTAACGCACCTAACTATTTTGATCAACCTTGTGATCAATTTTTCAAGTTTTTATTTTAAGTTAATTTATAACACAAACCCTTTACTATTTAAAAAAATGTATTGAAAATTCTATATTTTAAAAACCAATTAATAAAATGTCCGTTTAATATAGCTTGAATTTTCTACCAGTTATCCCAAAATAAGAAAAATTGCACTCAAAACAAAAAAAATGTGGAATCGTGTTTTTATTGCTAACAATATAACATTTTAAATTATAGTTTCTAGAAAAAAACATAATATAGAATTAGTGTTTATTGTTTGTAGTCAAACAGCTACAGAATACTTTAGATTTGATTTGAAAAACATAGCTAAAACAGAAGCTGAAAATAACTCAAAAATTTTACTTTAGAAACTTTATTCATAAAAGGGACCTCTTGCGGGGAGGCCAATAATAAATCACATTATTCACTAATGTATTCTATCTAAGAAAACACATTTCAACTTCAACTCGCCCTAGGAATCTAAAATTATACTCTTAAAAACGGAATTTAAAAATATATTACAGGGATTTTAACACCTTTTTATATGGCATTTTAGATTTAATGCTTCCACGGCCGCGCTGTAAAACTTTTATTGTAATTCTCAATGAACGTACATTTCGCCTACTCCTCTTTTTTTATATATAAATTTTATAAAAGTATCCTGTTCTTTTTATTAAATTTTCAAAATTAATGTTCCAGAAAGATTTTCACTGAAACATTCTTTTTTTTTATAATTAAACGAATAAAGAAAGAAAAAACTTGTTTTCTGTACATATTAAAAATGTCACCGTTACGAAATCGAATTTAATATTAAAAAATAAAAAGGTACGTCCAACCTGAAAAGATTTATATTCTGAAAAGAATCATAAAGCGTGGGCCACCGCACAAACCGACTCGATAATATACGATTTCAGCAAACTTGGAAACAAAAGCTGTTGGCGTAAACACTGCAAATTTCAAAATTTATCTTCAGTTTTGTTTCCTATTTTATATATATTTTTTTAATAAAAACTGTCGAGTAGAGTAGATTGCGCGAACAAAAGAATTAAAAATTATACGTCGAAATTTATGCAAATGTGTAAAAAGTTTCAGCGAAATTTTCCCATTTATTTAAAAACGTGACAGGTGCCAATTACAAATTTTTCTACAAAAAAAAACTTTTACACACCAATATAATTAATCAAATACTTTATTTAAATTGAATTTCATCGAAAAAGTTTTTTTTTCGTTCAATAATATTAATAAAATTGTTCAGTAATGGAACTTACAAAAAAAGTATAATTAATAGCAGTTGGAAAAAACGCTTTTGATTTATGTACAACAGACCCCAAGAACAAACAAATTCGCACAAGAGAAAAACGTGCAAATACATGAAAGGATAAAAGCTTTTTCTGTAGTGTTTTAGCAACAAGTTGTAAGACTCTTTTATAATCTCAATAATCCTGGTTGTTTTTTATTATAACTGAAAGATTTGAATAAAACAGACTCATTATTACTTTGGATTGCTCACCGTCAAAAAGCAACGTGTTTTATTTACCAGAAAACGAAACATTATATACAATTCCCTAAAATTCATTAAAAAAGAAACTTAGTATAGATAAATTTAGTAAAAGCGACTGCTTTAGTTAGAATGTAGATGTTGGAACCAATATCAAGTAGTTTTTATTGGTGATTTCAATCGGATATAATAGAAATACCAATCGGTTTTGTTTACTAAAATATTGACACTGCTATTTCTACAAAAGTATTGAATTGCATGTTATCAAATTGATAATCGCATTCAAATAAACTTTATTGTGGTTAACCTAGAATCAATAGTCACATTTATAGTTACCAACAGTATTGAAACATTATCGAACTTAAAAAGAATATTTAAATCGATTGAAGAAACGAATGGAATATCCTAGTAGAAGATAAAGTAGAAATATAGAATGCAATCTTCTAGAAGAGAGTGAGATCTAAATAACAAATCGAGAACCACAAATCAATAAATAAAAAATGAATAAAAATCCTCAGAAAACTAAAAAAAATTATGCAAAAAATTCTAAACCTATGAAAAAAAAGTATAAAAAACTGTCAGAAACTAGAAGAAACATTTTTCAAAGATTCAAAAACTATAGAAAAAATAATTTATTAGAAATTCTCAGAAAATGAAAAAATACGTACCAGTATTAAAAATAAAATAAAAACTATCGAAAAACTGCAGATTAGTGTAGAGAATTTATGAGCGTCCTCAGCAATACTGGTTGAAAACAAAATTGCAGCAATACAAGCATGACCAAGACCAATCGACAAATATCAAATTCGAAATTTTCTTGGGTTATGGACCCACTATACACGATTTCTACTTTGACAAAATTGTTTGAAGAAAGAGCAGAAAGCAGGACTAAAACAGGCCCTAGTCACTTCGCAAATTTTAAGTTATCCAAGAAAAGATGAAAAATTTATGCTAGATACCGACGCAAGTAATTTGACCATAGGTCCAGTCCTTTCACATGTTCCAGATAGGCAAGAAAAAGTTATTCCGTATTTTAGAAACGTTAGAAAAGATTTGATTCGTGTGTTGCCTAAGAGAGCCTCGCTGGTGTAAGAATTCACTTCTATTTTCTTCCAACACGTGTCTGTCCCTTTTGGAATTGTAGATGTTTCTTTAGTACATCTGTTTCGAATCGATAACTTGGAGCACGTAATGAATGTAAACATTGATTACAAACACCGATAGCTAATCGCATGTTTGGGAAACCGTAAGTAACGCTTTCTTTATGATCTTTTAATTTGTGTTGGTGGCGAACGTAAATACGAACGACTTAGATATATATGTTGTCACGATTACATTATGCAGATTTGTTTGTTAATGTAATAGCGAAGGCTTCCACGGCCGGAATCTATACTAACATTAGAATGTCTTCCGGGTTTGGGCCGTGTCATAGTTGCAACCGAAGCTGCCAACGTTTCGCCCACTTTCGTAAGGGGCTTCATCAGGGCGTGAGATAAATCGCAAAACTCAAACAAGCAATCGAAATCTAACTAAGAACTTCTCAAAAGTTAGGTTATCCACTTGTAAAACAAGCCACAACCTAAACTATGAAAAGGTAAGAAAGAAAACGATAACCTGAAAAAGCAAACGAAAATCTAACAACGAACCACTACCGAGTTAGGTAATCAACTTGTGAACCAAGCCAGATTCTAAACTAGGTAGAAGTGACTAAGAAGAAATAGTCTCCGTATTTAAAGGAACAGAACAAGAAATGGAAGAGAACCATTACTTTCGATTTCCATAGTAAATTTGATATCCAAGTGTTGATTGTTAAGATGATCAAGAAACTTAGACAATTCAAGATGACCATGAGACCAAACAATAAACGTGTCGTCAACATATCTAAACCACACTTTAGGTTTTAATATTGATGATTCCAAAGCAACCGTTTCAAAGGATTCCATAAAAATGTTAGCTACAACAGGTGATAGAGGAGAACCCATAGCAGCACCAGAAACTTGTTCGTAAAACTTATTATCAAATTGGAAGTAAGTAGAGGATCGACACTTTTCAATAAGAGGAACCAAACTTAAGTCCTTGCCATGTTGAGACAGAATCTGTTTGATGATAATAAGCGAATCCTTGATAGGAACTTTAGTAAAAAGTGAAGTAACATCAAAGCTCACGAGAAGATCTTGGGGTTCAAGTTTTATAGTTTTTAGACGTTGGATAAAATGCTGAGAGTTAAGGATGTGAGAGTTTCCTCAGACAAAATAGAATTGATTTTCGTAACATAATCAATTTGGTTCAAAACTACAGTGGCGTTGCCTTTGTCGGCTATTTTGTCTGAGGAAACTTACGCTCCAAAACGAAACGAATCCTACGATGTTTTACCATTACCCCCCATCCCCAATACGATCTATCTCGACTTACCAAATATGAATGAAAGTCGAGCATACCCGAAACGAAACGATAGCAACGAAACTTCACGATCTCTTACCGATCTTACCCGAGTGAGCCAAAACCGGCCCTACTATACTACTCTCAGTCTTACGTGTATAAAGTGTTGCCTACTCATAATTAACACATCGAGTAACACCTGCGGCATACTCTTCGAAGTGTTAGACTGCTGCCTACGAAAAATTGCGGTAGTGCTTAGAAAGAAGTTCGGATAGTTGAAACAATTACAAAAACAGCAATCGACGGTCGGCAAAGATTTAAAAGTACGTAATGATCGACGCTCAATCTAGTTACCAAGAAATACTCACCTGCAAAACAACTGCGGTTTAGATCATCTGGATTGGAAAACAGTTCGAAATATGTCTTCCAAAAAATAAGCGTCCAAGTGTTGGTCTGCAGTTACCATCCAAGCAAAACATCGGGCAGTCCCTTAAGGCAAAACCAGTGTCAGGAAAGGCTGTTAGTTTAGATAATAACTCCGTCCTTCATTCATGAGAGTACGCTACTGTATTTCATCACCATGTGATTTTAACCCGGTTAAGTTAAGTTAAGCTAACAAAATCTGAACCTAAGCATTCAGCGTTTAACGAGTGTGTAATATCGGAAACAACGGACTTTAGTTAAAAGACAATGCTCAAAAAGTCAGATAGGTTGTTAGCAAGTTAACCAAATTAGTAAACCTAATTTTTGTTATGAAATAAACTTTGGTATTGTCAAAAAATCTTAGTTACACAATTAATAAATGTGTCCAGTATAATGAATGCTAAAACTTCACATAATGCCAAATGTAATCCTAATCTAAGTATACTCAGTGACATTATAAGTGTTACACTCAGAAGGAATAATTTCTTGATTTTTTGGCAATGGAATGACTATATTTAAACCATGCTATGGTAACTATGTCAACTGTTTATTTTTGATAATTTTTTTGCAACAACAGAATTTTATCTATCATATTTTCTGTGAAGAAACCAGTTTACTAGTACAGAAGTAGAATTGTTGCCTATTGAGATTTTGGTTTATCCTATCGCTAAATTGACGTCGTGTTAATTGTGTTGTAATGACGGTAATGCGTGTGTGTCGTGTGTAAGAAGAAAAAGGTAGAGAAACATGAAAAAGACCAACTGGCAACCAAGGTGTACCACAGAACGTCAAGATAGGTGCTTCAGATAACTAGCTCTACAAGACCGTTTTGCTACTACGTGTGAAATCCCTGACTAATGGTTTAGAGAAGAAGGTAGAGATGTTGCTATTGGTACACTATATTGCCCCATTCAACCCTTTGGACTTTTTTATACCGTTTACAATTTGTGCTTCCTTTGACCGTAGACTACTGTCGTCAACGTTTGAACTGCAGCATTGAGTGGCAGAATGAAATAATGTCGTTTTTAGCGGCATATCGCAATTCTATCTAGGTATGCACAATGGCCGTAGAAAGGTAAAACGTCGTCGTAAGTTTGCTGAGGCATGCACACAAAACTGTTAGGGTAATGGTTTGGGGGGCTATTGCCTGTGGTAGCCGATCAGCACTTGTTTGTATTCGATGCAGTATGATACACGTTTTTTTAGCAACGTTAACGCAACAGCGCACGTCCCCATGTTGCTGATCAAACTATGGACTTTTTCCAAGAAGCAAGCGTTAATGTTTTGCCGTGGAAATCCCGTACACCAGATTTAAATCCCATCGAACATGTGTAGAATGTGATGGGGTAAGAACTGTCTACTTTGCACCATCCTCCACAAACTCTGGCACAATCAATCCACAAAGTTCAAGTTGCTTGGATCGAGGTACCACAAGCAGACACCGACCATCTCAATTTGTCAATGTTTAGATGTGTATAAGAGTGTACTCAGCTACGGTGTAAATTTTATTGTTTTATTCTTGATCTAACTGGTTTCAATACTTCGCTTAAGAGGGGCAAAACAAACTACTTAATACTATTTATATGGCAACATTTTGTGCACTTGTGCCACTACAATAAAATAAAAAGACAATATAAGTATTAAAACAACTAATTAAAACAGTAACTTTCTAGCATAAAACTTACACAAATAGGTTACAGTGAAACAATCCAACAGACCGCGAACTTACCTTACTAAACTTTGTTAAATGAATATTAACATTTAAAAAAACAAATGAACATGAAACGTTCGACAAACACTTGACATGTAATGCAGTATCAAAAATTATTGACTGTCAAGGCAAAAAGAAGATAAGAATTGTAACGGTTAAATTTTAACTTGCAATTCTTTCGTCTGTCGAATAGACAACTTTGCCGTCACTAACGTATGAATACTTGACCTCGAGAAATTTTGCTTGAGTTTTATGTTGTCAGATGGCGCAAGTGTAGACATTTTCGGTCGTTTTTGATTTTGTCACGTCCGATGCTGTGTGTGCCGGCGTTATAAGCAAAATGATTGGTAAGAGAATGAGATTTTGTCATCAATAGACATCTAGCTTATAGATGCTTTTCTTTTAGTAAAATCTGAAATCAATCTTTTGGATGTGTGAGTCAGGAGAAACCGCACAGATATATTTCTGTTCAGCATATATTGTAGCTTCTATGGCATACTTTGTCAATTAAGTCCGATGGCATACTCTGTCAATTAAGTCCTATGACGTTCTTTGTTAATTAATTCCTATAGCGTACTCGAGTAATTAAGCTGGCCATGACATACTTCGGTAACTCAACTTTGAGGGCATATCCCTGTGCGTAAGTGAAGTTGGTTTAATTGTGGCGGAGTTCCTGAAAAGGTATTTGCTTTCACATTATTTCAAAGGTGAACAAACGATGTATCAACAATAACTTGATCGGTGCTGTTGAAGGTTTTTAAAATCGTTTCTCGCCATAACAATTTAACTGTGTTCGTCGATTGTCAGAATGTTTAACGAAACGCATTAATTAATGTAATTACAAACGATGTTCTTTATCATGTGCGCTTAGTAAATTTTTATATGTCGCTCCGTGCACAAGATTATCATTTCACTATTATAAAATTGAATTTTATTACTTAACCTTAATAAATTTCAATATTACTATTTAGCTTTTATTAATTTCAATATTATAGTAAATGTAAAGAGATTGGAAGTACGCGTCGAAGTTGATGTGATGTTACGGAGGACCCAGATAATTATGTGACTCGCGAACTTGACGTCAAGGTGTAACAAACCGTTACAAATTTAAGTTAAATTGTTGTATGGAACTGTATTTATTTTATTTTATTGGTATTTTTGAATTATTTTATAAACCTTTATTTAATTATGTTATTGTTAAGACTGATTTATTTTGATTAAGATTGTAATAATCCGTTCTCCGATTAGAAACACATAATCGAAGGAAACTTCCAATGGATACCGAACGTACATTAGAGCGCGCGCTATTCCCGCTTAAAGTCGCTTCACTCGTCAGAGCGCATGTTATCCTAGCTTAAAATTGTTCTCCCTCTTCTGACCGTCCGCAATAAAACCGGGACCCCAACAAGAACGCGAGTTCCAGTTGGAGCTTAAGCCGAAGAGGATTCTGAAGTCCCAGTGCACCAACTGAACTATAAGATCACCCCACGCTTGCTTGGTGTTCATTTCCGCCGCTCCGCTCTCTGGGATTAGCTTGCCAAATTATTGTTTATATTAATAATAAATTAAAGTTATTTTCATTTACTTATAGTTCTTTTATTTCCGTCGCCTCGTCCCGCTTTTAGGTCCGTTCGAAGCCCTAGACAACCGTGTCTTCACTGCAGTTACCCGGACAATACCGTCGAATAGGAGAGTAAACTCCTCGAACAAATCTGGCGCCCGAGAACCGTACCGTTCCCTAGCTTTCTATTACAGCTAAGCAGTTCGAACCGGAGTAAAGCGTCACAGGCGGATTATAATCAAATCAATTACGCGAACGTATCTAACTATTACTACCGTTAGTGAATTACGGCGGTGTGTTAAAATATATCTGCTTCCCGAGTCTACTTTAGAGTTGTTTTATATTTTCCGTATTTGTGTCATAAATATAACAATACCAGTGTTGTAGCCACAGGAGCAGTAAAGATTTTGTAAACGACGACGATTCGATTCCTGCCTTTTCTCTTCATTCATGAGGGTCCGTTGTAGATAAACAAAAAAAATTATTTCGTGATGTACTTTGGGTATTGCGGGTATGGGATTTTCTTTTCTCTAGCTTAGACGTTCAGTATTTTACTCACCCGCAAGATAAAGTGGCGCAAAAGGCATTGGCTTATCAGAAAAGTACTTTTTGTCTAATCATACGACCATCTGCCGCAAAGCTAGCCAAACAGTAAGCCATATACGATTGTATTTCTTTTTTTTTACCTCCCCAATCGGGACGTTACAAAATTCAGAAAGTCAACACGAAAAATTGAACAGCGATTGAATTGACCTATATAATTATCTCGCAATTTTTGAAATTAAACTATTATACACACTTCTTAAATTATTAGTATCATTATTAAATTTGATGTTATTTTTATATACGTTGATGTGTATCATTTCAAAATCTAAACGCTTTTTTAAATTGTTTTCGACATCTAAAATCATATGATTGTTAAAATCAAAGTTGTGTCCGACGTCTTTTTTGTGTTGCAATCGTATTTTTAACGTTCTGTTTCGTTTGTTCAATATAACACACATTGCATCCCGTGCAGTCTAGCTTATACACTACGTCATGTTTTCTATTGTATTAGTTCTATCCTTAGTGTTACTGTACAGCATGTTGCAGATAGTGTAAGTATTGTACATGGTTATCTTAATGTAATTTATTTTTTTTGAAAATCGGAATGATTCTTTGTGTTAGATTTGGAACGTTTATAATTTTGTTATTTTGTTTAGTACTAAGGTTCGTGTTAAGGGTAGTATTAAGATTAGTAATAAATAGAAATTTACTGTATTCATTAGTTGTTTTAATACTCATACTGTCTTGAAATTAGAAGTTTTTTTAATACATTTTAGTGGCGTGATGAAGTGCTCACATGTAGCACGAAACGTTGTCATATAAATAGTATTAGGTAATTTGTTTTGCCCCTCCTAAGCAAAGAATTGAAACTAGTTAGAAATATAGAGGAGGATTAAATTCATTCTTTATGTAAGTCTACCACTTTGTCAGAAAAATAAGTTAAATTATTCCTTCTTTAACGAATATCGAAGTTTTTTAGTGGATGATTATTCGAAGCCATTTCACGACTAAAGAACTGTGAGGTGCGCGTCGGATAAATTCGAAATTTGACGATAATGCGAAATAAATTCTAACTAAAACATCTGCTGTAAACAATGTACATTAACTGTAATCGTTTATCTTTAAAAAATGAATACATACAAGACGATGAATATAATATAGAAAAATATAAAACACAAAGATGAAAAAGAGTTTGTAACAACTTGTGGAATAAATGTGGACACCTCTAACGCCGTATGAAAGGTGCAAACGTTTTTGGTTAGCTTGTGTACTTGTAACGTCCCGTTAGAGTTCATTACAATTAAAATTCAATTTTACATTCGTTTATTTTCTGCAACTAATATTGCACGTAAATTTATTCAGTTTGGCAACGTCGCGTTGTTTTAACCGACTTGAGTGTAGCTTAAGCTGACACTTCCGCTTGGGCCACGCTTGGCCGTGCGTGTCGTAGTGATGCGGGGAAAACACATTTTCTTGATTATGGCGTAAAAACCCATACAATTTAATTTTTATTTATTCCATCAAATTATTGTGATTTCAAAATGTTACGCAATATTTAGACAAAGGAATTTATTTTGAAGGCCGTTGCTATGTAACGGTCTTTTACTTTTATTTTTTATTCTGGATATTTTCTTTTACTGGATCATTTATTTTGGTTTTGTCTTTTAATTACTGGATTTTCCGTCATTGGATTCATACATTGGTTTTATGCTTGCTGAGGTGGTTGAAAATCTACATTGCCGTTGAAGAATTTTATCACTACAACAAAGTATGTGCTAAAGATAGAAGCTATACGATAACGTCATATCATATGGTGAGTCAACTGGAATTAAGTTACTACATTTTACATTCAAATAATTAAATTCAGTTATTAAAACTTTTCACTCATAACAAATTAACCGTTTACTATTTTTGCATTTAATATCAATTAATAATTAGATGTAAGATTTTACGCTTTTTATTCATCACCAATTTAAAGGTGGTTGGCGCCCTATTATTTTAGTTTAAATCCTGTTTTATTTCTAATATGTTTAATTCAAATATTGTTCATTGTTCTCTAATGTAAATAGTATATTAAGTTATAGTTAATAAATTAACGGAGTTCACGTCTTTGTATTTATTTCCATTCAAACTCACACCCAGAGGTCTGTGCTTACGATTGCTGCCGTGGTCAAATTATTATTTTTCTTTTTATTATACATTCTTTATTCACGGAATAATTTTTTATTACATACTGACGTTCAGAACAAAATTGGTTTCTGCGCAGCGGTTCTTTAGTCTTGAAATGAACTCTTACTCATTTACTGCGCATACACAATTTTCGCCATAAGGAACTGAATAAGCTCTAGGCAAATGTCGATGTTGTAAAATTAGTTATATCAACACAACCTATTTTCCTAATCAACTAAAAAAATGTTATGATGTTTTTAAACAACTAAACAATTTAGTAACTATGTCACTAATATTGATCACATTCAATTATTTTAAATTTGCGTTTACCATATGTAAACATTTTATAGCGATTGGACGTGCTATAAAGTATATTAATGGCAAATTGTAATAATGTAATTTAAAATACAGTAAAAACACATAGCTGCAGTCCTAACCAAATAAAAAATATTAAACAAATACTGTATGATGTTTGGCAGAATGCTTCGGGGTAGATTCAAACATGACAGCAAAGGTAACTCATTAAACAGATTACTAAAATAATATAGCAACGCAAACATACGGTATATAATTTTTTTTTAAATGAATAAACACAATTTTATATAATGCCACAATCAAATCCAAATTATGTATATAATAAGTTAAAACGTGTAACAAGAACAAAAACTAATTTAAAAAAGTTGTTATAAAATTGTAAAAAAAAAATCAAAATGTTTTGTTTAAATTTAATACAAAAACATTAAATTTTTTAGTACCAAATCAAGTTTTATGTTCTAAAGGTAGAAACGGTATGTTTTAAATGATATTCTGTTCTACTGTCATATTCAACCCTTGACATAATTGTAAACGAAAGTTTTACCCTCCGAGTTTGAACATTGAATCGGTAAATAATTCACACGCAAAGCACGTACTACGCTATAATAGCGCGTAAGTCAAGCTTTATTGAAATGCTAACCAAGCTTACATTGTGAGCTTTTGGTGGCATCTTCGGCAGGAATGCAGGGTGATACGTTTTATGACACGCAGCACGGACCTTTATTAACATAAACTTTTTACTTCTCTTATTGTGAACATTTTAATTTTGGTGATATTTTTTCGGATGAAAAGAGTCCTTCCAATGTGAGAAAATATTACAAGATATAAACATTTTCATTTCTAATAAAAAAAATAGTTTTTTTTTCTTATTTTTACCAATCATTTCCTCTTTTCTTCGTAAAATGTCAATTTTCTAAATGTCTTCCTTAATTTCTTTCGATTTTTGTTGATGGACAATGTTTCGAATCTATTCTTATCCTTTCACGTCCACAAGTACTTTTTTATTTTGTAAAGATATGATACAATAACCATTTATTGAACGTTTTTTCTAACCGCCATCAGATAATTTGAGTTAAAAAAAACAAAATTGCGACAATATAAAGTTGTAATGTGTTATACAGAGTATTTAAAAAACTATAACAAATTTTCTAGAAAAATCGTAACAACTTTAACACCCCATATAAATAAAGGGTGTACAAGAACAATGCTCCTATTAATTGCAGTTTAACCTTTTTAATCATTGTCAAAATTTTGCTTATATATCAATTACAGAGTGAGTCAAAACGCAAATACATTATTTTCTCAATGTTTCTAATGGGTTGCCCTATATTTTATATCACTATCAAAAAGTACTATTATTATACTTTTATTTTTGTTAAACGTTCCCTATATCCAAAATTCTTAGTTTTTGAGATATTACAATTTTTTTATTAATTACATTTACTAATTCTGAGTTAGTCGTGACTAATTTTATTAAAGCACAATATGTCCTAATTATACAAGATGTTTAAAATGACTCCCAAGACATTTATGCATACCTGAAACGACCATTCAGAGTTACTTGCATTACGAAGCATTTTTTCACTAATAAATTTTGTATTCTTTTCTTAATGCATCCTTTGTTGTTAGAGGTGTTTTATAAACTTTATTCAGATTGCAATCTCAAAAAAAATCCATTTTATTAAATTCTAGTAATCTAGGTGGCCACTGTACTGCAACCATTTTCCAGGAAACTGATTATTAAGTTCACCTTAAACATAGTCAGTTTTTTACAAATAAATCATAGCCAACTTATAATTGGTGAACGTTTAAATACCTAATTAATAAAAAAATAAAAATATCTCAAAAACTAATAATTTTGGGTATAGAGAATGCTTAATAAAAATAAAACTATAATAATAATACTTTCTGATAGTGATATAAAATACAAATTGAGCCGTTTAAACACATTGAGTAAATAATGTTGGCTCACCCTGTAATCAATAGAATGAGTATTAGTAAAAGCAATCTTTTTTATAAATTTAGACAACGATTAAAAAGCTTTATCTGCAATAGATAGTTGTTCTTGTACTCCCTTTAAATTATACAGGGTGTTTTCTAGAAAATTGATTATAACTTTTTACATAACTTGTATAACACATTACAACGTTATATTGTTGCAATGGAGAAGTAAAACAGATTTCAAATTTAAAGTAAAATACAGGGTGTTTCGTTTAAAAAATATAATTTTGATCTGGCATGGCGTTATGAAACACTTTGTAACCAATTTTAAAATATAAAGCTTAAAATTGGCTACAATATTTGTAATTTTTACTTTGATACCTTAAAAGACATAGAAGACTTTTCCGTACTAATCAATCACCCTGTATATAAAAAATTATTGAAATATAGTCGTTTTACTTTCTTTAGACATTTAAAAGTTTTAATTTTTGTAAGATTAACAGTGTTTTTGATATTTTTTAAGATGTTTTGATGTTCTTAAAAACCTAGTATCATTTGTTTACTAGAGAGACCTTCGTTCTTCATTAGATTGGAAGTCCTCGTCAGCCAGGCTGTATGCCATTGCTAAAAAGAAGTGAACAAACTCTGGAGAGAATATAGCAAGTGGAGTAGGACTTCCCATTTAAACATTTCCAAATATGTCAACATGAGGTTTCAGCATTATCATGCTGCAAAATCACTTTATAGTGTCTCTCGTTATATATTCTGGTCGTTTGTCTTTCAATAATCGACTCAAACGCATTTGCTTTTAATAATAATGCCTTGGAGACGTAAATATTTAGTTTGGCCGTCGACGTAGAAGCATGGCGGGAAAATTATTTTCTGCGTTTGAAGTTATCGTAATGAAACAACTTTTTGTCCCACAATGCAATGCACAAATCCCTTGCGTCTTTGCCTTTCAACTGTTCACAAGCAAATAAATACCGTTCAACATCTCCCGGTTTCAACTCGTACGCCACCTTATTTCCTTAGTTGTGAATTATTCCCATGTTTTTGAAATCGCTTGTCGAACCACTCCGAGTGAACATGCCAATTGTTTGGAACTTTAATCATTCAATCCAATTGAAAATATTGCAAAGGAGGATTCCTCTTAAAAATTGTTAGATCGGTTTCTTGCTTCTAAAAACTGCGTACAGCAAGATGTTTCCTGCAAACATATTTAAGAAAAGTGGAAACATTTCCCATTTCACACCTGTTCAACACTTAGTAGATCAATTCCAATCTAGTACAATTAGTTTGAGTAGACGACCTCTGTCGTTACTGCAAAAAGAAGAACTTGACTTCGACCAGCTGTTGCTAACTATAAAAATTTCTCTCTTATGTGGTTTTACTTATCTTACGACTTCAAACGTTATTAATTGTGTTTAACCGTATAGCTTGTGTAACGTACGCATTTGCATTTAAATCAACCTTCAGTGTTATCACTTATATTTAGCCTTCAGCTACTTTCATTGTATCTAAGATCATTAATTAATATGTTACTTTTAGTCGAGTATATTATACAGCCTTCAGCTTATTTCGTAATTAAGTATTACTGTTTACGTTGACTTGATCCAAACAAATATAACTTAAAAAAAATATTTGTATTCAAAGCCAGTATTGGCAAGTCGACGATTGCAAGTTTGCACTCCTCGAAAGTGTTTAGGGTAGTACAATTAAAGTAAATATTATTACTAGCTACCACAATAAAAAACTCCAAAAAAGGAGCGTCCGGTTTTTCCTTTTTTGTTTTAATATTCTCAACCACACCCTCTCACCGACACCTCAACTAGCCGTCGTGACGTAGTTGATACCAGCAGAACCCGCTGGAAAAAGATTGGTAACAAGCCTTCAATTTTGCGTCTTCCAAAACCTTTTCTTTTCGAATGCTATGCCGGTCTTCGAAACCATTCCCGATACGTTCTTTCACTAAAACGTACTCATCTAAGTATTTAACAGCATTCGATGAGCCTTTCTCTCATATTAAAGCAGAAAATTAAGACTTACCGCAAATGAAAAGTATTTGGCTCGTAAACTGACATTTTAAATGCAACAGACACAAAGTCGTTAGTACCGAACTGTGCGACTACGCCACTGGCGGTATTATTTAGTAAACGATTAGAAACGCCTTGTTGCATACAATTTAGCATTCGACATCCGCTGCAAGTAGTTAAATTTGGTCGGAACTTTGACCGCTCAATTGTAAGTATTTTTATTTTATTTAATTTCACGTAGTCCTTGCTATTACGTTATTAGCGATTGGAATGGGTTGCAAATGAAGATTTTAGATCAGTTTTCTAGCAACTAAACCGTTTGCAAATAAGATGGCGACCACTGCCATGTTTCTTTTTGCTAGTTTCCATTTCAGCAAGTTAGCGGATGTTTGGAATCTTTCCTGCAAGCTCAGCTACGAAAAGTGACACTATTTTTCGTCTGTACTGATGTCTAATACGTAAACCTTCAGTCGAATATAATTATTCAGCCTTCAGTTTATTTAGCATTTAAATATTTATTGTTTACGTTGAACCAAATGGGTAACCTTAGAAATTATTAATATTCAAGGACGGTAGTGGCTAATTTAAATCGGCAAGTACAAGCTTGTATTACTTGAAAGTGTCGGGAGTATATTAGTGAAGTAGCAATTATTACTACCCGCTACGCCAAACAACTCCAAGACTAGGGGTAACTCTTACGTTTCAAACGACCCGGTCTTGTTATTCAAAAATAATTTATTGCGACTGTAGGTACGTCTTAATGTTTGATTAATTTTACTTTATGTAACTGAATTTTGTTATTGATTGGTTTTGCGTAGGATTTATTGAATTTTTATATATTAAAAAATATACAACCAATTTGTTACGTTCTCTTGTTGTCAGTTGTTTGCTTTTTTCAGTTAACTAATTTCTTCGATGTATATACCGTTGATTTCTTCGAATAGAAGATTCCGCAGATACGTACGACTAGCGCCCGTTTTTTATAATCGATATCTCAGCTAACCGTAGTAACGTGATTGTATCTAACAGAACTCGTTAGATTCATATAGCGCCAGCGCGAGAAACCATACCAAGATTGTTTAACATAACAAGATAATGCACTAGGTTAGATCATATAATAAACTAAGACACATGTTTCGGCCATACGAAAATCGTCAGTGGACTGTATAAAATATTTAAAGAATGGAAAAGACTCCCGGTAGCAACGCACCGACAGAAATAATAATTTAAGGACAAAAATGCAATTTAGTTAAGTAAACCACCCAATCCTCGAAATAAATCTAAGCTTTGATTCACCCAGAAATGAGCAATTTGTAATACACGAATTGCAAAGGTCTAAGAAAGTAATTTGTCGACTCACCTATTTTGGCTAGCTTAAATTGGAGATGGTCGTAGGTCGAGATGGTTAATGGTGCCCTGCGCCACCTTTTTATGCGAGTAAAGAAAAAAACAAAGTTTGGGGCAGAAAAGGCATCCAAACACGTAACCGTATTGCATCATAGCAAAAAACAGAAAAAGCAAAAAAGGAGAGAGAGAGAGAATGTATCACAGCAAATTTCAAACTTATAAACTATTCATCGGTACACATCTAGCTATAAGTGCATAAATCGTTCATATTAAGCCGACGCACAATTGATAACAAAATTACATATAAAATGGATTAGAATTATAATTAGCTTTAAGTAATAATCATTTATAGTTTATTATAGATATGAAAATACTAAAAGTGGGCTTTTATGTTTTATTGTATTAATCCTACCGGAGCGAGCGACGTCATCATCAAATTCGATGTAATAACCACACTATTAACACAACGTGATCAGATACTTCTAAATCTCATAATAAAAAATTATTGTAAAATGGTTCATGTACCGAATAGTCCGAGAATTATTTATAAGCTAAACCCAGATGTACTAATAGTTTTCGTCCAAGCACTGACAGCCTTAATTTGTCGCCCAAGCATAGATCGATGTTTAAATAATATAGTATAAATACCTTAAATTACAGGTGTAAAAAAATATAATATACTAGAGGTTAAAATTTCCATCCCCACCCCCACGACAAAATTACCCCATTCGGTAGCATCAGTAAGAAGAATCGTAACCTTTTACGTAACCGTAGCAGGAAGGGTAACAAACAAAGAGTTAAAAACGTAGAAATGTGGAAACCGCAACCACGTGTTCTACATCAAAATTTATAACAAAACTTTATTAAAATCTTAGTTTCAATTACAACAGAAAAATTAAAATCGAGCAAACTTCGCAGAGATTTATACGTTCTGCATTGACAAAAATGTTCCCTAAAAAGATTTACATAACGTGGATGTTTATGGTAAAAAATCCTGCCCTTACCGAGCGCTGTCTCAAAACCTTCAAAATGCATGAAATCAAACGCAAGAGCCTGTGCTGCCTATTATGCCAGAAAAATTGATTAACAATTGAAATTTTGAACCATTATGCGACTGTGAGTGCAAAGTTGCTTATCCGTCACTTGTAAATGCACCAAAATGCATTTTAAATCGTTACAGATTTGTCAACTTACCCTAAAGCTGGATTCATAGTCCGATTGTAACCGTAGTTGTAATTGTAAACTTAGTTGTAAGGAAGTTAAATCATATGAATCTCTTATTCCGATTCAGAGTAGTCCGTAACTTAACGTAATGAAACTTAGTTGTAAGCAAAGATGCCCAACTTTTATCTTAGTTGTAGAAACGTAAGGAAATGACACTACTGCGCAAGTGCAATGAATGGTTGTTCATGTTTTGTGAAACTCGTATAGTCGTATTCGTTGGATAATTTAAATCGTGTTTACATCGTGTTGCTTTTTTAAGTACAATAAAGTTTAAACATGAATAATCAGTTGCTTGCTGCTTGCACGCTTGTGACGTTGATGGCATATGTATACAGGAAGAGAAGAAACCAACGCCAAAAACAAAGACAATATAAAACCAGAATAATCAATAGGAATAGGGGCACACTGGGGTTTTATGCTGCAACATTTCTAAAAATGAAAGAAGTGGACAGTGAACAATTTTTTCTCCCACACTCTTTCCTTTCTTCGCGCATCTTTAAATTCTTTCAAACTTTTATTGTAAATGATTGGGTTCGCTTCTATTAATGAAATTAGTTTGGCTTCCATAGTTTATTTGAGGTTAGAAAGTTAGAATGTACATTGTCCACCAACGTAACAATTGAACTATGAATTGATACATTTCTTACGGATACAATTACAACTACGTAACAATTACAACTACGGTTACAATCTGACTATGAATCCAACTTTAGTATGTATACGTTTTCTTCCATTTAATCTTTCTTTCAACACCATAGCATAGATGTTGTATGCTGTGTCTAACACACTTACTGCTTTGTCATTTTCCTTGCCTTTCCTACTTCTTTTCTTGTGTATTGGGATTATTATCCCCTCTCTCCACATACTTAGCAGTCCTCCGCCTTTCTACGTATCGTTTATAAATTCTGTATCTCCTCTTTTTCATCCTTTTCCCTCCATAGATCCATTTTTTACTCCGTATTCCATCTTCCCCTGCCGCATTACCCTTCTACAATCTTTCCATCTTCTTGTATTTCCATTATTTCTTATGCTTCTAGCCTCTCTTCCATTTTTTTATTCGTCCCGTTCTCATCCCAAGAGCTTCATTAAATATTTTCTCTATTCTTTTATTGGTATAAGACTTTTGATTGTTTCTTCCTCTTTTTCTATCTCTCCATTCTTTTACTCTCTATTTTTTTTGCATGTTTAACATTTCTTTGTATTGTGTAATTTACCTCTCTTTGCGCAAACAGTCTTCTTCTTGTCGGTCGCTTCCTTTAATTCTTGTACCATTCCATCTATCTCTGTATATTCCCATTCTACCTGTTCTAACTTTCGTCGGTATTTGTATATATTTCCTGGTGTCCATATGTTTATAGTTAGGTACTCTGTTTCAACTTCTTTTTGGTTTCGCTCAATGTCCCTTATCTCTATTTTCATCGGTTTATGGTACAGTTCTATATTTTCCCTTATTTTAAAGTTTTCAATATCTTCCTATCTCTGTCAGTTTGCGAAGGTGTAATCTATCACCGACTCTCCCCTTGATTTTATATATGTAAGTCTTTTCTTCCCATCCTTTCATTGTTTCCATTTAAAATATCTCATCCTCTCTCTTGACACATTTCTAGTAGATCCTTCTCGTTCTTATTTATTGTATATTGTATTGTTCATTGATTTTCTTTTTTCTATACGCCTGTCCTCCCTTATTTCACTCCATTCATCAATTCTTGCATTAAAATCTATCAAACTGCCTACTTCCGTCTTCTTTATTAAAGCTTCTAGTATTTTTCGTATTTTGGCTATAAACCGTATCTATTTCAAAGCGTTTTTTCTGCCATTGTATGTTTCTCTCTATTATTCCTATGGTATGTTAGGCGTCCGTTATTTTTTTCCGGCTCTTTTTTTACTCTTGTAATTATTCCCTCTTTTGCCTTTCCCTTTTTCCTGCTCCTTTTAGCATGCTGTACTACCCACACAAATTCATCTGACCTTTGTTTTTCCCATCTATTCCACTGACTCTCTTTGAGCTATAGTTCCATCAGCCCTGTGACGTCAAATTATGTAACTCCAGAATTGTTCTCCCGTATTCCTCACTTCGGTAATATTTTAGAATATAATTTTATTTCCTACACCGTTATCTTTTTGTTCTGCTGAATCCGTACTCGTTATCCTTTATCGGTTCCTTATTGTCTGCTTGCTTCGCACCGCTTCCCTTGCCTTACTTAGTTTTTTGCTCTTTTTTCTGCTTTTTTATCCCATATGTACATTTCATCTTCAATCCATAGTTTCTTATATCCAGTTTTGGCTCTCCTTCCTTCTAATCTTTTGCTTATCGCGATGCTCCTTAGTTTCCTTTGCGCTTTCAGTTTTTTTTACTCTTTCATTATTGTTCTTTTAATGTTGACGCTAAGTAATTCTTCCATCATCATCTCATTTGGTTTACCCTTATTAAATACGATCACCTTTCTTACTTCCGTTTTACCCTCCATTTTCTTTTCCAGCATCCTTTCTAGTTCCTCTTTTAGGTCATTAGATTTCCATCCTTTAACCACTATATTATTTTTCCTTTTTGCCTTTTCTTCTACACTTGCTTTCTTCTCTAACCTTTCGATTCTTTCTACTAAACTTTATTTCTCTTTCTTCCATTCTTTTACCTTATTTTTTTTACTTAAGAGAAGTTTAATTGCTTTAATTTCCTTTCTGACCTCTTCTCTATTCCCGTCCATCTTTTTCATCATTTCCCTATTCATCTCTGATTTCGTCCATTTCTCTGATTGATTTTTCCCCTCTACTTAAGTTACTTTGGTCTTTTCTTTACCTTTGCGCTTCTACGTAAATTCTTTGGCCATCTTATTACTTTTTTTTCAATTTCAAATAAATTGTGTCTCTCGCGTCCTTCCTTATTTATTATACACACTGTAAACCATCTAGGAAAACGGCAAAAGCAAAGTTATCATCATTATACGTCGCTAACAAAACCCCACTAAAACTGATCAATAACCACATTTCGCCTACCTTACAAATGACAGATTTTGGCTTCACTTTTTATATGCAGTTGATATTCAAGTTAGCGATCCAGTAGGGATAAACATTCTTGATATGCCTATAATGGAATACAAACTCTCGGCAGGTTTAGTGCTTTATAGTATTTTTTTAAAAATTCCACGTTATATGGGTAAAACCAGAATACAAATTTTAGATAATACATAAAATCGAAGCAACATAAACAAAACCCAAATTATAAAACAAATTAAAAACAAAACCAATTTATTGTCTACCAAATATGTATTTTAATTAAAATTAATGAAATGTCAAAATATCAACTTTAATTTAAATAATAATCTCAATTTGTTATTAAAATTTTAAAAAACTAATATTTTATATGCACTTGATTAATGTTATTGTAATTAGAAACAAAAGTAACATTGCTTTCGCAAATTTTACAATTCTAATTGTTTTATGTAAATTGTATAATAACAGCCGCGTACTGTCGATGAAATAAAAGAATGCGAATTTTAATTAAGTAATATAAAATGAAAGAGAATAATCGTTTAAAGGTATAAATTAATTAACTAACATACCAAATTAACTTGTGCGCTTTTAATATATTTACGAGACTACAAAGTTAATTTTAATAACATTTAAGCGTATTCTTGATGGGACAAAGTACAAGAAGTTGTGGATAAATAAAGTTTTAAAGAAAACTTTCTAGGTTAAGTAGGAACAATAGACAAGCAAAAGTGCTCGAGCTTATATTTCCTTCCGTCAAGGATAAAATTTATACTGTGTTGTGAAGAAAGAATATTTGGTGCATAAGAAATAACTGACCTGAAAGGAACAATGCAAGTATCACTCGGCATAAGGATTATTCACGTCACGTTTTCTTTTGCATAAATTAACGCTAAGCTAAAACTACCCTAAACTCGGTATAACATTAACGCAGAAAAACTGTAAAAGAAATTGGAAAAGTGCTGGATTTATTTGATGCCGTTAAAGAATCCTTCCCTTAATACACAACGATAACATTAAGTCGAAGTGTGAAATTCTCACAATTTACCACTAGTCTAAATGTTAGAAATCTAAAAGCTAAAGTTGTTAAGCAGACACTTGGGAAGAGTACGCCATTTGCCGAAATTAAACAGAATTTGTTGTTAATGTGTTAAATTTATTTTTATATCAATTCTGTTTTCAGCTTCAGGAAAATAAGAAAAATTCTGATTGACGTATTTTACCATTGCAGTATTGACTCCGTCAAATTTATAATACAAGAAATTGCTTTCATGTGTAACGCGCGCCAGTGAAAATAAATACCAGTTTAGGATAAACAAGAGTGTTTATGAACATCGAGTGGTAGTCATATATAAATTACTTGTAATTTTTTTTTTAATATCGTTACATTTTACTACTTAGTTTAATTAAAAATTAGTTATGTTTATAAAAATTTGTTCTAAATTACCTTAGAGAAAAAATACAAGCCAGAATTCAAAATCGTATAGAAACTATCAAAGACCAACTACAGGATGACGTTAAAAAATAGATTAAGGTTGTTCACGAAGAAACACAAACACGGAACTTAAATTCAAGAGAAGAAATGCTCGATAAATTTAGAAACAAATTAGATGAAAGAATAAAGCTGTTTGAAAAGTTACTAATAAGACATCGAAAAAAAAACACTCATAAGTTTGTTAAGTTGTACCTCCAAACTTTGATGGAAAAATTCCTTAGTCAACATACTACAAGCCGTTTGAAGACGCAGCTACAGCTAATGGTTGGAGCAACAAGCCGAAAGCAACGTCTCCAATACTAGCCTTAGGAGGAGAAACACTGAGAGTTTTGCGTTTGTTCCTGAACAACTTTAAAGAAATTACAAAGAAAGGAGATATAAAGATGCTTTCAAAAAAATAAAGTCAGTTCATGGAAAAGGAACTACTGGTTGACAGTATATTAGTAGGAGCAAAAAAAGAGTTTTCATTAAGGATCCTGACTCGGCTCCGATAACATTGCAAAAGAAGACCGTGGTAGACCAATGTACACCAGTATCTCAAATTATGAGATGCGTGAATTTTAGTAAGGCTACATCGCCAAAGAATTGCCCACAACTAGTAAAAAAATAAGATGAATAAAGAGGGTTTTGCGTAAACTACAGGCAGCTTAAAAATTAATCAAAAAGAACAATTACCTTTTACCGAAAATTGACGATACTCTAGAAATTTAGCAACAACTAAGTTTATGGTTTTTGGTTCCAGTTTAAGACGTGAATTTTCACGTTTGTAGGCTTTTTAAATTAAAAACCTCAAACTTTTAATTGACGACAACTGAGTTTTGTAAAACATTGCGCTTTCGTAGTTGATAAGTACAAGAACAAAACAAACATTCTCCTCTACATCCTTTTTTGCAAAAAAATTACTCCACGTTCTTTCAACCGACGGTTTTCCGTGCTTTTTAACCATTAACTGCCATTTAAAAGTTTTGATCTGAGATGAATGGCAGCAGCTGTAGAACGTTTCTAATAGACGCTCAATGTTTACACCCTTTTTCAAACATCCTAAACTGGGTTAGAAGGTCCTATATCCCTAGACGAGAGTAGTCCAAAACCTTCCTTCGTATGATGGATTCCATTTTCATCATTATCGTATGTAAATTGTGCAGTGTTCCTAACACTCCACCATATAAACAAGTCCCCTCAAGCTAACTTTAGATCCAAATTAAACTTGACGTTTGTTTCTACTGATCTACAAAAAAATTCTTGGCAACTTTCCTAAAAACGCAAACCACTCTAATAATCAAAATGTTTAGCACAATCATTACGATAATGAATGTTAGTTGTGCTTAAATATGACTTTAGAAAATCAAACTGTGAGATAACCCAAATAAAAACTAATAATAAGTAGATTAGACTAACAGATAATTAAGATACATTTGCTTTAGTAAACAGCTGAGCTAATAAACATCTTGTGCTAGAAGGTCATACATTCCCAGTTGGAATAAAAACAATCAAGTAGAGAAAAATAATTAAAAAACCTTAGTTTCATCAACAATAGCAAAACAACTATTTTCGGGTTTTGAACTTTTCATAAAATTTATAAAACTTAGAAAACTTACAAACTTTGAAAAATTTACAATGTTTGACGTTTCGACAGTCATGTCGCTGTCTTCTTCAGAAAAAACTGAAACGGAAGATATAGGATCCTGACAAGCCTTTATATGACGCCGTTCGGATCAGTAGTTCATGACAGCATTATCTCTATTAAAATTTTTGTACTTCTGGATTTCAATGGCTTCCTTGTATAGTCTAGGCCAGAAGTTTTGGGATTTAGCCAACAATGTTGCCTCTTCAACTGTTATTGTGTGATCGGTGTCTAAAAAGTGTTCCGCAACAGCAGATCTTGTGTTATGTTTCTTTGTATCCGCCTTATGTTCTTTTAATCTGGTAGCTATGTTGCGTCCCGTTTGTCCTATGCAAGCCAGCCTACATAAACAAGGAATGTGGTAGACCCCTGGTTCCTCGGGTGGTGCTTTTGTTTCTTTTGATTTTGAGAAATTGGCGGCTATTTTATTTGTTGCAGTAAACATCACTTTAATATTTTTCCCTCTAAGTATCCTGGCCATTTTATCCGTGCAGCCTTTTATGTAAGGAAGGAAGGAAGTAGCCACGGGTTCCTCCTTCTTTGGTTTTTCTTTGCTGTGTTTGTTAATTGCTCGATATATGTCTGCTTTTCTGAAATCGTTTTTTATTAAGACGTTTGTTAGGTGACCTAGCTAGGTCTTTAACGTGTTCGGTTCACTGATCGCCTTGGCCCTATGTACTAAAGTTTTTAGAACTGCAAACTTTTGAGCTGGATGATGATGTGATTCGGCGTTGAGGTATCTGTCAGTATGTGTAGATTTTCTATATACTTAATGTCCCAATTTGTTGTCTATATTTCGAGTGACCAGTACGTTCAAGAACGGAATGCTTCTGTTTGTTTCCTTTACCATGGTGAATTTGATGTTGAATCTAACTGCTTGATGTGATATAGAAAGTTGTGTAATGTTTCCGTTCCATGAGATCAAATTACAAATGTATCGTCCACATAACGTAGCTAGCATTTTGGTTTGAGGGTAGCAGTTTCTAATGCTCTTTCTTCAAAATCCTCCATAAATATATTGGCGATGACTGGAGAAAGTGGTGATTCCATGGCTGCCCCTTCAATTTGTTCGTATACAATATTGTTGAATGAGAAGAACGTGGACTTTAAGCATAGCTCAATTAGTCCGTTAAGTTCCTCATCCAAATCCGCTTTTCGTAATTTGGTCTTGATGATCTCCAGTTTGTAGTGGCACTTTTGTGAAAAGAGATGTCACATCAAAACTGACTAAAATGTCTTCTGGTTCCAATTTAATTTATTTAATTCTTGAGACGAAGTCCTGAGAATTCTTTACGTGATTGATACTTTTTTCCTGTAAGCGGTTGTATAATGGTACACAAGTATCTAGCCAGAGGATGAGTGGCTGAAAATGTAGCACTAACAATTGGGTGAAGCGGTACCCCTGGTTTGTGGATTTTTGGAAGACCGTAAAGGTGCGGCATCCTGGTGTCTGTAGGAATTAGTCGTCTCTTTTGATGTTCCGGGATCGTGCTTGCGGATTTTACAACGACCGAAATCTTTCTCTCTAAAGGTTTTATTGGATTTCTTTTCAATGGTTTGTACGCCGAATCTTGTAGCAAAGTATCGATTTTTTCCATGTAGTCGTTGGTGTTCATGATTACACAAGCATTTCCTTTATTAGCTGGTAATACAGTGATTTCTTTGTTGGCCTCAAGTTCCCTTAGAGCATTTCTTTCCTCTCGATTGATGTTGGATTTCGGTGTTGTAGATTTCTTCAGAATATCGGCTGTTTTGACCCTCACTTCTTTTTGAATATGTTGTGGTATAGTTTTGAGTGTGCTCTTCAATGAACTCACTATTTCTTCGTTTGGTATAAATTTTGGTGTGATAGCAAAATTTAATCCTTTGGGTAAAATGGCCGTTGCTGGTCCACTGAGTGTGGTGGAAGACATATTGATGATGATTCTGTCTGTCTTTAATTCTCATAACACAAGATCTGTTGAACACTTTTTAGACACCGGTCACACAATAAAATTTAAAAAGGCAACAATGTTGGCTAAATCCCAAAACTTCTGGCCTAGACTATACAAGGAAGCCATTGAAATCCAGAAGTACGACAATTTTAATAGAAATAATAGTAGCGATCTAGCGCCAATATGGAAAAACATGTTCCGGAAAACTAATATATCAGAATCGTCATGAACCACTAACCCGAACATTGTAAATTTTTTAAAGTTTGTAAGTTTTCTAAGTTTTATAAATTTTGTGAAAAGTGTAAATATGGAACGCGGTTCAAAACCCGAAAATATTTATTTGTTAAAAAATCATGGCCGCGAAAGCCTCAAAAATAAAAATAGCCAAATAGCATGAGGTTTGTAAAGCAAAATCTGAACTGCACATATATCACCTTTTTTTCAAGGTTTGGCGTTTTGTTCACGGTACTTTTTTGGCGATTTGACCACAACTTAAGCACAAAGAAAACTGATTTAACTCATTCAATTCAAGTAGAAGATCTTCATTTCATTCAAATCGCTAAAAGCGTAATAATAACGACGAAGTGAAATTAAATAAAAGAAAGTCACTTACGATTGAACGGATAAGGTTCCTACAAATCTCAATCTATTCACAGTAAACGCCAACCGGAAAATAAAAATCCGGCAAATGTCGGACACAAAAATCTCAATCGTATAGTCAGTGGCGGGTTCCTACCATTGCAATAACAAAAATTCTCTCAAAATACAAAAAATATGACACGTTATTACTAACGACACGTAACATTCTGCTCAAAAATGTAAACAAAAAAATAGTACACCTTTGAAAACTAGAAATTAATAGTTACCATACACAGCAAATAAAACAAAAATTTACAAAAAATTACTTTAACTTGCATTAGGAATCTATAAAATTTAATGTTTAGCTACACCAGCAAATAGATACATCGGTAAGTGTGAAACTTTATAAACAAAATATGTTTGTTTAGAGTTTATTTAACTGTCAATTATTACTATTATTAATGTAATTCACTTACGAAGATTTTTATGTGTTCTGGTGGTTACACTTTTGTTTTCAAGTGTAGTGTAAGTTGGCGATACTTCTGATAGTTTAGTAACTACTTATATTTGAACTCTGACTAAATTTATTCACTGTGATGCTATCAACTTATCTCGTAATTATTATTGATTCAAATTTTAATCTATTTATCATTCTAAAGTAATTAAAGTGCAATTGTTAAAGATTTGGTTTCTTTCTTCGTTTCCTCCAGCTTTACGAACCTTAACAATTGCGTACAAGCTTCGAGCCTCTTGTGCTGATCTAGCAGGAGCTATTTCTGCAAAGAAAAAAAAAGATCTGGCGCCCTTTAAAATAAAGTCACTTAAAGCTCCCCTCTCTCCGACAGGTATGGTTTCAATCCTACAGCGAGTTGGCCGTGTAGGTTCGTAAACTACTAAAAGCTTGTGGCATGGTTGCCAGACAGAATAAACCTTGCCGAAACCAAACTAAATACAAGTTTAAACTTCTTTTATTTTTACGTGGCATGTCCGGTTTCCTTGGCGTTGACAAACCTCTACAAAAAATTTGTATTGAATGCAACAGTTTATAAAATGTTAGAAATTAAAGCAGACCGAGAAGTAGACAGAACTCCGCTGGCTAGTTCGCACCTCAAAAAGTTTGAATTACGCGGTATTTTAAGACCAGTTCAGGCAACCTAGTAGAGCTGGACGTCTAACAATTAGCTAGGGCTATGAATGGTAACTCTGGCATTTCAGCAGATTACAATATTTGTATGTCAGTGTTTGACTGCTGTTTTAATTATTTAAAAGAACAGTTTAGTTTTTGCTAAGCTTTTTATTTTCATGGTCGTTGTAGAAATCATGCGCTAAAATGCGCACGTTTTCTGCAACCAGTTTAAATAGTTATAGGTAAAAGAAATACTTTTCTTGTTGCAGATAGCACCTAAATACACGCAAAAACCTTTCTAAACAGAAATAGAATTGCGGCGTATAATTTAGAATTTCAACTGTTTTACTTCAACTCAAAAGAAAACATTTGAAATTAATCCAATTTTTACGACATAGGCATAACCACAGTCCAGAAGAATAGTCCAAAAGTTTACAGTCAAAAGAGTGTAAAAAGGCTAGAAGCCGCTACTTCAGGCAAACAAAACAGAACGATAAGTGCTCTAAAAGTTTGAAAATTTCCCCAGCGATCTTAAACCTCAAGACGAACAGTTGCTAAGAGCGTTATCATAGGGCTACTGTTACTGGACCTTCTACTTGACGTCAAAACTTGCTACGAATCAGTCGACGCAAAAATTCTTGGATGCGACTAGCTTCAGAAGAGGTTTTCTGAAAGTGCAACAACGAGTGATGTGATTCTGAGCAACCTGATGACAACTTCCAAGAAAGTCGTGTAGATCTGCCAGCAACCTACCGATTATAAAGTTTAAGACCAGCAAAACTACTACAATAAAAATTGGCATGTGACTGATCCTTACAGTACAAACAACGCGGTTGCGACGACGTTTGATCTGACGTTGCAGCTAACAACAATTGTGGTTTGCATCTTTCTACTTCACCACTAAATTTTGGGTGACCTTGATGACCACTGCGAGATTTTACTGTATCTGATGAACTATCACTAAACGAATTGGTTTTGAATCGTTAACGAGTGTCACAATTCAATTAATCAAAGTAAAATCCCTAACGATTAACTTTATCAATTTGATCAAGGGCTGCCACCAATGTTTTCAAAAGATTTCGTAATAGTTGAGGTTTGCTATGTTCTGCCAATACAATAAACCAAGAGTGCAACTATTTTGGTAACGATATACTAATGGTTTAAATGCTATAAAAGTAAGGCTTGAACTAACGTCAAGGTTTCTTATGACAAAGTAGACATTAAGTATTAAAATTCTTCTATGTTTGATAACGAATTATTGCCGTGTATCAACGTAGTGAACAAGTCTTAAGAAGTAAGCCAATATTTCAAGGAACCATCAAATTTTGGAAGTTCAATACGAGACAACTATACAGTTGTACGACTATTTGTCTCCAGACGTGCTCCTGACTCAACCAAGCTTCCTAGTGACTTTCGACTTTGGTATTCAACAATGCCTGAATACCTTGTAATGACCAGAAAACAATCGACCTGTGCAACGACATTACAAAGGTCTTTCCCATTGTTTTCCGATTCATCTATCAATGTGTCTGAATCTACTTGTTGCAAGTTACTATAAGGACAACGTTTTATTTGCTAAAACTAAAGTATTTTCAATGGTGTAAACCATGATAATAAGTTAACGAACGAACAATGAACAAGACTGCAAATGGCAATCGGCGTAAAAATCCAAACAAGTCAAACACTAATTGCACGAAAGTGATGCCTAAACCAACTATTATTTCAATTGACAAGATTTTAACAACAAACGCAATTTACAATACAATAATGCAATAGCAAAAGCAAGTTTGCAAAATGTAATCAACGACAAATTCAATTTTACAAAATGTAAGCAACGTCAAATACAGGGACTATCCTTGCCGATGACATTCGACAAGTAAATCAAATACTTACAACTAAACTTGATCAATGTATTCAGAAAACTATATCTACCAAGGATCGGTAAAGTATTCGTGTCGAAGGACCATGTTTTAACCATGTGATACAAATCCAAGCTTAACATATAAATATCCATAACTAAGTGACTGGTCCTCTCTAGTGGGGGTTGTCCAGCACAAAGAAAAACAATCAGTAATCGTGTTCCAATCTTCAATTGCCACCAACAAAACAGCAATCGCTGCATTGTTCTTGTTCGCTTTTTTTATTTCTCTCTATCTTCGTAGTGGGTCCAAACGTAACCTTGGTCTCTCCAAGTCGGGGATCTTGATTAGTACGAGGAGTGGCGCCTAGGTATTTTTCTATCTTTATTTCAGTTTCTCAACCATGCCCACTCAACGACATTGTTGGTAACCGTGGTGACGTGGTTGTTACCAACAGGGTCCACTGCAGGAAAAAGTTGGTAACAAGGTGCGCACCATTTACCTACTTTTCCCTAATATTTTTGTGTTTTATAATTTGAATTTTTAACATTTATTTTATTCTCTGTAGAGTAGCAAGTAGCGTTAAAAAAATAAAATTCAAAAATAAATCTTTTCTTCAGAAATAACTAAATGTGCCTGTCTCTTTTGTCAGTTAATTTTTCAATGTTTATAGAATTTCAACTTGAAGAAAGTTTCAGTTTTTTTTAATTAACGCGGTCCCTACATAACCGTTTTTAAATTATAAAATAACTTCGCAAACAAACTTATTCTTTCCGTTTATTTTAACTTCGTTACCAACTTAATAAACCACTAAATTTTTCTTTGAATGCTCGTTCATATTTAATTAAAAATCGGTATTTCAATCAACTTCATAATACCACACTTAGAACTCATTAAATATTATTTGCGGTTACTAATTAAAATTTTACATGAAGTCCATTTTCAATATACTTTAACAATTGGCCGTATTTAACTTTTAATTAATAGATTTAAGGTACTCGAGAGTTTCTGAAATAAAAACTTCCAAAAGGAGGTTTTAGGCAGTTGTTAAGAAAGTTTTAACAACTTTCTTATACAACTCTAAAGGGAAATAATTAATTTGAATTTTTTGCACAACATTATTATTTAAATTAGTTAATACAAACCTGCATTAAGGAAGTTTAACAGCACTTAATCATTCATCCTTTTGAAAGCTACCTTGATTTAATTATATCAAGTTTTTTTTCCGTTTACTTAAAACGTTGCAACGGCTAAAAGAAAACATAATCGATAAAATGTTTCTAATATTTCATTTTTAATTACTTCCAGCCGCAGAAATATGAAAGCAATAATAATTGGAAAAAAAATTTAATTACTGTCAAAATATAAACATAAATAAACTTCTGTTCTTTTTGCCAATCGGGTACGTCTATTATAAGAAATATTAATTATGTAACATTCTTTGTGCTTGCTGATTTTACTTTGAATATCAAAAGAGCTTGTTCCTTTATTAAAACTTTAGCTTTATTGGTAATTACTGTTTTTTTACTCATAAATATTTTGCTAATTAATAAATATTGTGGATTCATAACAAGCTTATGTTTATTGATTTAAGGAAAATTAAGTTTTGTATCACCTTGTACTTTTTATTTGTGTTACTCAAAGGCTTGAATTATACGAATTAAAACACTCAGAACAAAAACCTATTAGATTATGTAGAGAGATGTGATGCAATGTGTCAAATATTTGAGAAAAGACTTTCTAAAGTTAAACAAACAATTTTTTTGTAAAAATATGTAATAAAAAATGCCTTTATTTACTACTAGTATTCAGGAGTAAAATGAATTCAAAAATAATTAATCAAAAATAAAGTATGTCAAACTCAGAAATAGTTGAACGCTCGAAAAATGTGAAAAACGCATATAAAGCTCATACATGCATATTCTGATAGAAATCTGTAAATGTATATGCATTTATTAAAACTGCATATTTTCAGCAATTTTCAGAATGAAATCTATTTAAGTTGACAAGGTATGTACCACTTACTAAACGATAAGCTGAGTTGTTGCGGAATTTTTGGAATTAGTATGCACGATTTATTTACGAAGTGTATAAGAGCAGTCGAATCAGTGATCTTAGTGGAAAATTTTTTGGTGTTCAAAATGAGGAAGGATAAAACGAATTACAAAGAGGACGAAGGCGACGTCTTCGAGAAATTTCAAAGACAACTCCAAAAGATGGAAAATGAGACAGATGTGCACGTACGATACAACACGTTATCGATTTCGCTAGAGACGAGAGTCGTTAGAGTGGAAGGAGAAAGGAAACTAAATAAACCAGCAAAAGAAAGAGAAGGAACTAAAACAAGTGCAAAAAATTCAAGTAATCTTTTGAAAATGTTACAGTTCATGGCGATAGAAAACCAAAAAGACGAAAACAGACGATGAAACCATGTTAACCCATTTAACCTCATTAACCACAAAGACGTCCGAACAGAGCAGTAGTCCAGTACATTCAATTAACAAAGAGGAGGTAGTCTCATACCATTACACTCGACTTGTATAGAAATATTCATACATATAATAGGAAATCAAAGGCACAAGACTGTAACTGCATAGAAAATATCAAAAGTATGCAAAAATTAGATAAGTAGTCTGAACCCTTTGCTTTGGAAATTGCAAGACCACACCTAGTTGGAACAGCAAATGATTGGTACCAATCCCATTGTGAAAAACTAACAACCTTCCAAAAGTTTGTAGAATTATTTGAGAAGAGATTCGTTGAAGAAGTAAGTACAAAAGATTTGTGGAATAAGATGAATGCTCGAGTACGGACTAAACACAAAGATTTAAATTTATATTTTTATGAAAAGTTAAAGTTGTGTACGAATGTAAGGTTGACTTTTTCTGAGTCAAAAAGACAAATTTTGATTGGACTATGGAATCAGCATTTGTGTAATAAAGAGCCACAGTTACGACGGCATCGGAAGGTATAGGGCACGCCTGGAATGCCGTGCCACCAATCACAAATACGAAAGTAAACCTTAATTCCTGGTCCTCGTTCCCTAGGTTTCCGTTACACGGTAGGCGCAGTATCTTGTACCTCCTCTAACACGGGTTGTACAAAAGTACAGTAGAGTAGTACGAAATCGACAGTTCAGGGCTTAACTCGAAATGGCCACTCATTTCTAACTTTTTATTTCTAGACAATATTTGCTGGCTAGTTCAGCATCTTGGTACCAGCTCTCGTACGCCCAACTAGGGGGAGTAGCAGTAAATATTAAGACAGGGATAGAGTGCCTAAACCACCACTTTAAGTTAAGGGACTCTAATAAACTGTGCCTAAACTAGTTTTCAAAGCCCCCGAGAAGCCGACACCAATACATATATATCGCAACCTCCTCTATCCTACCAAATTAATTCCTCTGCTACCTTGCGTTGTTCAAAGAGCCCTCGCCCTTTTCACATAAATGCACCAGTATACTAGAGATAATGAAATTAGGTAAATTGCTATCCGTTTCTTAGGTCTAACGCAATTCACATAAACCCTGAGAGTCTTGGACCGCGCACCTCTACCACAAGACGCTTTCACTGTCGGAGGGTTCTCTCTATCATGCGTTTTGCAATAGGACTCGGCCTTTCCTCTCCCTTTAGAACTAAGTCCCGATTTAATGTCACTGGAAAAACCTTCGGGCCCAGACCGTGCCTCAAAATTGAACCAAGCTTCGGAACTAACTGACCACTCGGACTACGATGGTCCTGCATTGCCTCCAGATCGTGTTCAAGACCAACTCTCGGAATTGAGTAGAATGACTATTATTTTAAAAGCAGCAACCACATGGCAAACCGCTTTCTCCCGTATAAATCGTATACAGTTAAGTCCACAACCCGCGGACGTTATACCGTCATAGAACGGAGTCTATAAAAAGATTAGCATCAACACAACTACTAGCACGCTAGAATACGATACGTCAAACACACGCTTGAGATTTAGAATTAGGTGAAAACGTATCCGTTTCAAGGGCAAAAACACCACATAATAGAGTGTAGTCACTATGTGTGTTAAGTAAGAATGTATGTGAAATCGGGTGCTGGAAACAAAAGTGACAAATACCAGAAGTCACGGAGAGTAGGACCAGTGACAGAGAAACTTGCGAGTACTATCAAATGATTCTGTAATAATTGTGGGAACAAGACACACATCTTGGCAATATAACAAATCGAAGAGAATAACCTGCTATAATTGTAAAAAGTCATGATGCATCAGTAAAGATTGTACAGAACGTACAAACCCAAGAAAAACTAGACCTAAGAAAAATCAAAAACATTTGGAAATAAACCAAATAGGTAAAAATAAAAACTCAACTCAGGAGTCGAGCACTACATTTATTAAAGACGTATTATTGAAACAAAATAAATATTATTTTCCGGGTATGAGAAGATATGTGAGGTAAAAAAATGTTAATAATGTAATAGAATAGAACAGCCTTTATTTGTCGTAAAAAAAGATTTTTTTTTTTTTGACAAAGAATTCGTATTATAAACTAAACACAAAAATCCTACTACATAGAACAAATAAAAAAAAACAAAATGAAAGTAAAAAATAAATTTAAAAAAAATAATAATCCTAAACCCTCCACCGCTAATCAATTCTCTATATACATTTATTACACTACATGTAGTCTTTTTCTCCTTTTTATAACTTCTTCCATCCATCCCACTCCTTCTCCTCCTTCTCCCAATATCTCCAACCTTCCTCTCTCCTCTTCTCTTAGCTCTATACATTCCTTCAACATGTGCTCTATATTTTCCCACCCCTCCCCACATAGTCTACATCTCCTATTTTTATCTTCCTTCCAGTACTTATTTTCTTGCTCTTCATTCCCGCATCTAAACCTTGCTACCATTCTTTTTCATCTAAAGCTTATTTTGTCCTTTATGTACCTTAGAATATTATCTATTACTATGTTTGTGTATCTCTCATTATATTTTCCCTCTCGTATTCTTGCTCTTATTTCTTATCTCTGTATATCCTTATCTCTTCTTATTATTTTTGAAACACTACCATCTTTGTTTTTCCCACATTTTCACTTAAACACTTTTTTCCAGATCCTTTTTTACTGTTTTTATCATCTTCATTTCTCTT
Source organism: Aquatica leii (assembly GCA_035610365.1). NCBI lineage: Eukaryota > Metazoa > Arthropoda > Insecta > Coleoptera > Lampyridae > Aquatica > Aquatica leii. The sequence goes on along the minus strand of CM069437.1, from coordinate 85,705,836 downwards.
ACTTTCTTCGCTATAATCACTATGTCATCGGCATACGCCAAAACCCACACTTTTAACCCCCCCATTACTATTCCTCCACTTTGTTGCCCCATCAACACTTTCTCTAAATCTTCTAAATATACAACAAATAAACTAGGACTAAGCGGGCACCCCTGCCTTAATCCTTTATTTGGCCAAAATGCTTCACTTAACTTTCCATCTATTCTTACTTTGCACTTTGTCTCATTATATGTTTTCTCTATATTCCGTACTAGTTCTTCCTCTATCTGTTTCTTTCTTAATATATTCCATAATTTACACCTATTTACATTATCAAACGCTGCTTTTATAGCCAGAAATAACGCAAAAACTTTGTCTGCACCTACTGTTCTTCCTCTATTTTTTTCTTATAAACCTCAATAATTTCATCTGTCCATACCTTTTTCTCCCTCCAAACTGTGTCTGAATTTTTTCTTTCTCTCTTCCAACTTTTTAGCCTTACTTCTAATGGCTGATGATCAGAATCAATCTCTTTCCCTATTTTAAAACTTTCTATTTCCTCCAAAACCTCCCGACTAACTATTACATAATCGATTGTAGATTCTCCCCTCTCACGTATATATGTATAATCTCCTCTATCCCTTTCCTCCATATTTCCATTGAGTATAGTCCATCCCTTCCCCTCACATAACTCCAATAACTCTCTACCTTGTTTGTTTAATATCTTATCCATCGTTATTCTTTTTATTTCCTCCCCATTTATTATCATACCCCAATCTTCACCAATTCTCGCGTTAAAATCTCCACCTGTTATTAATTTTCCTCTCTCCTCTTCCATCAGTAGCTGTTTCAATTTTCTTATCGATTGTTTCATTTCTTGACCGTATACTGTTATCACTGTATATCTATCTTTATCTTCCCTTGATATTTGATTTACTACTATTCCTTGCTCTTGCATTTTATTTTCGCATTCTTCTACCACCCATTCTTCTCTTACTCCCGATATTATACCCCCTTGAGCTCTTTCTTTTTTTTCTTTTCTTGTTGCAAACTGTACATTCCATCTATATCCCTCTGGTAAATTTACTTTCCATCTTTCCCAATCTTTCTCTTCCAGCCACGTTTCTACTAAACCCACAATGTCAAACCCTTCTATATACTTCCAAAAATCAGCTCCATTATTTTTAACCCTTGCAACGTTCCGAAAAACTAAACCTATTTCTTATGTTGTTTTCTTATCGTTTTCCTTTATCTTTGCCTAGTCGTCCCTTTTTTTTAATCCCGTACCCCCTTTATTTTTAGTTTTTTGGCCCCCTTCCCTCTTTTCCCCTCCTTTTCTCCTTCCCTCCCTTTCTTTTACGTTCCAGTGCATCTCCTTTTTCTCAACTCATAATTTCATAAACCTTATTTTTGTTCTTTTTCATTCTTCCTTTAGTCTTCTTCCTTCCATCCTTATATTTTTTGTACCTGTCTTTTCACTGGAGTCATATCTTTATCTATAAATATCCTTGTTCATCTTAACCTTCCTTTTTTCTTTAATATTTCTAGTTTATCTTCTACTGAATCCAATTTTACTAGTATTAACCCACTCGCTAATTTAATTGCTTCTCTTATACCTTTTTCGAGTCCCAATCCATTTTTGAACAACTTATCCACTTGCTTTTTACGCTCTTCTCTTCCCTCTTAACCTTCCATTCCTCTGATAACTAAGTTCTTCCTTCTCTTTTCCCTTTCCATTACTTCCACCTTTCTTTCCAAATTTTCTATTTTCTCTTCCATGCTCTTATTTTTTCCCCACAAATCGCATATCTCCCTTCGCTCTTCTCTTTCTTTTTTTAACCCCTCTGCGATCTTTATATAAATAATTCACAAATAAAGTAATAAACATTATTGCTCAACTAATACAAAAAAATCTTGCAAAAAAAGTCATTAAAGCAAAGTATTTCTCACTAGAACTTGATTCAACCTAAAACGTCAGTGTTTTAAATTAACTTTTTGTATATGTTCGATAGGTTTTCAAAAGTAATGTTAGAGAAAAGATCATTAAAAATGTTCCAAATTAAAGTAAGCACCAATAAAGCCCAGTTCAATGTAATTAAACTAGAAACAAACAAATTAAAAACTTATTTACTTCACTCAAATTCATTGCAGCAACAACCAAAGTCAACGCAAAAGATTTGATACAAAAGGTTAGAAATTTTGAAACATTCTACAGAAGTTGGAGATGCTGTACGTATTCAAACAAAACATAAATGTAAAATGTACATTAGCTGTGCTTTTGAAATTTAAGTACAACTTTGATTAAAGCGATTACTGCAATTTGTACATAGTATATAATCATATATTAACTTCAGCATGTACGCAAGTAAACTGTAAAAAGACATTTTTAAAATTGAAAATTGTAAAAGTATATTTAAGATTAAGTTTGAATGACAAACTATTAGATGCTGTTATTGCAATTTCAACAAAACTTAAAGTGTCCTTATTGAGTCGATAAAATGAATTTGAAAAAAGTGCTTAACTGCTTTCTAAAAAGTTGTCAGTCTAATCATAGTAGATTGTAACTGTAATTGTAATTAGATAAGTATAATCAAAGAAGTATGTAAATGTGTTACGTTAATAAAACCGTATCGTATAGCACCTCATAGTTTTGGAGAGTGAGTCGCAGGTGATCTTCGATGTGCTGATTATAAAAGAATTAAAAGAACGCAAAACTGGACAAATATACAATACTGATCTCGTTTACATCTGTCAAGCACTGAGACTAAACAAATCAAAAACACAAGTATAACAACGAACATATTTTTTTCAACAATAACAAAAATTAAAAACAAAGAGAAAAAGAAAACAACAATTAAAAGCAACAACAACAAAACTGTCAGTTATCACAAGCTTATGTTAATTGCACAAATAGTGAAACAAAGCGCACAGTTTAATTTGACACATGCAAAAAGGCTGTATACGTTAGTCGTGATAACCAGCGTAATATGTGTGTGGAATCGTGCGTGTATATAACCGACCTCAAAACAAATCATTATGTATAAAAAACAGAGTACTGACAGCAGCGTTCCGAATATGCAATTAGCTAATTACAAATCCAACACAAATCTTCTAAAAGTTCTGCAAATTAAACTGATACATATATACACAATTACTTTTAAAAAATTGCTCAGTTTTATACGATTGATTAAAACAGTGCGCTAAGCTTCCCGAAGTCAATTAAGATATTATAACAAGCGTGTCCCCCAATTTGCCGTAATGGTTTCCACAGTAACAAAAATCTAAACGGTGATATCTATTTCGCCATCTAACGTAGATTTTTAGAATATGCATCCAGTATAGTTCTTATATTCTGTGCATGCCTTATTAATTCGTCATAGGAATTTTCCACAGTAAAATGAAAATGTATCCTTACCCCAGCGAATTTTTCACAGCCAATACATCCAAAATTGCAATTTATTTACTCAGCACCAGAATAAATAATCAAATATACTTAAGATATAAAAACCCCTGGGCCTAACGTCAACACACGTGTTATTTCCTTAACGTTCCAAGCGGAAATAGAGTCAGTAATCTCCGGACCATAAAATGACATCACTGGGCGAAATTAATACAGCAAACACCAAGATATTTTTAACATAACAAATGGCTATAGAAATAGAAACGTTAAAAGCTGATTTTATACTAGCGCAATTCAAATAAGTTTTAAATAAACCACGGACTAAAACCACAAGTTATGACATCATAAGGTAACAATGTCAATGTGAAAATTCCGCCAGAGTAAACCACTGGATGACCGTTTCGCCTTTTTAGAGCTCTTTAGTAGTGGGAGAACACTCTAATGTACGTTCACAAATAAAATATAATGGCAGAGCATTTACTATGCATAAATAATAGTAATACTTACTATTATTCATGCGTAGTAGGTTTATACTATGAGATGGCTCTGTCACCATATTTCACTCATGTTAATCACCAAAGACCTCAGAAAAAATCCTTTGGGCAGGACTATACAACTGCAGAAATAATGAATTCCGACAAATCTTGAAAAAAAGAATACTTTATTGTTTCATTTATATTAATTCCAAAACTTAAAAACCTATGCAGAAAAAGTTGTTGCAAAAGACTATGCTTTGAATATCTGAAAACTATGCATTTTGTTTTTTTAATTATTCAAACGTTTAAAAGTTTAAAAACCGTAATTAGTAATGCTAGCAAATGACATCTAACGTCAAAATTTGTAAACTCATTAAACTTTTTGTATAAATACTGCAAATTTAACACTAAATCAATTTAATTTGTTTTTTAAAATTACCTATAAAATATTACACGACATTTAATTAGAAAAAGTTTACGTTACGGTTAATATTACGCCTAAAGCCGAACACAGATTCAAGTAAAGTACAACTTTCCGGTCTCACGTTATTGATGGAATATCGTTCAGTATTCCGGATGCTATACATCATAAATACAAAATTCAGTGGTTGAAATTTTAGTAACATAAAATTAGTTATACTGCATACATACGCAAATAGCTTTTGTGCTTGATTAAAAAATATAAAAAACCACAAATTTTTTTTCTACTAATTCTATTACCATCAATCAGATTTATTTAAAAAAAAAAAGGTTACATTACAAGAACGTTATAAATCTGAAACTCCTGTAATAGATTTTCTTGGTAATTTTGTTAAAGCTCTCCTTATGGGATTTTCCTAAGTTGTTTTTCATTTCGCTTTTGCGTGATTCGGTAAATACTTACATTGTGTCATTTAATCTGTTATTAAATTTGCCAAGAAAATCTTTTCAAATTTTATAATAATTTAGAGAAGGTAAAACCTCGAATTTTTGATTAATGTGCGTAGTATTTCGATTTTATAAGATACGGTGCACGTACACACGTGACCCAAATAAAATTTTAAGAATGCCAGTAACATCTAGAACCTCTTGATCTAGTATAGAACGGCATCGTTTTATAATTTAATATACCTTCTTTAAATTGCCCAGATCCCTTAGAATACAATTTTGTTCGGGAACGGAAACGATCTCAAACCAATGCAAGAGAAGTCATTCTTGATTGTACAGGTTTTTTATTTATTTTTTCCTCATAAATAAATATTTAATTTTAGCTTTATTGAGATTTAACGTTTTTAATAAAATATTGGTGAAATTTCGAGATTTTGTATATCGTTATTTATGTTGTATATATTATTGAAAACAAAATTTTTTTTAGTTAATCAAATACCTTTCTTTTTTGAAAAAAATTACATTCATTTTCAGTTGCAGTCTTTTTCATAGAAAAAACAATTATACAGTGTGACTTATCCAGGGTGGGGCGTCGTATACGCCACGGTCATTATATCAGAACGTTGTTAAAAAAAATAATTTTTTGTCTAGGTATATACTGAATCTTTGAGAGCACAATTCAAAAATATTTTTGATTACACAAGGTGTTCATAAAAAAAGATCCATATCAAAGTTAAATAAAAGACCCAGTATTTTAATTATTTTTTGGATTCTAAAGATAAAATAAAAGTTACAATATGATTCCATATGCCTAAAATCTACCGCTTTTGAGAAACACAACAATTTTAAAAATTTATGAAGCCATAACCAAGACGACTTTTAAGTTTATGTGATAAGTAGGGACTTCTTTGATACGTAGCTTAAAGTAATTTTTATTGTGCTCAAATAAAATTGTTTATTGATTTTATTTTATTTTATGAATTGAAAAGAAAAAAGCGAAAGTGTTGCAGTTTAACAAGTTTTGGTAGTTTTTCTTTTAACCGGAAAAGCTGTAAAATAAAACTAAAAACGGTGCATAACCGAAAATGTAGTATGACAGAATAAGTTCAAAAATTCTAATTTTTAAATATAATAAACACACAAATAGTCACAAATTAACTCGAATTCCACTGAAAAATTATTACTTTTCATAATTTCGTAATTATATGAAGCAAATTGTAAATTTTCTAACTTAATTAACTCGTAATAAAAAAACTACGTTTACTAATCACTAGATTTAATTTAAAATAAAAAAGCTTAAAAACTAAAAGCTCCAATTTATCTCTGTAGGTTTTTGTTCAATCCCGTTTTTTACCGATTTGTATAGAAGATTGATTGGTACCGAAATCCAGTTATTAAGGATATTCGAGTCATTGCTATTCACGATTTTTAAAAGGAATATTTTGCTAATAATCTTCTGATTTTTCATTTTCATTCTTTCAAAATTTTGTTTAAAATAATTAATCATATTTATATATATTTAATTAATTATGTTGAGATAATTATAGGTGGTTGTTAAATATTGAGTGCGCGTTGCTTAATATCCGTAATCGTGCAATTAATACTGTAATTACGTTAATGCAATGTAATTAAACGGCTTAAGGTTTTATTTAACTGTATTTTCCCATATTTAAAATATTGCTTTAAATGTAATAAGAACCGATGCAAACCATGCTAAAGTTTGTTAATTCGTTTTTCCTTCTTGCTTTAATGGTTTTCCGATAATATAATGGGACAACTGATATTGGACGCTCTTTGTCTGACGTCGCGACCTACCTCTTCAATCATTTTGATAGGTTGAAGAGATAATACAAACAAAAAATTGTCGCGCAAAGAAATAAAATTGGTAAAAAAGTATGAAAGGCAATTTGAGAGAGTTCAAATGAAATACCTACATCAAATATTTTTCTGGTAGAAATGGATTTTGCGTTCTTTATTTTACGTGAAACAAAATTGAAATTTGATTTTATTGCATTCTTTTGTACGATTCTCGAGCGTTTGCTAAAAATTATTTTAAATAAAATATGAAATAAAAATATCTTATTCATTTCAATTAGAAAAACTAAAAGCTGACACTTCTTTTGATCTCAGAGTGTCTAAATTCGAAAAACAACTTAATCTTAACGTACATAAGTGCCGTAACGTATTCTAAAAATTCTAACGTCCATAAAGGATTTAAGTTACCTGATTACGTCGCGGAAATCAATTTCAAGAGTACGGTCCATCTAATTCATAGGATGACGTAAGATTGTATAATTTTCGTAATGAGAGATAAAGCTTCCAAATTTTCCGTATACCAATCTGATTGAGCTCTTATTCGTACAAATCCATAGTCAGAATATCGTAAAACATAACATGGTAATCGTCAAAATCGCCACAATCCGAACCAAATTATCTCGGACGTCCCACATTAAATAAGTGTCAAATTCTTAACAATATCAAATTGTAGACACAATGGAAATGTTTTAGAAATGTGACGTGCAGACTTCATCAAACGCACAATGAACCTTAATAAAATATCACATTTCGAAAATCAAAATCAAAGAAACGTAATTGTACGTACGTATTCAAAACTAATTTTCGTATCCAAAAACAAAATTATACGTACAAAAATAAGCATCGTATAAATCAGAAACATAGTCGTAAGGAAACAAACGTGTCATACCAAAAAAATGCAGTCGTAGCAAAAAAACGAAACTTACCCCTATAAATTATGGGCTTTTTCTTAATTACAAGAAATGAACAATTAAACCACAACAAAAGCAAATTGACAAAGTAACAACAAAGGCAATACACCACATATATCATTTTCATATGTAGCAAGCTGAACTAAAACGTCCTTTCGCAACAAAACCTCACCCATACACAGTAAATCAAAAAATGTTAATTAAAAATATTCAACCAAAAAAATGTGCACGTTACACAGTACGGTAAATAATCGGTGTTAGTGAAAAACAATACGTCATCTTTGACTTTTAGATTAACTGCTCTCTCCAATACCTTTTTGATTTCTTTGACCCGAGATCCATTCAGTTATAGCAGTTACTCCGACAGTGTTTTCTTTTTCTATGGAGTTAGAAAAATACAGCAGCCTAGCGCTTTTAGACGTATTAATAGCAAAACGCACACCAACAGACAACGCCCAATACCACCATCGTCCAATACAGAAAGAAACTGTTTTACATACTTTAGCAAAAAGAGCTATACCAGTGTCGAATAAGAAAAATCTTCGAAAAATCATGTTCCGGAAGACTAATGAATCGAAACCGTCACAAACCACTGACCCGAACGGCGTAATATAAAGGCTTGTCAGGATCCTATAGGGTAAATCGAGGAGTAATGGACCAGTAGGAGAGATAGAACACTTCCGGTATCTGGCTGTTGACTAATAGTTTGAGAATTGCCGTGTATCCTCCACTTCTAGGTGAGACAGACCAGTACAGTATAGGAGAGATAGACCTATGTTTTGTTGTTACAGAATAATGCCAAATCAGTACGTTCGTAAACCAAATGTCGTTGAAAGGGATTCCTGGTCTGCAAAAAATTTATCTTCTGCCATTAATGCAGTGGCATTTGGCAAAATGGGTGTAAATGAAGCTGCTAAGTCATTTGGCATCCCAAAAACGACGTTCAAACGCAGACTTGCATCTAGCAATTTTGAGAGAACTGATTGTTTAGGTCCTTGATAGAGAAGTAGAAACGAAGCTTGCCACTTATATCAAAAAATTACAAAGAAGGGGCTTTGCACGAACAAGGCAAGAGGTACGAGTAATGGCCTACAATTTAGCAGAACGTCTGGGAATAAACACAAATTTAATCGAGAACATGCTGAGTAAATTCACTCTTGCTAGTTGAAGGCATCGTTCTAATTATTATCTGAATTTTCAGGTAAAGCTGGTAATGTGTGGCTGCTCCAGTTCTTGAGACGAAATGCAGACATTACAATTTGCAAATCTAAGAATGTCTCAGTTGGTAGAGCATTGGGAATGTCTAAAAATGTTGTAGACAAATATTTCAAAGAACTTGAAAAAGTACTCGCTGAGAATGATTTGTTTGGAAAACCTGGTAACATTTACAACACAGATGAGACAGGTCTACAACTGAACACGCGAGCTGAGCAGGTGCTGGCTGAAAAAGGATCACAGTAGTTGCCTGCTGTAACGCAGAAGGAGTTTATTTACTTCCTTACTGTGTGTTTAAAGGCAAAAATGCAAAAGGAGAATGGGCTGATGGAATGCCACCTGGCTCACGTGTACGCATGCCAGATAAGTCGGCATACGTAACATCAGAAATGCTCTTGGACTGGCTACAAAATCATTTCTATCCTAGAAAAACACCCGGAAAGGTGTTGCTAATAGTAGACGTTCACATATCTGACACAACTAATTTTGATACATTGCAATTCGCTGAGGACAACAATATTATTTTATTTTGTTTGCCAAGTCTCACTACACTTTCTTCAAGAGCCTTAAGGGGCATTATTGCGATTCTTGCAGGAGGATGATCAGATGTAACCCCAACAGGAAGTTGAATCGATTGCAATTTGGCAAGCTTCTAGGGGAGGCCTGGGGCAAAGCGGCTACAGTCAGCAACGCCATATCAGCCTTTAAGGAACAGGAATTTGGCCCTACAATCCAAATAAAATACCTGAACATGCTTTACTAACGCAGCCGCCGAATGAGGTCAAAATGCATCAAATGCAACAAACTGGCTCCACAAAAGTAACTGTTCTGCAAGAAGAAGAAACTCTTCAACGCAAATGTAGCTCACCACAACCAGGTCCTTCTAGAACACAGCTGGGAGATGTAGTAGAATCTAAAGAAGAAAAGAATGTTACACCTAGGAAACTACTTCAGGAGCTTTCTCTTGTACCTCAGGTAACACCAGCAATAAGAAAAGCTCGTTTCAATGTAATGGGTGAATTAACTTCACCGAGTTACATGAGTTGAATTCGTCAAAAGAAAGAAAAGCAGAATCAGGCGCCTAAACCAAAGAGGCTAAAGAAAAACAAACTTTCCAAAAATAAATTAACAAAATCCACTAAGAGAGTGTTGCAAAAGAAACCCAGACATGATTCTACGTCTTTGGAATCCGATGAACATGTAATCTTGGATGATTCCTCTGGTGGCAAAGAGAACTTTGATGACATTGAAAATCAGTGCGTTTGTTATGTCGAAGACTATCGCTTAACAAAAAGCAAAGACAACTGGTTACAATGCATTTTCTGTTCGAGATGGTTGCATGAAGGTTGTACAATTTATACCAACACGTGCCAACTATGTGGTGCCGCTCCTACTATGAAAAAGGGAAAAAAATCTAATTAGTGTACGGTCCATCTCTCCTATAAGCTATAGAAGAGATGAGCCAATTTCGATTTTCAGTTTTTTGAATTTTATAATTGATATTTAAGTTGTATTTTTGTTCAGACTGTGCCAAATATATAATCAAAGTTCATGTTCATGATGTACTTTTTTGTAGACCTTTATTTACATGTATACAGAATTTATTGAAAGTTTTCCAAAAGGTGGTCCATCACTCCTCCATTTACCCTACCTTCAATTTTAGTTTTTTCTGAAAAAGACAGCCACATGGCTGTCGAGACGTCAAATATTGTAAATTTTTCAAAGTTTGTAAGCTTTCTAAGTTTTTTAAATTTCGTAAAAAGTGTAAATATGGAATGCGGTTCAAAACCCGTAAGTATTTATTTAATAAAAAATCATGCCCGCGAAAGTCTTAAAAATAACACAAACACTTTCTTACGTGCCGTTAATATAATGTGTCTCCTTTTTCGTTTTTCGACAAAATTCTTCTACTGCACTGACATTACGTTTCAACTTATCGCGTGGATTGTAAACAATTATCTATCAAGTATAGTTTTCTATAGGCTGTATTTGACTTATGCCTCAACGTTAGTCATTTGCGACGCATTTTGTTCTACATATTTATGTTTGCTGTGCCTTCAACTCTATTAATTATGTTCTATTACTTACATTAAGCTTTTAGCTACATTATTAGATCATTATTAATACTTTATTTTCAATTGAACCTATAGTTCAACATTCAGCTCATTCAAATTTGTGTATTTACTGCCTACATTGACTTGATTTTGATCAAGTATCCTTAATTATTATTTGTATTCAAGGCCAGAGTTTGGCAAATGTAAGCCGACTATTGTAAGCTTACACTCCTGAAAAGTTCGGCAGGTAATATTAATGAAATAGCATATTGTCTAGCTACTTACGATAAGGAACTTCAGGTCTGGGGTAAATCTCATATTATTTATACTAATTTAAACTTTGGCGTCTTGCTTGTCAAGAATTACCTCTTCGAGACTACATGTAATCATTATTACTATTCTTTGAAAAAAAATAGTAATTGTTAATGTTTAACGGATTTAATTTAAGTAGCATTTACTGATTATTTTTTATTGTTACTTGTTGCCTCTTGAAAGACAAGAGTGGTATTCTGTTATCGAGTGAAAAATATTATATTAACCAGTTGTTACGATCTCTAATTGATGGTTGTTTATTTTTCTCCTAAGTTTTTCTACAGTAGATTCGTGTGCACCCTTGGTGTCTTCAAATCAAGAATTCTATTGTTACAACGGAGTGGCAACCAGTTTTGTTTCTATTTTTATTATAGTTTCCCAACTACGCCCACTCACCGACATTTCACCTACCAGTAGTGACGTGGTTGTTACCAATGGGGCCCACTGGATTAAAAAGTTGGTAACAACTTTCTCTTCTCAGTTAGTTTAGGTTCGCAAACGACGGAACGGCAAAAACCAAGTTCAACTTCTTGGTTTGGATCACAATTAGAACTAAGCCTATAACGTTCCATTATGGTCTAAGCCAAAAGTCGTTTATAATCTCGATCGTCAAATGCAAGTTTGCACGTCTTAAAAGTGTCAAGGGTAATATTACTATAGTAGTAACTATTACCAGCTACTATGCTAAAACACTAGGGGTAAGTCGTTCGTTCTTATAAGTTAATAATCACGTTTTGTTAGTCCAATTTTTTTCGCTACATGTAAATGTTAATGCTTTCCTTTTGACCTTTTTTTATCGTTCTTCAAGTTTTAATTTTGATGGGAAAAATTTGTTACTTGTTTCACATTTTTATATTTTGACAAAATTCTTAGTACTGCACTGATAGTGAGCGCGCCACAGACAATATGTATAAACAGTTTCCATTTGTCTGGGTTTCATAACATATTTAGTTCAATGCATTTGAATTAGAGAAGAAAGAAAAAAAGTGATTTTAGGTCTTTAAGGTTTTCGTGATAAGAAAACAATTTTCTGAAGTAGACACAAAATGACGTAAAATTTAATTAGTTTCGTAAAATTTGTAAATATTGTAAAATGTGTTCATATAGAACGCGGTTCAAAACCCGAAAATATTTCTATTTTAGAATGCCTGAATCTGTCAGATATTTTTACGTCTTTTTATAAGAGATTCCTTTGCTGAAGTCAAGATCTAAGAAGCTGAGATTTACTCTTACGTAATTCTGACGAGTTTATTTAATTCTGACTGAGTGACAAGATGAAGTTGCACACTTTTCGTCATCGGTAAACATCCAGGCTGTGGCTCAAAGACTTTCTGTTTCTGGCTGTTTTTTGGGGCAACGGAAATGGCAATTAGTTGTAGAAAACTAAAGACATATTAAGATACTAAATTGTATGTATCTATGAGATGACAGCGAGATTCGCGCCAAACCACGGGCACAGCAAATGATATTTGTCTTAATTGTCAATTTAGAAATGATAGTCAAACTCTACGCAAACATCTGCTGTCGGAATAATTTTTACATACATAATGCGCGACATTAATCACAACTCACCCTCATGTGTTATTCAAAAGCTGAAGTAAAAAAAATGTCTACCGTTTTACATAATTTAAACAATTTATAAACACCCCTCCCCCTACCTAAAAAAAATAAAGTTTACAGTGCAAGACTATAATTATAAACAAATTTAAACTGTCAAAACATAAAAAAATTCGTGTTTCCTCACGCTCGCATACGCTCGCGCTCGGAACTTTCCACTCGTATCAAATTTTCGTTCCAACAGAGAATGTTGTTTGAGAAAATATTGTTTGCTGAAAAATTAAAAATAAAATTTGATGTATAATTTTTTTTAAATGAGTCAGCCGTTCAATAAGTACTCATCCGTAACATAAATCGTATTCTAAAAGTTCTGTGATTTATTTATTTATAAGTGAAAAGTCACATTTGGTAATAAAAAAAACATTGATTCTACTGCTTAGTCACATAAAATTATATTTATATTTCAAAATTGTAGATGCCATTCAAGCTTTGATATAAACGAACTGTAACTAAAAATCTTAGCTTAAAATAGGTATATAAAATGTTTCGAATTGCTTACACTTTTCGTTGTTACTTCTCGTCGCATTTTCATAGTTAATTCAACGCATAACTTTCAATTTATACTATAATAAGTTTATATTTTCATTTGAAAAATAATGTAATGTAATTTTAATTTAGTTTAATATGTCGATGAAAATTTTTTATCGATAAGACATATTATTAAAAAACAAAGTTTCTCAACAGTGTGTTATTAAATGACAATTCTGATTATCTAAATAAATACAATAATAAATATTGAAAAGTGCACAAATTTACAAAACGTAAACAAATTTAAAAATAGTTTAAAAAAGACTCACCATTACAAGTTGTGATTGCTTCTTAATCATTCTGATCAACCTGAAACAACAATAAAACATTACATAAAAAAATGTATTTATAAATTACACTGATGTCTACATATTTTTTTAAAGCTATGTTGTCATAAAACCATTTTGAAGTGATATGTACAGGTTTGTATTGATTTATATTATAGCATGCTATAATCTTTTTAAAAATTGTCTTCTCGATTTTATTAAGATCATATCGACTAACCCTTATATTTTGCGCCTCGATATTACTTACCCCATTAGTAAATCAGAAAAAAAATCATCGCAGGCAGGATTCGAAACTATGTTATATTTGTGAATTCATTTTAAATTACAAATTAAGTATCTGATAAACTGTTAAAGTAAGAATTTTTTTTATTTGAATAAATTGTTAGAAAGAATTGTCTCTATAAGAAACTGTTAAAATGGCGGATACACCCACTTCCGGTTTCTTTATCAGACGCATCTTTTGATAGAACTGAGAGAATATGAAAAGCCAGCTCTATACCAAATTTCAAGTTACTAGGACTTTTGGTTCGAGAGTTATCATAGGTACATCGTTACACACAGACACATACACACACATACACACGCTCAAATTTTTTTTGTCAAAAATACATTTTTCTGATTAAGGAGACTTTGAAACGTAAAATTACGCAATAAAATTTTTTTGAAAAATATTGCGATCGCTATACTTTCCTTATAGGAAAGTAAAAACGAAGTCAAAAAAAAACTAGAAGAAATTAACACAAAAAAAGCACAACAAATATAGAGAAAATATGGGAAAAAAACGAAAAATAATATAACGAAAGCAGCAGAAAAAATATTGAAAATACCTGCAAACCGACCAAACATGGAATGGTTTGACCAGGAATGTGAAAAGGCTAGAAAACAAAAAACCTAGTCAGAATTAGATCGACTGAAAGAAAGGATGAACAAAACAGAAGTAAGTATAAAATAAAAAGCACAGCAAATGAACTATTCAAGAAGACAAAGAATGATTAGATATACAAAAAATTAGAAGAGAATGAACAAGAAGGCAAGCACTTCAACTTAAAACAATTTTACAAAAACATTAGACTCCAGCACAATAACAAAAAAACTAAAGCCAGAGGAATAAAAGACAAAACGGGCAACATAAAGCATTACCTGCAAAAGTTGAGCGCCATATGGAAACAACACTACTAAGAAATTCCATATACAAAGGAAGAAGTGCAACAGGAAGAAAAACCTGGCCCTAAGATGAAGAAATACAGGAACAAATAAAAAAAGTTAAAAATGAGAAAGCACAGAGGAAAGACGAGATCGAGGCAGAACTGCTAAAATATAAAACTTTATCACAAATATAAAGACAAAACAAGATGCAAAGAGACAAGAACAGTAGTTTAGTAATTCTAATATATAAAAAAAGAGAAAAAGAAAACTGCAAAAACTACAAGCCAATAGCTCTGTTAAGCACCACCTTTAAAATTTTGGCATCCACAACCTAAAACAAATAATTCAAAAACAGTGGAAATACAACAAAGAAAATTATATTTATAGATTTTAAAATAGCCTTTGATTCAGTGAGCAGGAAAGAACTAATGACAAAACTAGAAGTTTAACGTGTCTATCAATGTAATCGCTACTTACAATAGGCAAAAAACCCATAAAGTCATGATTGCATTACAGCTCAAAAATAAATTAACCCGTAATTGGATTCTCCGCCAGTTGTCGTGTACATAATGCATAAAACGTTCTACAACAAACATAACCTAGTCTATTTTACTTGTCTAACTTCACTATTTCTCAAGTATCACATCCTAGTTTGACCTATCATATTGTAGCCGGATTGAACCAAACAAGTCAAAGTCGTTAGATGAATTCACTTCCTTTTATGCTTTTATGGCCATTTGTGCAATTTTTCCTTTAATTAATAACCTTATCTACTTGTAGGTTGTTATGAACTGTAAATAAGTTATAACCGCGCAAATGAGCAAATGCCACATAGATATAAAGTTTGTCGATGTAATTGTGGGAATTACATTAGAGTGTTCTCCTACTGCTGATGAGCCCCAATAACGCGAAACGGCCGTCCAGTAGTTCACTCTGTTGGCATTTGCAATGAAATTGCTTTACCTCTAATGCCCTTTATGTTATGGTTTTATCGCGCAGTTTCATTAAAAACTATTTTGAATTACGTGGGTGTAAAATCAACTAACAACATTTACCGTCGTGTCGTATTACTTGTTTGATTGTAATGTTAAAAAGTACCAATGACAAAGAGTCTCCTTGTTTTAGTTCAAAATTTGATTTAAAAGATTCTCCAAGTGTTGTCTTTAATCTTATTTTATTTCTAGTTGCTGTTAAAATAATTAATTTTGGATTGAAGTCTAGTTTTTAGAAGGCTTCCATTGCCGATTTTTCCTGGTCTAATCGTCGGCCTGCTTAAAATCAATAAACTCAATGATTGTTCCAAGCTCTTTTTGCTTGTTATTTTTAACTCAAGATATGATCCATTCCCGGTTTGGAACGGTTTTGATAGTCACCAAGGGGTGAAGGTTTTATAAACGTACATTAAATAACAAGTTTCATAAGGGCTGTTTGTGAGAACAAATCCAGGTTTAGGTTTCTAAGTGCGAGTCCCATAAAAACCTTATGAAGTAGTTTTTTTTTTAGAATTTGCAACCTTTTTGACCCAATTTTAAACAAAAAATCACAGATATCGCAAATCTTGCAATTATCGGAAGGTGTTGAAAACAAACGCAATATTACCTACGTAATATAATGAACAAGGTTTATTACAAATTTCCAATCTTTTCCAAGTGATGTACGGTAAAAAACACAAAGCAAGCAATAAAATCTCAAAACATCAAACTTTATTTGACACAAAATATTTTCAAGGGAAAAAGTCACCTTCACAAAGCTCAAATAATAATATTGCGCTCACAAGTATGTTATGTGAAAAAAGGTCAAAAAATTGGCCACTAACTCATTTTCTGCTGGCTTAGATACGTTTGAAAGCACAATCAATTTTAGAGCCAAAGTGAAACTTTCAGAAATTTAGCCAGACTTTGATTGAATACGTTTGGATTAAATAAATCATTCAATGATTAAATAAATAATTTATATGGCGTGATTTCTGACAATTGCTTCACCACACTCTAACTAGTTGATGAGCATTTTAAAAAACAACAACAAAACTAAATTATTACTGGATTTTACCCAAGTTTTATGGCGGTTCTCAGTTCTACAGCTTCTAAGATTATGGCAGGATTTGAGCGATGTTGCCACATCCTTTCAGATGTAAAAGTTACAAAGTGGAGATTTCATCTTTTGAAATGTGGATCCACAGTTTAAAAATTGATTTTTTTCAACAGTTTGTCGCGTTCGCAATTCCTTGTCATATCTAAAGAAACTTACAACAGATTGGACTCGCAATAAAAGCATTTCGCGACACGAAATAATCGACATGCCTTTTTATTAAATTCTCTTTTTTTACCGATTCTACAATTTTTGCTCCTATTAATATTAAACAAATGCGCTACTGACTATAAAAACGCATTAAAGAGATGAACTTTACTTTAACATGAATCCTTTCTGTAGACTTAACAGATTTATAACGTTACTAATCTTTACAATTGTTTGACTGTTGATACAATTTCGACATTCAAAATTTACTGAAATTTTATTTTACCCACTTTCGTCCTTTGTTGATAACTTTACAGTGAAATCGTTTATGATTTAAACTAATAATGACTGATAGTTTTTATTATAAAACTTTATAAATCTGGTTTACTAATTATTTCGTTTACGAATTTTAAAATTTGAACATAAATTATCGGTTTAGTAGAACATGTGTGTTTCGGTCGAGTTGCTTTTGGTGACCACCGCGGCTTTTTTTGCGGCTAAGGGTAGCTTTGTCGATGTCGTAATATTACACCAGCATTGAAACCGCCACAATTTTTGTATTGAAATGATTTGCTTAATAATTTAAAATAACTAATAAACTATTAAGCTAAAACGGTGCAAGATAGAAGAAAGTTGCACATAAACATTTTTATAGATGACAAAATTTACTACAAAAAGGTCGGCGAAAGGGTACAATTACGTTCAATAGTTTAGAAGATACAAGTCTGCAAAGTCGCACGAAAATTACATTAAAGTTCTATAACTCTTAAACTATTAGATATAATTATACACTCCCGCGGACTTTTTTGTAGTAAACTTTGTGCTCAATAAATTGTTTATGTACAATTATCGTCTATATTGTACCGTCTTTGCAGCGTACAAGGCGGAAGCTCGCGCAGATCTAATTCTGCAATTACTATAATCATTTTTCATCACTGCTGAGTGAAATTAAAACTTACTATATTTTTAAAGCATAAAACGAATCATACGGAATATCTTGTTTAATAATAATAAACACTGCATCCAAAAAATAGAAAAAATGAAGTGAAATTGGGCACCACCGCAAGTTCCAGATTTGTTTCATCTGAGCGTTTTATCGTTTCGTTACACGAGCCTTCGAATCAAGCTCCCTATAAGTTTTCAACACTAAAATTTGAAATTATAAACATCTAAGAAATTTTGTAAAGATTAGTACTAAGCACTATATATTTTGACATTATTTGTCAATTAAGTAAAATTGAGTCACTAATACCAATCTTGTAAAAAAAAATTACACCAATTTTATTAAAGCACGCAAATGACGACATTTGGGCGGTTTAATAAGATCTGTTAAAGACGTAAATTTGAAAATAGTATATTAAAGGACTAGTTTCATAAGGAAGCATTTTAACGCATGAGACCAAAGTTTAGAAAACGCGAAACGGAGAGTTTTCTAATAGTCGAATGCGCCAAAATGTCTTATGAAACGTATAATTTATACTATTTTTTCTGTTTTGAAAATTATATTAAAAAATTATTTTTTTTTATTTTGGTACTCTAACAAGTACTTTAAAGAACTCGTTTGAGTTGTTTACAGTAACTACTTTATAGCATCCGAAGTGTGGTTTTGTTAGATTGGCAATACTGAAATTTGACAATTAAAATACAGCAATCCAACTATCCAACATGTCAAATTTGAAATGTTGCCAACTTATTATTAAAAAAAATAATTTTCTCTAATCAATAAAATAAAAGTAACAAATAATTATTTTCGGGTTTTGAACCGCGTTCCATATTTACACTTTTCACAAAATTTATAAAACTTAAAAAACTTACAAACTTTGAAAAATTTACAATGTTTTACAAGCTTTTATATTACGCCGTTCGGGTCAGTGGTTCGTTACGGTTTCGATTTATTAGTTTTCCGGAACATGTTTTTCCATATTGGCGCTAGATCGATTCCATTATCCCTATTAAAATTGTCGTTCTTCTGGATTTCAATGGCTTCCTTGTATAGTCTAAGCCAGAAGTTTTGGGATTTAGCCAACATTGTTGCCTCTTCAAATTTTATCGTGTGACCGGTGTCTAAAAAGTGTTCGGCAACAGCAGATCTTGTGTTATGTTTCTTTGTATCCGCCTTATGTTCTTTTAATCTGGTAGTTATGTTGCGTCCCGTTTGTCCTATGTAAACCAGCCCACACAAACAAGGGATGTGGTAGACCCCTGGTTCCTCAAGTGGTACTTTTGTTTCTTTTAATTTTGAGAAATTGGCGGCTATTTTATTTGTTGCAGTGAAGATCACTTTGATATTTTTCCCTCTAAGTATCCTGGCTATTTTATCCGTGCAGCCTTTTATGTAAGGCAAGAAGTAAGTTGCCACGGGTTTCTCCTTCTTTGGTTTTTCCTTACTATGTTTGTTAATTGATCGATATATGTCTGCTTTTCTGAAACCGTTTTTTATTAAGGCGATTGTTAGGTGACCTAGCTCGGTCTTTAACGTGTTCTGTTCGCTCAAAAGAGACGACTAATTCCTACAGACACCAGGATGCCGCACCTTTACGGCCTTTCAAAAATCCACAAACCAAGGGTATCGCTGCGCCCAATTATGAGTGTTACAGGTTCAGCCACTCATCCTCTGTCTAGATACTTATGTTGACCGAAACTAGACTTATTTTAGTAAAAAATTCCATGACAACCATAATTGCATTCGACTGTAAGGATTCAGTTGCGATCTTAACAATTTCTTGTACAGTGGTTCCAATACGAAAAAAATCTTGCTTTTCGCGTCTTGAATAACTTGTTTTTCTACTTTAATTTGTGTAGTCTAATTTTTCATCATTTTTCAACACAACTAAGTATTTCTATAGAAAACCATATCGTGTAACCGGAATTGAAACCGTAACGTGTAAGAGAAGTCTTAAAGATAATATAAGATTTACGAAAAATTCAAATTTGCCACCATATTTTATATTGAGATAACTCATCTTTAAATCACACCCAGACATTTTAAAGTGAACCTTTTTAAAAAAGCACCGAATAAATCAAACTCAGAAAGACAGAAAATATTCTATTAAGTTTTTTACAAGACGACTACTCGTAACTTAATTAAATTTAAAAAGTTAAGACTACAAAAAACAATGCGTTAAGAACTTCTAGTATTAGAATCAACAGACAAAAGCTAAGTATAAGCTCAACTTGAATTATCAATTACAGATATACAATTACTTAAAAAGCAACTGGAAAGACACGATTTAACAACCCGTATCTAATTAAAAACACCCTTTCTAAAGTCCCTTAACAGACATTCTTAAAAATCATTAAATTCATCATAAAACCGCCTTTAAATGCATTTTACGAGGTATAAACTCAAATTATTGTTTAACTACCAGACTAATAGCTAATATTTAAACGCTTTTTAAAGCCATGGACGTTTACATTGAAATCTACTTATCAGAAGCGTAAGAAGTACAATACAAATAAATTATTCGATTTTTGTTAAATACGTCATTATTATAGCACCTTCATCTTCTTAATGAGCTCTATCCCTAAAGTACAGTGATTGATTGAAAATTGCTGTAGAACGTCTTAAGGGAATTATCTGAAATGGGACATAAAACTCGCGAACATAAACACACCTATGTGTAACTAATGGTTATTCCATTCTCTACAACCTCCCCATTCAGTAAATTATTCCTTTCTTTCTTCTTTATTTCTTTATCCCAAGAAATAAAACGTTATAATGCAATCCCTTGATGGTTCGAGAAAGTGATAAGCAAGCTAATGGCAGCGTGTAAATAAGTCTGGCGACGTTACGTTCCGCGACAGAATAAAAACTTAAGCACTCTACGTCGACATAATTGAAAGATTTAACCATTTAAGTAATTTGCTTTTAAGGTTAAATTTGTTTTCATTAAGAAAATGCCATCTATTACGAAAGAGAAGTGCACTACTAGGCAGACACTCGACTATTACAAGTAGTTGCTCAATGCTTTTCACATAATATCCGTAAAACCATTTGGCCTGAGTTCCAAACGGTATACCCTAATGACTGTTTCTTTGCGGATTAAGACTTGAAGAAAAGTGTACTTAAAAGCTACTATAAAACCACAATTTTTAAGAGGAGATTTACGAAACCATTTGATGACTTGTGATATTTACTAATGCGTGTTATATCTTTGTTTTGCGCTTTTAAGATTACTTAATTAAGCTGTGATTACTTTTTTAAGTAAGCTGCAAATTGAATTAATGAGAGACTTGCTTAATAAGATAAAACATTTTAAAATGTACTTCATATAAAGTTTTTTTTTTAAAAATAGAGTGTTGGCGTGTGCCAAATCTAACCAAAGCAGGTCAAGATTTTTGACTTTTAACATAGTTTTACAAAAGGATGCAATAATAATGTATAAATAGTATTAAAACATATATTTTGGTTAGTTTTTTTTTTAATTTTAAGTCATGTTTTCGGCTATATTGTTATCTATCACGGGAAAGTTAAGTAGGTAATCTGAAATTCTTAAATTGCCTTTTGCACAACATTGTTTGGACAAGTAAGATTTTGCGATCGTGTTTTTCAAAAACAAAATAAAATACGCTTTGGTGTAAGCGAGAAAGGCAAAGGGTAAGGTGCGTACGTCTACTAGATAGGTGGAAACGCACCGTACGTACGTTCCGGAATAGTGTTAGCGTTGACAAAATGCGTAAAGCGGGATGTCTAAAAACTAAATAAGAAAGAAAATTTGATAGATGAGACCAACTACCTGTTTATCGTAAAACAAAAGAATAACTTACAATACCGATACAATTATACCGAGAGACGCACATGACTCTAAGAACTGCAACTGAATAAAAACATACATAGTATATGAAATAAACGTAAATGTTTGAAGACAACCTCTGCCAGACAATAAGAAAAAAACAAATTATATTGAAATATGCATGCTGGAATATAACATCGTAGAATGAACAAAACCACAAGATCATCCTGGAAATGGAAAAACGCAAAACTGATATTTGAAGAATTTTCGCAATCAGAAGGAAAGGTCCAAATATTATTTATTTTAATTTATAGTGGCAAACTAAACATAAACGAATTGGTGATAAACGGATCAAAAACTCTATAAAGACAGTCAGAATCTACAAAACGTGTGAAACCTGTGATGATACACAATATAAAAACAAGGAACGACGTGGAAAAAACAAAAAACGAATTAAAAATAACAGGAATAAAGATACTGAAAACCATATCAAGAAGAGCGATAAGAGATAGAATAAGAAACCAAAAAATTAAAAAAAGTAAAATAACATACGATGGGAAAAAGAGAAGCGACAATATTGGCAAAATCATGTAAAAAGAATAGACTAAAGCAAACTACCTTGTGTAGTAATTGAAAGAAAACCAACAAATTCACGTCCAACGAAAAACCCATAGAAGAGATGGAAAGGTAACTAACAATTTACCTATTCCCTGAAATTAGCGACTGGCACCTCAGAGAACACGGTGACATGAACTTCTACCTGACCCAAATACTTAGCGGACATGGCTGTTATAATAGCTACTTGCAACGGATTTGTTTATTTCCTACAGAGAGGTGCGAATTATGCCATGAAAAGAAAGATACTACAAAACATTTATTATTTGAATGTAAATCCTTGACCACTTCACAAAAAGCAATAGGAAAGTATTCTCCAAAAACATTCGTTAAGGCCATGCTGAGAGACGAATAGACATGGCAAGAAATACCAAAAAACATAACGAAAATTCTAAAATTAAAAATAAGTGGAAGACGTACCAAAGACAACAGCGAAGATAAAGACCACACCTAAACGAAGAAGTATAGATGCTGTTCAGCCGTTCAAGAGCATAAGCCGGGGTTTTTATCTCAGTGGATGTACTCGAAAAAGTACAAATTCGGCATTATCAGATGATTACCACGACAATCAGATCGTCCTTCGAATATTTTTGCCCTCGGTTGAAAAAAAACCCTTTTCTTCTTCAATTATGACCATTTTTATTAATAATATATTGTTAACTGTAGTTATAAATGTAATTAAAAGATAGACCCAAGTGCGCAATAAAATATTGGGCCATTATTGGCTAAACCTTGGTCAACATTGGTCCGATCATGAGTATGCAACATTTTTCGATATTGTGCTTTTATTGAAATACAAGATTGAGTCAATATTCATTAGAATATTATTTATCAAAATCTGGAGCTCAAAAAATTTTGAAGAAACATAAATCCATGATTTTAAGTTTAACACTCCCAAGAGACTTAAATTCTGTCATTGATTTCGTGATCAGCTTGTCAAAGACCCTGAGCTGAATGTTTAATAGAAAAAATAAAACATTTTTAAGCCACTGATAATCTTCACTTAACCCAGGAAGTAAAGTCACAAATTCGTTTCTCTGTTAATGTTTGGTGTGGTCTTTTGAACGATCAATTACTAAGCCCATTTTTTATTCTAGCTCGTTTAACTAGTTTATCTTACCTAGAATTTCTTCAGAATGATTATGAACAGATGCTAGATTATCGTTCGCAAAGTTGAGTAATTTGAAGTGGTTTTAGCATAATCGAGCACCTCTTCGTAATAATGGAATTTGTATCCAGTATTTCAACGAACGGTTTCCAGGTTTTTGGATAGGAACTAATGACCCCGTGCGCTGGCCACCACGATCACCTGGTTTAAACCCTCTTGATTATTTCTTGTAGGGTTCAGTAAAAAATATAATGTACGATGGACCGATAAAAAATGTGAAACACTTACAAGCACAAATCACGCAAGTATTTCAGAGCATCACACCAGGATCGTTGAATTCGTATTTTTTTCTATTCGACAGTATAAAAATACAAAATGGCTATAAGAAAATTAAAAGTTAGGTATGAAAACATAAAGATCTAGTAGGTTAAGAAAATTTTTGAAACGTTCAGTAGATAGCCGGTATAGACTTATGTAAATTTGGTAGATGTCATAATACAATGAGGGAATAACAAATATATGAGTTAAATAAAAAGAGGAGTCAGTTTTTCAAGATATTTTAGGAAGGAACCGAGTTATCTCAAATTTCTTTTCATATCCTTGATGAGAATGAAAACGTACCTACAACTTTTTTGTATTTAACCAACTATGTATCTCCACTCGTTTAAGATATCCCAATAGTGAGGATTTCAAAAGTGACCACCCTGTATAGAATCATTACTGGTACAGTATTTTCTTGATTGCATTTTTGTAACTTATTTTAATTGCATCAAAATATCAAAGTGCTATATTCGTCTTCTATTTATTGCTATTTGACAGCCAACAGAGCAAATTATAATCCAACTTATATTGAACTAATATTGGTTTGAACAATATTGAATATAGATGGAAAATTTACATAGGCCCCATAATGGCTCAATGCAATATAGTTCTGCTAAGATTTCAACATTGGCTCAATGCCTAGCCAACGTTCATTGCTACTTGGGGAGTAGTATTAGATGTAACTGTCAACATATTAAAATTGAAAATGTTTTAATGAACATTTAATAGTTATTTATGTAGGGGAATTAGGAATAAGACCGGGTAGCGAGGCAGAACCGGGTACCCGTATTATAATCACTACCTTGCGCTTCGGTAAAGCGCATGTAGCTTATGTTTGATCACGTGATTAACGACAGTGTCGACTGTGAGTCTGAGAGCGAATATAGTTGCAGTTTCTAAGAAAAGCGAAAAAACGTGTTTTAATAGGTGAGAGATGTTATTTTGCCCAATTTTCAATCATTCTATAGTTAACTACTGGTATAACTGGTAATGTTTTTAGTTATAACATTAGATGCCGTTTATTCTTGGCAACACGCCTGTAGTAACCAGTTTTCTTTCAACTTAAACTATAATTTTCATGTTTTGTAAATTTACAGCATCTGGGGCAGAACCGGTGGGGCAAAAACGGCTAGTACCCGGTCGTGCCCCATATGAAATAGTCACATTTTAAATATTTCGAAAAGCAGTCAATATGTTATTATTTTTTTATACTATACTAGTTGCAAACATAATGGTACGTAATTATCAAAGAAAGTCAGACCGACAGAATTAGTCAGCAGATAATATGAAAAGAGCGATAGAGCAAATTTTATCATACGCAATGGGGTACAAGAAAGCTGCTCAAACCTACATGGTTCCGCAATATACGTTGGAGTATAGGATAAAAAAAAATGAAGAAGAATGGTTTATCATTGGAAGAGGCTTCTTCGAAGGGTAAGTTACTGATAGATAAATTATCTTTAACACAATAAAAATGATTTTTTTTGTTAGGAATGAGAAAATACAAATGTGTTTTCTCAAAACAACAAGAAATTGATCTTGTAGGATACGTGTAGCTCATGGAGAGTAGTTTGTTTGGCTTTACTACTACTAAATTAAGATGTGGCCGAAAGGAATCAACTATCACACAATTTTAATCGCGACAATGAAATAGCTGGGTTGGATTGGCTAAAAGGTTTCCTTAAGCGGCATCATAATTTGTCACTAAGATCTCCAGAACATCCTTTGATCTACTGATAAGTTTAGCTGACAAATATAAGTTTCGTCCAAGTAGAATCTAACGTCGATGGAACGAGCCTTACAACTGTTCCAAAGAGCCATTCTAAGGTAATTGCAATAAGAGGCCGCAGACAAGTGGGAACTTTGGCGACCGGAGAACGAGGACAATTGGTAACAGCAGTTTTGTGCTTCTTGGCAGCAGGTCATTATGTCCCTCCATTTCTCATATTTCCACGGTTAAGAATGAAGGCTTAATTACTAGACGGTGCGCTTACTGAAACAACAGCAGCATGTCATCTAAGTGGTTGGATGCAGGCAACCATTTTCGTTCAGTGGATGCAACACTTTATTAAGCGCATCAAACCAACAAAGGATGATCCGGTTTTATTACTTTTGGATGGTCGTGCCACTCATACAAAGAATATTGGTTTAATAGACCTTGCGCGTCAAAATGGTGTCATATTATTATGCTTCCCTCCACATTGCACGCACAAATTGCATCCGCTAGATGTTAGCTTCATAGCGCCGCTAAGTATTTTTTACAGCCAGGAGGTAAAAACGTGGCTTCGAACGAACCCTGGAAGAGTGGTTACACAATACCAATGCAAGGAACTATACCTGAGATTATACCCGATATCAAGACCTTAGCGGAAACTGTACCCGAGGATATTCCCAAGACTTTATCTACTTCCCCTGCAGCTGGGCCGTCTGGAATAAGTGTCAATAAACACACAATTGAGTTGGATAGACAAGTTACACCCAAAAGATGCATTCCAAATACCCAGTTGCACCTCTGACAATAAAACTAAGTAAATTTTATTGTCAGTCCAGTCCTTCTACGTTCACTGTATCTCCGATAGCTGTAATGGAAGTTCCACGTGGTAATCAAAAAATAACTACAAAGGGTCGCGTGAGAGAGAAAACCGCGATTTTGACAGAATCGCTTTACACCGCTTGTAGAATTGTTCGCTGTTAAGAATAAATCAACAAAATCGCAGAATGTAAAAGGAAAGATTACTGAAAAAAGTAATAAAAATAAAAGAAAGAAAGGTATTTAGGAGACTACCTTAGAATCTGAGACTGAAGAGGAAGACTACAAGATGAAGACAACGCACTGTGCATTTATTGCAAAGAAATATATTCAGCAACAAAAAGAAATGACGGTTGGATTAAATACTGCAATACTACATGCCACAATTGGGCACATGCGGGTTGTACGAGATGACCTAAAGACGATATGGACGATTTTGTCTGTAAAATTTGCGAATCCAAGCGTTAACATTGTGTTACCGCTTGGATTCGTTAATAACATACCATACCAGATTTTGCCGCTTTTAACATACGGTTCTGCGCCTACCTATGGAGCAGAACCGTATTTTGAAGTGTTTTAGTTTTTACTTCTTTTTTTGTTTTTTCTAATACTTCTATCGATTCCAATTACTTTACTTTGTTACGTGCAAAATTTTTCTAACGTAATACCCTGTATATTGAATTAAAATTAGATTCCGGTTTTGACGCCCTCTGCCGATCTTTTCTTGTGACTGTCATTTTACGACGAAATCGTTAAGCTGTCAACTGCATAAAATGGCCTGTGCCGCTTAAAGAAATTTCGAATGACATCCTTAATAATGGAATCAAATTATAATTTCATTACGCTTGTAAAATAATTTAGTCGTCACAGGGTAAGATAGTTACTTCCGTTTTATTAGAATTCTTTTCTAATTTCTTCTTAATTTGATAGCCGTTTCACCACGTTTTGGCCCACATGTTTCTATTTAATAAAGAATAATGAGGGATTAATATCGACAAATACTTTCATGGGACGAGTATAACTCTATATATAAGGCCTACGGTTAAAACTAAAAAAACCGAAGACAATCACTTTTCTTCGAGATCCTACTCATGCGGCAAACATTTGCGAAACCAACTTTCATTGAATGTGTACAACAGCATTCGACAATCGGGTTATGTTATGTGTACTTTCTTTTAGCAATAATTAACAATTTTTGTAGATCTTGATTTCGTGAGTCATTATGTTGACACGATTTGTTACTCAAATATATTTCAGGCTCACTTGCCGGGGAAAACGTTTTCTTCGACCAAGTAGTTACTGGATTGTGGGTAAGTTTATTTTATTATTTTATCGCTGTCAGAAAAGTCACTCACGGAACTTTGGCTAGTGTTAATTCCGTAATTACTATCGTTGCTTTAATACCATTAAGGTAGTTTCATTAATTATTTTGTGTGTATCGCATGCTATGTACAAACAATATTTACTACGAAATTTTCTTCGCTGTTCGCTTCGACTTAACTTACATATGTATTGTGTGTTGCCGATACTGCTGGCATTTATGCACTAAGAATTCGATATACTTGTGTTAATCATCGACGTTACTAAATTAAAGTTTTTATACCTGTTAATCTTTCTTTTATGGTAACATACCTTTCTCTTTTATTGTGGTTACCCGAACATCAGAGTAACAAGGATTACGAACCTAAAAATTCGTTACAAGCTTAGACCGTCTGTCTTGATCGAGGCAGAAGTGTTAATTATAAATGATCTGGCGCCCTTACTTATTATTCTCTTGAACCTCCCCTATCTCCGACTGTGTGAGTTGGCCGTGCAAGGTTCGTAAGACCTAAAGCTTGTAACAACTTTTTGTATTATACTAGTGTTTACATTAATAGCATACAAAATAAAAAGTTAAAATAATCAAATATTTTACAGATAATTTCCCTTAGATGCCCGGTTCTGCTTTTATGACGTAAGACGTCGAAGACCATAAAAGCAAGTTACGCCCTGCACAGATAAACATTTGTTAATTTAAAAAAAAATAAATAAATTGAAGTTTTGACACAGATCTGATGTTGCATGTTGCTTTAATTGCATTTAAAATTTGAAACGTAACTATGGTAGCAAATAAACAGTGGTAGCCATGTCTAAAACTTTAGTTTCATTTTGTGTCTGGTTTTTAAAAAGTGGAAAATGAACGAAGTTGATGACGCTGCAGAAAAAGCACGAAACAGTAGCTTAATTTCAAAAAAATCTAAAGGAGTGTTTAGAAAAACATAATGAATATTTTAAATGGTGTGACATTCGAAAGGATTCCATCGAAAACTATTATTGTGAAAAGAGTCTTCTGGTTTATTTTTAGTATTTATTTAAAAAAACCCTCTTCAATGTGGTTTTATTCAATACTGAAGTACACTATCAAAGCCAACTACAACACAGATCTAAGCAGTTACTCAAGCTTATTCGAAAATCAGATGGATTCAACCCCAAAAAAACAAAAACTTTGACCATGGATGAGATAGAAGCCTTTATATACCAAGCTTCAGATTTATTGTAATTTAGAAGCGTTTAACAGTTTTAAAAAACAGGTTGTTTTAATATTTGAGATAGCTGGATCTGCAAACCTCAATACTGATCACTATTTGAGATACTAAAACCAGAACAAATCGAATGTTTAGTGTAGTGACAACCTTAGATTGCTAAGTTTTGTAGAAATTTCTGACAAGTATGCTGCTCTACGTCCGATAAATATGGATACTTGTTTCTTCTTAGTCTAAAGAAATGGGAAATGCATCAGGCAAGTTGTCGGAAAAAATGTTTTTGGTAGAATTCCGAAAAAATAACTGTTTATCTAAAATTGCCGAATCCTGAATTATATATTGAGCACTTATTTTGTCGTTCATCGGCGACGTTTTTAGCAAACGCTGGGGAAAGAATGATTGGTATAAAACACCTAAGAAGCTGGAAGTCAACGTATATAGATGATTCTGTATGAAACATAGTTAGGTTAGCGGAAAAAATATTGATTAGAAAGGACGATTTATCGATTTATTAATACTGAATTGGAAGCTACCAAGATCTAGCAATAATTCCAATTTGATGGGTAATTCTAGTAGCGTGGGTGCATCTCCAAATATTAATTTAATTAATTGTTCTAATTGTTTTGTTAACATAAATTACACATATGAAATTTTCAATAATAAGCATAATTTTCGATTTTTAATGAAAACTTTTTATTTTGCAAGTATTTAGTTATTATTATTAGGTACCTATGATATCGTTGTTTGACGTTTCATTATAGCCCGTGGGAATAAAGAATCCGAGGGCTATAGAAAAGACATGAATTTGTGTATAATTGTCAATTTATGATACATCCGTGCATAAAAGAAATTAATATAAATTTTTGAATTTTCTGATTATGGCGAGATGCACGGAAACGTGCGTATAAGATGGTACAAGTATTGTTTTTGCTGAACAAAAAAGCGTTAATTAGAAATAAATAAAAAACGCCCATAAAAAAATCATTGTCGTACGATACACATATGCTATTAGAACAGTATTTCCAAAATTAATTCTATAACACTATTCAAATTTTTATTATTAATACCAGATATCATACGTACGTTTCTGTTCGCATTACGAAAACCTCTTTGCAACTACACTATTTATAAGAATATATCGCATAAGATTTCGATTCTATCATCCAGACTTTCCCTGTATTTAATCATCACTAGTTATAATAGGAAGACCTGAAAAAAGTGTAAAAGAAATCCACAAAGTAAAAAAACCAAATCAATAATGTCGTCATGAGAAAATTCGCAGCTTTGACAACCTTACGATATATATAACAGTATATAACAACAAACTAAGCATCTCAGTAGAGGTAAAGCTGATAAAGGATATCAACATAAGATCCATCCGTTCTCAGCAACAAAAAAACACAAAAATTACTTTAAGACGGTTAAAAAATCTTTAAAAAGCTGTTCTTTTGCTTACAGTTTGAAATATTATTAAATTCGTTGTAAACAGTGTATTTTTGCTAATAAATTTACCTTAAAATAGATAGTCTATTATATTTTCAAAAACTAAAACTTTAACACCCTGTATATAATTTTTTAAACGTTACTATTAAAACTACACTAAAAAGCGATATGTAGTTTTAATCAAACCATTTTTAAAATTTATTTTTAACGAAATAGTTTTGGTTCTAATTCGGGTACACATTTTAATGTAAAAAAATATTATTCCAAACTGTAGCATAAACTGGCATGTTTCAATTTTGTTATGTATCTGCAATTTATTTTACAGCGTTTTTAAGTTTTACAAGTGTCCTTACTTATAAAAATAGCAGTAATGTTTTATGTCTTTATATGCACTTTGTGTAGTTTCATATGCATTTCTTTTCCACGTCATCTTTTTGTAATTTTATAACCGTTCTACAAATATAAATTATTTCTGGTTGTTTAAAAGCAACACTTTTGGTATCGCATATATTAAAATTCAAAATACAATAATAAATTATAGTAAAGTTTTTAAATTTTTTCACTTAATCAAAAAAAAAACAGAATCGTAAAAAACAGTAAAAGTATGACAGCGTTTTCATAAAAAAAAATAAGTTGACTAGAGACAAGTACAAAGCATAATAATAAAACACAGATAATACAATAATACTAAAGAAACTTAAGTCACAGTTAAAGTAAAACATTAATATAACAAAGTATCAAGAATGAAGTTTCCATTAAAACGAAAATCAGAGTCAAACATTAATGCAGTATTCTTTAATAGCTCCCTTGTCATCCAGAGTAAACTAATTACTTCTTGTTTAAAATCTCTCTATCCCGCACGCAACTTTAAAAAGATAAATGAAACACCGCATATATTTTTAAAATTTTAAATTTTTTTAAGATATTTTAGTTGTACAAAATACAGCTGACTAGAAAAAAATTTGAAAATTATACAGTAAATCCCTAAAAATTATCATATGGGTATACAGAGTGTTCAAAAATAATTCTCCTCTTCCAGAAGTTTTAAGTCCTTAAAAGTTTTACCAGCTTCAATAACAAAAAATAATCGTTCCATTTCGTAATTTTATAAAATAAAGTAATTGTCAAATATTGTAAAACGAGTGTTACAATGACTTTTCTTATTTCGCTTTAATTCATAAACATTATAATATATAAAATATAATTGTATTAGCTATATAAAAATACAGCAGATGTTCAACACGCTATCAGAATTTGGACCTAAGCGTTCAGCGTTTAACGAGGTTTTCTATGCGTTTTTATTTGTCCTAATAAACTATTGGCGATTTTTTTTTGAAAAAAACGTACCAAACAAAATATTCCGAACGAATCAACGCCAACGTTGCGAAGAAATTACGTTCTATAATTGCATAGTGCTATCATACAAAAATTGGGAAAGAGAGTTCAGAACAAACTAATTTGGCATCGTTAGATGAAAGAACAGACACAGAACAGCAAAATATTGCAATTTTTTTGTTTGGTGTGTTGGGTGTTGAAGAAGAAAAAAACAAAACATATTTACTAGAAGGTATTAGAAAAAGTGAATCATTCGACAATTCCTACAGTTTCTTGTGCCCAACAAGAAATTGCTACAAAAAAGTGTTGCGTCATATACGTGTAAAACAATGAAAAGTTTACAAGTTCTATATTCCAAATGATTCATATTACTTGTGTGGCACATAAAGTGGCTGAATTATTGCGTATCCAAGTTTTAATTCATTGGTACAGTCAGCAAAAAAAGTGTTTCTGAAAGCACCATCTCGCGTGACCAAGTTTAGGGAAATTCCTGGTACTGATGTTAGTTTGCCTTACAAACTTTGCAACTCACGCAAAGAACAGGGCACGATTAAGGAAATGACGAAATAAAAGGAAGAAGAACCAGCTGCGGATAGGGTGTTGGAATGTGAGATCATTCAGTGGCAAGGACCAAGAGATCATTGAAGAGTTGGTGGAACATGGAGTAGATATTTGTGCTATATCTGAGACGAAGAAAAAAGGGAAAGGGACAACAGATTACGTAGACTATCTACTAGCTTACTCTGGAAAACCAAATAGACGAAAGAGCAGCTTCCGGAGTAGGTGTACTGATTAACCGGACGATTGCACATAACATAATAGATATCGACTACAGGAGCGACAGAATAATTGTAATCAAAATTAAACTGGTAAAAGATATGCTCCATATAATATCAGTATACGCCCCAGATACGGGAAGACCACAACAAGAAGCGCATGAATTTTATGACCAACTTCAGCAAACAATTGACAGGGTCTCAAACCAGACTCCTATCATAATATTAGGCGAATTTAATGCTTGGATAGGCAATTCAATAATACCAGGAATAAAGAACAGATTCAATGAAGCAAATGTGAATGACCGAGGTGAAATGCTTATTGATTTTTGCACCCACAATGAGTTACGAATAAACAATACTTTTTTTGAGCACAAAAGTCAACATAAAATGTCATTCTGTGGAAGTAAAGCCAACTCAACTATAGATTACATAATAACTAATAGAAATATAAGACCAGAGCAGATCACAGATGCCTTAACATCGGCAAACATAGGCTCAGACCATAACCTTATATTGGGAAAAGCAACTATGATGAAACCACCACCAAAGAAACATAGTCAATTAGCAAACCAAGAAAAGTTCAACATTGTATCATTCAGGAACCAAAGTACTATCGATCTGTATCAACGACGTCTCAAACAAAATCTAGATAATAACATAATTATCCATGATGAATCCCCCGACATCATGTGGGAAAAACTAAAAACTAATATAACAAATGCAGCCAAAGAAACAAATGGAATACGCATTCTAAAAAAATCAAACAATAGAAAGAATGGAAAACCATGGTTTACACCTAAAATTAAAGAGTTGACACAAGAAAAGAAAAAAGCACATCTCCGATATAAATTGAGCAAGACACCTCGAGACTACATTCAGTACGTCGAAATTAGAAACAGAGCAAACGACGGAATCCGACAAATAAAGAGGGAGTATTGGGAGAACTTCAGTAGAGAAATGGAGAACGATATGTATGGATCCCAAAAACGAATCTGGAAGATATTGAGAGCGTCAAAGAGAGAAGTTAATGAAGCCGTACAAACAGACAAAATATCCTTAAAAAAATGGACCGATCATTTCAAAACACTATACTCGAGCAACGATATATTAAGCAAAGGCAAAACAATCCCAAAACTTATCCGCAAGTCACCATTGAACACCGATGGATTAGTAGTACTAACTATCGAAAAAGTACTAGATGAGATGAGAAAATTGAAAAATGGGAAGTCACCTGGCCCGGACAACATATCCAACGAGCTGTTAAAACACGGAGGTGAAAACTTAACAGGTCAACTTGCTGACTTATACAACAACATATTAGAGAATACAGCTATACCAACCAGTTGGAGGGACAGTACGACTATACCGTTGCACAAAAAGGGAAGCCTATGTAACCCGGAGAACTACCGCGGAATTACGCTACTAAATAGCTCGCTGAAGCTCTTCACCAGACTCTTGAATCAACATATTGCTAAGTCCAAATGAGCGAAAAACAACAAGGCTTCAGAAAAAAACGATCTACTGTCGATGTCGTTAGACAGATTACCGAAAAGTCCATAGAGTACAATAAACCTGCTTTTCTATGCTTCATTGACCTAACGAAAGCATTTGATAGGGCACGGATTACAGATGCTATAAAAGAACTACAACGCCACAATATACATATGAATATCATAGAAACCATAGTTCAACTCAACAGTAACAACACGACAGTAATTCAAAGTAACACACAAACATCAGATCCCTTACACGTAAAGGCGGGCATACGACAAGGGGACAGCCTTAGTCCATTGCTATTCAACCTTTTAATGGACAATTTAATAGAAGAAATACGTAAGGTGAATCACGGTTACAGCATGGGAGGACAAAAGGTTAGAATTGTGAGCTATGCAGATGATGCTATTCACCTGGGTGAAACTGAGGATGGCTTACAACGACTGACGCAAGCATTCAACATCGCAGCAGAAAAAGTAAATATGCAAATTTCAATAAAGCAAGAGAGCCGCGGAGATTCAAAATAGTGATTAATGACGAAATTATCGAACAAGTATCTGAATTTAACTATTTGGGAACTACCATTTCAGCTTATGGGAACTTAAAACAGCATTGTAAGACAACAAGCTAATAAAGCATCTAAAATCGCGGGTGCCTTAAGACATACCATCTGGAAAAATAATTGCATATCGACAAAAACAAACACTAGAATATATAAAGCGTGCGTTAGACCTGTGTTGACTTATGCTGCAGAAACAAGAGCAGAGACGGCTGTAACAAAAAGAATGTATCGAACACACAAAATGAAAATCTTAAGAACCATAACAGGTAATACATTACTGGACCACCGCAGAAGCAGCGTAATTAGAGAAGAATGCGACGCCATGGATATAGTACGTTGGGTGCGAACGAGAAGGCGCGGTTGAAACGAAGATGTATCCAGGATGGATGACGGAAGGTTGGCTAAGATCGCTAGGAATGGAAAACCATTATCAAAACGTCTGCCAGGGTGCCCCCCCCCCCCCCCAAACGATGGAAGGAGTGCTGGACGTCCACATCTCAGGAAGCGGAGCAGAATGGGTAGAACAAACCAAGGGCTTACGACAAGAAGAAGAAGATGTTTTTCCATATTGGCGCTAGATCAATCTCATTATCACTATTGAAATTGTCGTATTTCTGGATTTCGATTGCTTCTTTGTATAGTCTAGGCCAGAAGTTTTGGGATTTAGCCAACATTGTTGCCTCTTCAAATTTTATCGTGTGACCGGTGTCTAAAAAGTGTTCCGTAACAGCAGATCTTGTGTTATGTTTCTTTGTATCCGCCTTATGTTCTTTTAATCTGGTCCCCTATGTAAGCTACCCCACACGATCACGATGGGATCACCACTTTCTCCAGTGATCGCCAATATATTTATGGAGGATTTTTAAGAAAGAGCATTAGAAACCGCTACCCTCAAACCAAAATGCTAGCTACGTTATGTGGACGATACATTTGTAATATTATTTAATTAAATGCACAAAGTTGTAAAGATGTATAAAGCGTAAAAACAACGGTATTTGCTTCATATTAAGTTGTCCAACACTCTATCTCCGGATGATTAAAATTTCTTTGACAACATTACTCACTAGCAGTCTAATACCACTCTACGGCTAACTACTGAAATTCATCTAAAAAAAATTAACTGTTGGAATTCAAAAATCAAAAAGTCTTTTCAACTTCTGCCTCCGTGAAAACAGTAGTCAATCATCTAGATTGCTTTTTACTCGAGACAGGAATGGGTGCTATTATCTAGGGTTTTGAATTCTGCTGTTGCTCCTAAACGCATTCATAAAAAAGACATTTTATGTGCTGTTGAGTCTCCTATAAAACATTTTCCCTGGCATATCTCAGATTCCATTCGTAAATCCTACATTTCTAAGTCGGAAGAGTTAGCTTTGAAAAGTCTTGGCAGGACCGTGATATCAACGTTCT
The DNA here is from genome assembly GCA_035610365.1 of Aquatica leii. NCBI lineage: Eukaryota > Metazoa > Arthropoda > Insecta > Coleoptera > Lampyridae > Aquatica > Aquatica leii. The sequence goes on along the minus strand of CM069437.1, from coordinate 85,670,142 downwards.
TCTAGCTGACAAAGGCAACGCTGTCATTTTGAACTAAACTGATTACAATGAAAAAAATGCATTATATTATGTCTATACGGACTTTCTAAAGTTCAGAAACAAGACCAATCGTCAGCACTATCCAATCTCCTACTTAAAAACTAGCCAAGTTTTTGTGAAACTTTCTTATCAAACTTACAAGAAAACCCTTTTCTTACATCCTCAACTCTCATCATTCCATTAAAAGCTTCAAATCTATAAGGTTTGAACCACAGGATCTTCTTGTGAGTTTTGATGTCAACTCACTTCTTACTCAAGTTCCGATTAAAAATTCGCTTATTCTCATCCAGCAAATTATGTTTCATCATGACAAAGATTTGAGTTTAATTCCTATTATTGATAAGTGTTTAGCATCTACTTATTTTCAATTTGATAACAAATTTTATGAACAAGTTTCGAACACCGCTATAAGTTCTCTTTTATCTCCTGAGATAATTAACATTTTTATGGAATCTTTTGAAACGGTTGCTTTGGAATGATCGATATTAAGATTTAAAGTCTGGTTCAGGTGTGTTGATGACACCATTATTGTTTGGTTTCATAGTCGTATTGAATTGTCTAAGTTTCTCGATCACCCAAACAACCAACACCCTGATATCAAATTCAGCATGAAAATAAAAAAAAAAATAGTTCTCTCAGATTTCTCGACGTTCTGGTGACACGTAAACTTAACAGACTTTTAAGTCATCATCCGACATAGAAACGTTCTGTTATTGAATCTTTGGTTAATCGTGTGTTTTATATTTGTCAACCCAAGAATCTAGATTCGGAACTCCAACATCTTACTAAACAAGGGTTATATTAAACGGGATCTTCAAGCAGTTAGAAATCGTCGTCTCACGCATACTCGATTCTACTTCCGATACCAATCCAAGATTTTTCATTTTCACTTTACATTTATAAGCTCACAGACCAAATAAAGAAACTTCTTGGTAAAAATGGTATTAACCGATATTCAACTCGACAGTTAAAATCCATCAAATTCTTCCTTCCCCAAAAAACAAATTTTTTCACACTACTATCTCAAGGTGTATACCAAACTCCTTTAGTCGATATCGGTAAAACTGGTCATCACACGTATTTTAGAACATATTCGTTGCATAAAGAAAAAACGTATTGCTAAGTTTGCTTTGCTGAACATTATTTTACTACAGGTCATAGTATAGATTTTGATAACGCCTCGGTTACTGCAAAATCCCTATTCGTCTACAATAGAAAAGTCTGAAAAAGCTTAGAAATCGCCAAACACACCAATGTGGATAGGCAAAACGTTGGCAACTTCGGTTGCAATATCAACACTGTCCAAACCTGGCAGAGGTTATAATCTTAGTATAGATCCCAGCCGTGAAAGCCTTTGCAATTACATTAATTTACAGTACCTTATCTTTTGCTTAAATTAATGTAAATAAACTTCAATAATGTTTTTACAAGTGTTATTTCCTATATTTCTAATTGGAAACATCTTTTTATCTATGAAGTTGGCAACAAGCCGGTTACAACCTTCACAGAAGTACTATTGTATGTAAAGAACAGTTTTGTTTAGAACGCCGTAGTGTTTTTGTCTAGAGCAGTAAAACTTTTTTGATCATGACCCTAATTTAAAAAATGTTTGCTCACAATGTACAAATAGTATTTAAAAAATATTTTTCTGTGAAAAAATGCAGCAATTCAAATTTAAGTCGTTTATTCAAGAATTTAAGTATTAAAAAGTACAGCACGCGCCAAGTAGCAAAAAACAAATTACAGAGAGAACTGGGCACTGAAAAAAATTAAACACTTAAAAAAAATTAGAAAAGCCACCATGTTACCATGGTGTTGCGCCATCTTACCCACCAATTCAGCGATTTTCGAGCGAAAGTTTTTGTTAAAGTACATCGCAAATCATGCTGCGGACCTAATCAGTTGCGGGCTTTGGTTTTGACCACAACTAAAATTTAAAAACTTTACTCGCATAGATACGTTCAAATTGTTTTTTTGCACTTGCTTTACTTTAAAATCTCACAGCTCTTCTTGATATTCCGGTATTACCAGTTTTGTTCACATCTCAGTAAATTAGTTTCTCTAAGAAAAGACTGAAATCGAATACTATATTTGCTGTTGCTGCAATTTACTATCATTACTTTTAGCCTTTTGCGGCAGTTGTAAAAACTTAAAGTTTAGTTTCCGGGTTGGTTACCGCGTCGCTGATGCATTTGGCTTCTTGACGTTTAGGTCATCCTCTCATGACCTTGTTAAGAAAACAACTGAAACTGATTGGCTTGACACTGAGTTCAAGTATTTATACTAAGTGATCTTCAATGCAAAAAAAAACGATGTCACCCTGTTCCCAAAACCCAAGAAAAACTTCATGATCCAGGAGTCTACAGTATTCCATGCTCCTGTGAGGAAGTATACATGAGAAAAACCGGAAGAAAAATCAGCACCAGGCTGGACAAACATATTGCAGACACGAGAAAAAACAGCATGAGATCGGCGATAACAGAACACTCTCAAACCACAGGGCATACAGTCAAAAAACATCAAATAGTTAAAAAAAAACACAATTTCTGTTTACATTCCCAGACCACAATGCATGCAGACGACTTTTACGAAACCAAGACACTTTCTAGAATCAGACACAAATGTTAAGAAGCAAAATTCATCAGCGACACAGTAACTAATCCTAAAACAAAACTTCAAAGCTGCAATTTATTGTTCTAAAAAAATTTTTTTTTTTTTTGAAGGCAGAAATCGACTCTCCGGTATCAACTGTTGCTTTCTTTACACAATGCATTTCTGTATTTAGGTCGTTAAAGTAATCAAATATGTCGCTTAAGTAAATCAAACCTGCATGATTTTTGCTTCCGACCATTTCATTCGATGTTGGTTGTCCCACGAATGTTCCGCGATGCCGGACTTAGAAGTCTCTCCTCTCTGTGTGTGCGTCTGAGGTCCTTTCAGTCTGATGTCAAGTAGTCTTTTGGTTTCCCCCACGTTTGACTTGCCACATTCACATAGAACTTGGTAAATACAGTTTTGGGAATCTCGACTCCTTTGTGACTTTGTGTTGGAAATTATACTCCTAATGGTGGTCGATGATTTGAACACTGTATTTAAGTTGTAGCTTTTCCCTATACGTTTTATTGATTCTGATAAACCTTTGACATATGGGATGCTCAGCAGTGAATTCTTCAAAAAATTGAAGCCGTCTTAAATCAAGGGAATTACCGCAGACTAAAGAAAGATCCGACAGCAAGCTTGGAGAGGAAGATCGATCAAGTCCTAAAACTCTACGAAAGACATCTAACACCAAGGATGAGAACGATGCTAACACCACACTACAGCAAACCGCCGCATCTATATGGACTACCGAAGATACATAAAAACAACATGCCGCTTCGACCGATAACCAGCTCTCGTAATGGACCCACATACGAGCTATCCAGATTTCTACTACCAATTGTGCAACCACTACAGTAGAACAACTCATCTTTTGTCAAATATTCCAAAGGTTTCGTTGAGATTCTGAAAACAATAGAGCTACAACCGTGGGATCAATTAGTCAGCTTCGACGTAGAAAGTCTTTATACTAATGTGTCAGTTGAAGAAGCATTGAAAATCATCCAAACTAAGCTCCGAGAAGATGAAAAACTCCAGGAAACAACCACGCTGCCGGTAGAAGGAATAATGAAGCTCCTAGAATGTTGCCTCAAGAACTCGTACTTTCAGAAGAAAGACAGATTCTTCACTCAAGACGAAGGATTACCAATGGGTTCATCTCTATCACCAGTAGTCGCCAACATCTACATGAACTGGTTTGAATCCCAATCCATAGAGAAATCAAAATTCAAACCCAAAACATAGCTTAGATATGTTGACGATACCTTCATAATTTGGAAACACAGTAATCGGCAACTAGACCTTTTTCTACAACATCTAAGCAACATCAAACCATCCATACACGTTGTGTATATTCAAAATAATAAACAATAAAATTTCAGCAGAATGTTATTACTTCGCATGCCAAACAAATATTATCCTTAAACGGCAAAACGGTTTGTTTTGCCTGCAAAAATGATTAGATTTCATCTTTTAATTTAACAGCGCGCTTTGAAATCTTGCCCCGAAACAACCATCAAACTTCAGAGTGAAACAGCATGTTTTGATGCGCCGATCCTATTTCATTGCACAATTTGCAAAAAATACGCGAATTTAACGAACTTTATTTCATAAAATTTAGTATTTGTACAGCATCTGACTGCAGTCGTTGAGAAGCTAGGTTCTCCCTGTGTTAAAAAAAACAGTGCACAGTTTTTTCTATTAAATGTTTTTTGAGTTTGACTTCGTCTTTTATTTAATTTTTACGTGATTTCGTGTTCTTATTCAGTATTTTTGCTATGTATTAACCTTTTTGTCAATTTTTGTGTGGCTTCTCTGAAGCAACATCCTATTATTAGAATTAATTACCTACAACTCATAAATAGTTAGATAAATTAAAAAAACTATTCAAAATATATATACAGGGTGTCCCACCAGGTACTGTACATACTGAAATGGTATGTTCCTTAGGTCAATTTAAGTAGAAAACGTCCTATAAACATAGATCCAATTCGCCATAGTTACACAGATACAAGCGTTCAAAGTTTATAAATGCTCACACATTTTTAAAAATTATTATTATTGAAAAAAGAAACTCGAACTACAAAACAAACATAAAAAAAACAAAAAAAAATCACAACAAATGCTTAAAATGACCTCCTTTGGCATTAATACAACGACGGCTGCGATCTAAAATGAACCGAGTAGCCGCTCGAAGCACCTGCTGGTTGTTCCGTGTTTGTTGACACACATCCAGGATGCGCTGTATTAGTTCAGCTCTGGTATTAACTTTTACCTCGTATACTAAACTTTTCACATGACCCCACAGATAGAAGTCCAAAGGTGTGAGATCGGGCGAGCTCGGTGGCCAAGCATGCGGGCCTCCACGCCTAATCCACCTATTGGGGTAAGCAACATTTAGATATTCGGTCACATGCCGACTAAAATGTGGAAGAGCTCCATCATGTTGCAGAAACATTTGTTGTCTTGTTAGTAAAGGTACTTCTTCTAAAAGCGGTAGCAATTCATTCCGCAAAAAGTTAGCATATGTTTCTCCTGTCAGTTGCTCAAAGAAAAAAGGTCCAATAAGTTGATCGTCAATCATGCCCCACCATACCTTAACAGAAAATCTGCGCTGAAAGTTAGTTTCTGTTGTTCCATGTGGATTTTGATATGACCACAAATGAGAATTACGTGTATTGTTAACTCCATCTCTAATAAATTGCGCCTCGTCGCTAAATAAAATGAATGGAACTAATTGTGGATTTACCTGTAGCCAGTGGCAGAAATGCAACCGGGCAGCAAAATCTCCAGGTTCCAGATGCTGAACCTGTTGTATGTGATAGGGATACAAAAGCCCATCATGTAATGTTCGCTATACTGACATACGGGGGAGTCCCGTTCGAGAAGAAATTTTTCTAGTACTGAACCCTGGACTCCGATCAACTATCTGTACAATGTTTTCCTGCTCATTCACATTTAACTGCACAGGACGGTCAGATCTTGTTGAAACTGATGGAAATGAACCATGAGTCCGTACATGTTGAAACACAGAAGAAAAGGTTTGGTGATTTGGCACCTCCTGTTGGGAAATCTTTGTTCTTATCCCTTAACGATAAATCTCGCATTTCCATCACATAATCCATAAATGTAAATGATATCAGCATACTCTTCGTTAGAAAAATGAGAAGGTATTTTGCATTTAAATTACACTTCATTTAATAAAATCGACTGTGACATTAGTAGAAAAGAAAGCAATAAATGACATATTGTTCGGCTTTTGTTTCCCAGTTGACTACGAATAATTAATTTTCAAAAAATGTGTGATCAGTTATAAACTTTGAACGCTTGTATCTCTATAACTATGGTGAATTGGACCTATGTTTATAGGACGTTTTCTACTTAAATTGGCCTAAGGAACATACCATTTCAGTATGTACAGTACCTCGTGGGACACCCTGTATACAGATTTTTTATTAGTTCTCATTTGTAATAGACGACGGCATACAAGTTAGCTCTGCGCAAATTAAGAGTGTACTTTAGTGACGTTTTTCGTCAGTAGTACAAATTATAATGACAAATATAAAACTAAGGTAATTAGAAACAGCAAACAGTAAGAGAACGCAAGTTTATTTAGATACAGAGTTTTCTCGAAGGTCTACAGAAAAACCATCATAAAAACTGTAGACGTAACTTAAGTGTGTTGAGTTCTTCGACAATGGCAGATTTAGTAGAATGGAGCAAACAAAGATGTCTTTCGTGTTCTTTCAATTTAGTATCAATAGTTCTACCAGTTACACCAATGTATACCTTGCCATAAGTGCATGGGTCTTATTAGTACACTCCACAGGTATTGTAAGAAATTTTATCTGTGACAGGATTCAACAGTAATAGTAAATTAGACTTAAGACGAACTTGACAGACCATGTCAAAAACAAACTTCGAAATCCGATCACAAACTAAGCAAAAGTGTCATCTTCAGTTGGGATTGCAATCTGCATTTTTTATTTTGCACTTTAAAACCATAGTCTTGTTTTTTAGTCTTAAGAAAAGCTATGGAGGTAATGCACGTGTCACTAATAATTACGCATCATTATAGCTTAAGGCTGCGGTTCCGCTGTACATTTTTCCCACTAAGATTTCATTTGACCACAATTTTAAAACCATTGAAAGGATTTAGCCCAATTTTTTTTTACTAAAAGCTCTATATTAGGATTAGGGAATGTATATAACAATTTAAAAAATTTTTTTTTTTAAGTTTTTAATTAAGACAAATAACCATAAGTTGACTTTAAGCATTAAGACCTCGGATAGTCCCTTACATCATTTGCAATGCCTAAAATGTATTCAAACTTTTTAATTTTTGATGTTTACGTTTTCTTCAGTTTACCTTTATGTAATTGCTTCATACAGAAATATAAGTTTTTTTAATTAAATACAGGAAACACCAAAATAAATTAATTAATAAAAAACGTTTATCGGCGTAATAGCTTTGGTAGAAACTAAGCATTAGAAAACATTACCTTAACTGGACCATTCTCTGTAAGTGCTTTTAAATAAAGATCATAAAATTACTATACATTGTATCTATAAAATGTTTCCTTTGGGAAAAAGATACTTCAAATTCGAAGCAGTCTTCTTATAGTTATATGCACACAGTCAATATTCCCTTAAAAGAAGTGAATGCGCACATGTCCATAAGTCCCTAGCGAATTTAATCAAACCAAAAAATAAATGTAAGATATAGCTCAATTCTGCTAGTCATCGAACATCAAAATCTTGTATCAAAATATAAAATATTCGTTATCGGTAAATTTCAGGCGTAATAAAATATTAAAGCTAACATTACTCGTTTCATTAAACTTTCTTTACACGTTTCCAATACTGTAATAAAAGCTCATTGCTACTTCGTTCAAAAATCACAAACGCTTACCAACAAACATTTTTTATAAATATCGATAGACCAGAAAGTTGATGGAAACAATATTATCGCATTGGAAATTAATTTTGTCCCGTTAGGACATTAATTAGAACAAATTACATTAATTTATCCTCAAAATGAAATTACTCGGGCTTAACTTGATAAATTATTGTTGATTGAATTCGGTTTATCCAAATTAACATTGAAATACTGTAATTACTCAGTTCAGTCAGTTCTGTATTAATGTCATGCACACAAACAAAATATTAACCGCATTACATTAAGCCGACGTCGAAAACGTAATGGCAAAAATTAATGTAATTGCCCGCCCATTCGAAATTTGTAAATAACGAAAATACAAAAGCATTTTTACTAAAGGGGCTGATGTATGCAAGCGTTCGTTTTGTTATTCAAAATGTCTCATATTCCGGCTCATTCGGTTTTCAAATAAAAATGAAATTTAATAACGACGAAAGGAAATTACATTTTCATAAACTCTTTCAGATAGACTTTTTATTTTTATACAATTTTGTAAACTTTTTATTGCAAATGTAATGTTTAAGAGAAAAACGATTTTTTGCGCTAAATTTCAATCCCAATTGAAGCAAATTTAATTTTATGGACGAGTAAGTAGGGGCGTATTAATTCAGATTCTGCATTACATTAGTTCCGGGCGACTTCCGCAGAGACTATTGCTTCCGATTGCTCAAATTTAATTGTTAATTAATATAAACTTAAAAAATTATCTCCTGTCAAAAACATGTATTTATTAAAACGTTCATTTACAAATTTTGGAGACTGGGAAGAGGGGATGCTCAAGGATCGGTAGTTTTAGGAAAATCTGGTACAGTCTGCAAACAAGAAAATGTAATTAATTTCATGTTAATTGTTTGTAATGCGAAAAAAAAAAGAAATGTAATAAAACCTTTAAGGGCATAATTTCCTTTTCCATTTCCAATGTGAAAAAATTTTAACCGCATATAATTAACAAATTACTTGGCGGAAACACCAACTTGCTGAACTGCAAAGTATATCAAAAGATTGTTAATTAAGATAAAACATTTCGCGCCTCGTAGAGACTTTGATAATTGAATTCTTGTCTTAAATTCTTTATATGCTTAAAGTTGGTCGTGTATCTCAGTTTTGCTTGTGCAACTTGAGCTTGCGACTTCTTCTAATAACAGCGTACAGGAAAAGGCGGTTTGCAATTGTGACACTCTAATTGAGACGTAAACGCCAGATCCACCACTTTGACTCTGTTTAATTTTCTTTATGTAGACACTTCCATTTAGTTTTGTTTTCTTTTGTAATAGCACGTGCTTGCCAAAAACTCGTTTTATTGAGAACATAATGAGAATACATTTATAACGACAGACTTGCTTAAAGTTAAAAAAATGTAAATCACGATTTAACTTAAAACTTGGTACACAGAAGCTCTGTTTCAACTTTTCTTGAGATAACTTCGTTTAATCAAAAGTTTAAAATAAACTCGTTTATTTTTGCATCAAGGCGTTATTGGTCAAACTAATTTATGTTGTAGATCGAAATCGAAACTCTAAGCAAATCTGGCACACAAAAACATAGAAACAATAACAACTTTTTAACGTAAATTACTAATATTTTCTTCCGTTATTTTGGGAACATTGATCGTAGCGTTGATATTCTTGAGTTGAGGGTCCAGAGTGGTAATACACCGGTGGTACTCTATTGGCTGCACCATAAGACGGAGTCGTAAAATTTCCATCTTGATAACGTACCGGTGAGTTAGAAACTCCAGTCGATAAGCCAGTTTTCCACGGTTCCGTATAAGTAGTAGTCGGAACCCACTGATTTCTGCAAATCCCCAAAATAATTACAAAAATAATTGCCAAAAACGTCCAACAACTACCTTATAGTTGGTTCGCGAACTGGAAACTCGCCTACGCGACTTCTTTTTGGATCCCGTCCGTAATCATATTTTCTTTCGGTAAAACTGTAAGGTTTTCTATCATCGAAATCGGATTTTCTGTAAACATTTTCGTTCTTCCGATCGTTATTTTCACCAGATCGATCTGAATAATACTTGCGATCGATTACATCGATTTTTCGACCAGTGTTGTGATCAACCTTACGATCCTCGTGTACGTCGCGTTTAAAATCTTGATGCTTCAATTTCCTTACAGTCGATAAATCAAAGTCGTTGCTGAGAGTAGGAGGTGGAGGTATTGAACGCTCATAATCTTTCAAATCTTCTCCTCTTCTCGATTTAGAACGCTCGCGATTTTCTTTGCCCAATTTAAAATCATCCTTAAGACCAATTCGATGTGCCAACGGCCCAGCGTTTTTTAAACTATTCGATAAAACACGATCTTGTTTGTTATCAATTTTTCTAAAATTAGAATCACAACGTCCTTTAGATTTCGGTTTTTCAAAAACTTTCAATGATTCTTGCGGTTTAACAATTGTGCTGCTTAAATTAAACTCGTCGTTTTTTCGAGTAGACCGACTTTTTTGGTATTCTTTTTCTAGCTTAGAACGTTCTTGCATTACTTCAAAACGTTCTTTTTCAATTTTGCGCCTTTCCGCATCTAAACGGTGCAATTCGCGTCGTTCTCTCTCAAATAATTCTCTTTCCAATTGTAATTTTTTACGTTCACGCTCAAGCTTAAACTCTAGCTCTCGCTGTTTCTCTTCTCTATGCATCGCCCGTGCCATTTCATCTCTACTCCTACGCTGCTCTTCTAAGATGCGTCGCCTTAAACGATCTCGTTCTAATTTATCGCGTAGAAAATCGGTAGAACATCTTTCAACACTGTGAGATTTCCTTCTACGATAAAATCTATCTCTGTTTTCAAATTTCGTAGTCAATGGATCTTTAGAACTGCGTCTTCGAGTTTTAGAAGACTCTTGAGTTTTGCGTGAAGTACTATGAACGCATCTTCTATCGATAGATTTAGTGTCGTCAGTTTCGTTATTAAGTTTAAGCTTGCTTTTGTCATTGTCGTTAGCAGTAGAAGAGTCTTTGTTTTTATCTGCATTGCTTGTAGCCGGTCTACTAAAAGATACCGTAATTTTTCGTCCTTCAAATACAGTGTTGTTTAAAACTTTTAGACATTCGCTTGCGTCCTCAAAATTGTCCATAACAACGTATCCGTAACACTTTTTTCCGTCAGTTACTATTTTCGCTGTAATCACTTTGCCCACTTTAGAAATAAATTGTTTTAGCTCAGTTGCTTTAATTGACTGCGTTATGTTAGACACCCACAAAAACCGTGATCCAAAAGTGTGAGCGGTTTTAGATTCGGTCTTGCAACTTCCATGTTCGACCGAAACAACTTTTTTGTCATTGATTGCGCTTATAACGCAGTTATCCGTACATACAACCTCTTTAGTTACTTCATCGGTTCGTTCAGGTTCTATTTTTTTATTATTTTCCGAAATTAGACCAACAGAGGCGGTATCCAGTTTTTCGTGTTTATCTTTTTCGGGTAGAAACATTTCAGTTTCCAATTCATCGTCAGCGGTTAAAATAAGAGAATCACTTTCAGGAGCTTTAGCGATAGGTTGTTTTAATTCTTTGTTTTTAGAATTATCAACATCTTCAGTTTTGAAAACTTCTAGTTCGGCTTTGACATCTTTTTTGAGGGTTTCGTCAGAAAGCTCTTCTACGATACTAACTTTGTTCTCAATTTTAACGGATTCTTCAGAAGTAAGTTTGATTGCAGATGGGATTTGGTTTAAAGTGTCGTCATCAAGTACCATAAAATCAAGTAATTGTTCATCTGGTTTTCCACCTCCATCTGCGATATCTTTTTTAGGTAAAGATTGAGTAACAATTGGGCATTTGACGTTAATATCAGGATTTGGTAGCACATTGTTATCAACACAAATACTGTCTGGATCTAACGCATTATCAGCACGCTGGGGTATATCTGATTCTGTAGTTCCTTCCATTTCCTACAGTAAGTAAATAAAATATAAAGAACTAATTTTAGTACCAAAGTTTTTCATAAATATAAATATTCTTCAAAAGTAATAAAATGCTAAACGTATATAGACATAAAATTTCGTCCATTCGAATGCACCTAAACAATAAAAGCTCTTGCGCTTATTGCACATCTACAATAACACTACCATTAGCTACAATAAAAATAAAGCGCCAGAACAAAATGTAAAATCCGGGTTTGCATTGAATAGCTCTACCTCTTATCTATCCGTATAATTCCTGAAAAGCTTTCACCATTCCGGTGCTTATCTGGTTGGGGCAGATAAGTGACTGTAAAACGAACAAGCAAACTTTTAATAGCAACGTCTCTACTTGATCGTGGATTATTTTTAAGTTACCCTTGTATATTTTCCGTTGCGGATGCATTCAATTGTTAAAGAAAGTTTGTAAATACATTTTGAAATAACGACATTTATTATTTGAGAGTATATAAAAAAGGGAGAGCACCGCTCGCTTTCACTTCCTACGACGGTATCTCGCAAAATGCTTGGAGGGTTGATCGTTGATCTGAATAATGTACATTACTACAAACGCAGGAAAACCAAGCGTTATTGTTCAAAAAGGAATAGCATTTAAAAAGAATAATTTTTCAGCACACTAACAGTCTCTACATCACACAAATTGAATGCAATACAAACTTTTTGAAAATTGTCTTTAAATTCGAACTAAAAAACCTTAATGTATTTTTTTAAATTTTTATAAAAAACTTACAATTTCGCAAAAATACGTTTTTCGTATAATCAAAGTTAACGTTTCGGCTACTTTTGTGAGAAACTTAATCAAGGCAAAAAACAATTTATTTTTATCTACAAAAAATTTTTTAAGTAGTTTTGGAGTACCTATAGCAATTAAGTTAATTACTCGTACTTAACTTTGAAAAGTATGTAAAAATCCGATGCATGCAATATGTAAGTTTAGACGCGGAACGTGATTAGGTTATATATCAACATCAATTTTACTTTTATTGAACTCGTTTATGATGCACCCGCTTTTGTAAATACATTACAATGTAATTAGATTTAGAAAAACATAGAAACCTAAACTTACAACTTATTTATGAAAAAAGCCCCAAAAACATATATTTTATAGAATCTTGAAAAACTATTTTCGTCACGTATAGAAAAACAAAAAAAATTACTGCAGCAAGCAAACCGCACTACAAATTATAAAAACATGAAATATAACAGAAAAGATACTAAAGTTGATATATTAAATTTTTTTTTATGCATATACAGAGTGTCCATTTTCTAATAAAACCCCGATTTTTAGTTTCCAGAAAGAAAACTTTTGACGTAAAGTGACAGCTGTCATTATACTTTTACTTCTATGCAGAAAACCTTTTCCCACTTTTTTAAAGGACAAGTAGATCTAGTGATACATCATTGGAAATATATTTTTGCAAAAACAGAGATTATATTGTCGTAGTAATATTTTAATGTTTTAATTATGTATCTATAACGCAAAAAATGATTTACGTAAATGCAATTTATTAATGTCACTTGATTGCCGGTCTCAAAAAATTTTGAAATGTACTAATACGCAAGCAACCTTGGTGCAATCCTTTGCTTTTGCACTATTTATTAATTCATTATTATATTTTCTTTTTCTATTTTAATCTAAAACAGTTTCAATAAAGCGATAGATAATTTGATCCTTTTCCAACGTGTGTTAGGCCAGTTTAACGTAAAGCTGGACGAAAAAACGAACTAATGTCAGACCGAAACTTGTTGTTAATTTGTTGCTGTAAAATAGCATTAACGAATTTGCGAGATTCGCAAAAACAAAGTTATGTACTTTTTTACATATCAAAATGAAGTAAACGACTAACACCATACATGCGTTCGCCACCCTGGCGGAAGTTAGTTTCATAACCTTTAATTATATTTGCATTTACATCTTGCTCAAATAATTATTAGGTACAACTCTTCTTTGCACTAGAATTAACAATAATTTGTACATAATCGAATTTGTTGCTAATTATAAACAATAAAAAACGACGGAGAATCGATGTGCTCTGACGCAGGACTATTCATCTTTTAATTTGCCTAAACAATTTGTTACTTAAATTATTGCAACGTAAAATTGTTCTTTGCACTATAATCAACAGTAATGTATACATAATTAAATTTGTTGCTAATTAAAAACAACAAAAAACGACGGAGAATAGTTGTACTCTGACGCGCGGTACTTTTCATGTTTTAATTTGCCTAAACAATTTGTTGCTTAAATTGTTACAACGCAAAATTGTTTTTCGCACTATAATGAACAGTAATTTATACATAATTAAATTTGTTGCTAATTAAAAACAACAAAAAACGACGGAGAATAGTTGTGCTCTGACGCGCGGTACTTTGAATGTTTTAATTTGCCTAAACAATTTGTTGCTTAAATTGTTACAACGTAAAATTGTTCTTCGCACTATAATGAACTGTAATTTATACATAATTAAATTTGTTGCTAATTAAAAACAATAAAAAACGACGGAGAATCGAAGTGCACTGACGCGCGGGACTTTTCATGTTTTAATTTGCCTAAACAATTTGTTGCTTAAATTGTTACAACGTAAAATTGTTCTTTGCACTATAATAAAACAGTAATTTATACATAATTAAATTTGTTGCTAATTATAAATAATAAAAAACGACGGAGAATCGATGTGCTCTGACGCGCAGGACTTTTCATGTTTTAATTTGCATAAACAATTTGTTGCTATAATTGTTACAACGTAAAATTATTCTCTGCACTATAATAAAACAGTAATTTATACATAATCGAATTTGTTGCAAATTATAAACAATAAAAAACGACGTAGAATCGACGTGCTCTGACGCAGGACTATTCATCTTTTAATTTGCCTAAACAATTTGTTACTTAAATTATTGCAACGTAAAATTGTTCTTTGCACTATAATCAACAGTAATGTATACATAATTAAATTTGTTGCTAATTAAAAACAACAAAAAACGACGGAGAATAGTTGTGCTCTGACGCGCGGTACTTTTAATGTTTTAATTTGCCTAAACAATTTGTTGCTTAAATTGTTACAACGTAAAATTGTTCTTCGCACTATAATGAACTGTAATTTATACATAATTAAATTTGTTGGTAATTAAAAACAATAAAAAACGACGGGGAATCGAAGTGCTCTGACGCGCGGGACTTTTCATGTTTTAATTTGCCTAAACAATTTGTTGCTTAAATTGTTACAACGTAAAATTGTTCTTTGCACTATAATAAAACAGTAATTTATAAATAATTAAATTTGTTGCTAATTATAAATAATAAAAAACGACGGAGAATCGATGTGCTCTGACGCGCGGGACTTTTCATGTTTTAATTTGCCTAAACAATTTGTTGCTTAAATTTTTACAACGTAAAATTGTTCTGTGCACTATAATAAAACAGTAATTTATACATAATTGAATTTGTTGCTTACTATAAACAATAAAAAACGACGTAGAAACGATGTGCTCTGCCGCAGGACTATTCATCTTTTAATTTGCCTAAACAATTTGTTGCTTAAATTGTTACTACGTAAAATTCTACGTCGTTTTTTATTGTTTATAGTTAGCTACAAACTGGATTATGTATAAATTACTGTTGATTATAGTGCAAAGAACAATTTTACATGGTAACAATGTAAGCAACAAATTGTTTAGGCAAATTAAAACAACGAAAAGTCCCGCGTCAGAACACATCGATTCTACGTCGTTTTTTATTGTTTATAGTTAGCAACAAATTCGATTATGTATAAATTACAGTTCATTATAGTGCGAAGAACAATTTTACGTTGTAACAATGTAAGCAACGAATTGTTTAGGCAAATTAAAACATGAAAAGTCCCGCGTCAGAGCACATCCATTCTACGTCGTTTTTTATTGTTTATAGT
Source organism: Aquatica leii (assembly GCA_035610365.1). Lineage (NCBI taxonomy): Eukaryota > Metazoa > Arthropoda > Insecta > Coleoptera > Lampyridae > Aquatica > Aquatica leii. Next base: position 85,654,731 of record CM069437.1, on the reverse strand, counting down.
TAGCAACAAATTGGATTATGTGTAAATTACTGTTGATTATAGTGCAAAGAACAATTTTACGTTGTAACAATTTAAGCAAAAATTTGTTTACGTAAATTAAAACAACGAACAGTCCCGTATGAGAGCATATCGATTCTCCATCGTTTTTCATTGTTTTTGTAATTAGCAACAAATTCGATTATGTATAAAACATTGTTAATTCTAGTGCAAAGAAGAATTGTATGTAATAATTATTTGAGCAAGACGTAAATTCAAATATAAATAAAGGTTATGAAACTAACTTGCGCCAGGATGGCGAACGCATCGTGGGTAGAGGGTATGTCTAATACTTTTAATTTAGATTTTGTTAAAATGTTTGATATTTTAATAAGTAATTTTGTATCGCTATCTGTTTTAATGAAGCTTAAATTATGTATGGTGTTAGTCTTTTACATCATTTTGATATGTAAAAAAATACATAACTTTTTTTGCGAATCTCGCAAATTCGTTAATGCTATTTTATAGTAACAAATTTCGGCCTGACATTAGTTCGTTTTTTTTGTTCGCAATAAGTTTTTTTGAGAGGGGGAAGGGTCCAGCTTTACGTTAAACTGGCCCCACCCAGTTCATTTCTAATTTACTGCTGTTCTTCTTGAGTACGGCAACAAATTAGCACAGAATTAGCACTAATTTTTTCAAGAAGTCTAATTCTTTTTCCTGTTAGTGGGGGGTCCAAGTTAATGGACATCCAGACGTTTTTCGTGAAAGTTTTTATATAGTAAAGGTAACCGTATTGTACTCGCCGCCGTGGGTGTTGTTAGCTTAGGTTTAACCAATTTTTATCCTTTTTTTAACAGTTGATCGAGGAAGAAAAACGTTTGTCGTAATTCTAAAAAATACTTATGTTAATGATATTAGGTCCGCATTATCAAAACTAATGGTACGCACTGTGTTTATTAATTTCTGTAAAAAAAAGTTTTTGAGAAAAATAAATCAGTAAAATGTTAAACTATTAAGCCGTTTAGATAACTTTTTTTGCAGGTTTAATCTTTTTATTAACACACGCTTGTTTTTACGTTTTAATAAACTAAATTCGAAGACGTCTTGTACAGTCATGCACATTACATTGTTACGTTACACTTTTTTTATTTACTTTTCACATAATGAAAACTCATAACTTCTTTGCTTTAATTATATCTACATACGTAGGTATTCCTGGTTAATTTGATTTAATAGCTGAATAAAAAACAATAAATTTATTTACACAACAAAACAGGTAATTCCCGGAAAAGTACCAATTTTGAATGGATTATCATTAAACAAATATTTTTCAATTAATAATAGTATATTATTTTATAAGGAGAAGAAGCTTAACTTTTCCTAGCCAAGCCGATGTTTTTATGATAGGCGAAGCATTTAATTAACTAAAGATGCCAGTTTACTTTTCCAGAACGTTGAGTTACCCGACATAATTATTATAAAAAAATCAAAGCAAAATTTTCCGTACGTGAAAAGTAACTAAGAAAGTGTAAGGTAACAATGTAATGTAGTTTATTTATTTACCTATTTATTTCTTAGACTTAGACTTTCTTAATGTCTACCAAAAAACTTTTTTTTTATTAAAAAAAAATCATTAGATGAGATATTTCGTTTATTTCAAATTCTTCGATTCTGCAACGTCTATTCCTTCATCCTTTTTGCCACTTTAAGTAAATATTTGCTTCTTTTTAGTGCAGAATTACAAAAAAAATCACGTATGCTTCCATCCCCACAACTCAAACGGCATCTAATATTAAAAAATTTTGTTGCATGAATAAAGAAAACGCATTTTTTTGTTCCTAGGGTAATTATCTCCGTAATAAGAAACGTTTTGACAAGGTAAGAAAAAAACTGTTGCTGTTATTGCCTGGCTAGCTTATTTATCAACTTTTTTGTGATCTTACTATTATGTCGTTTTTCTTCATTCTGGTCCTCAAACTGTGCAAACTCTAGACGCCCAAATTTCTACATTATTTATTTGTACAGTCTTCTGAAAAAAACGAAACTGTAATTGAATGATTTGTTATTAAGTTGAGTGATTGCTCGCATTTAATTTCTGAGAACACTCGTTAAAGCACAATTTCTAATTCTGTTTCGTGGCGCTAAAGTATAATTCTTTTGTGCCTCGTCAATTTTTCTTTTTTCTTCAATTTCCCTATGTGCATTCTGTTGTACAGTCTACTTTCGGCATCCATGTATCAAAAACACATGTCATGTTACTAACATATCTCTAAAGAATTGTCAATTTCGAGTGATAGGTAGATTATAAATTCTTTACCAAAAACCCTTAAATAATTGCACAGATGGTTGTAAAAAATCAGAATTGTCAAAAGAATAAAGAGAACATTAAGAATTTAAACAGGAACTGCTTCTATAAGTCCGCCACTTCTAGTAAGTTATAAAAATCCACATTCAAAACCTTATCCAAAATGATTTTACATACGAATTCACATCCGAAATTAAATGACTTCGGTGTCTACTGCATATGTAAAATATTAACATAGCCGCCTTATGCATGAAGTGCAACAGTAAAATACTTTAAGCATAAACTATTCCTACGTAATTGGTCTTTAACTACCAAAAATATTAGATAAGTCAAACTTTTTACACCCAAAAGATCGAATAAAAATTTTACATCGGATTAAATGAGAAAATAAAATTAAAATACACGTTTCAACAATCATAAAATAAATTTAACATTAAATACATACAAAAAAGCGTTCCATGTCAGAAATCTAACTCTAAAGCATATTATGTCCTAGATGTCAGCCTTTATCACTATACAAAGGAAACGTAATATAAAGTTCTATCTAACAAACTTCTTAGACAAAGGCTCATTAGCGTGACTCAAAATTATGCAATCCAATGAGACAACTTTAATTTAAAAAGCATATAACTAAATCGGGTTAAAAGAAAACTACGTCAAGAAAATAAAGCAAGTGAATTAATTACAAAAAAAACAGAAGTAAAGCGCCAAAGAACAATAGCTCGAAACAACAAATTTCAAAATTAATTTCCTTGCACTTATTGGAAATCTTGAACAAAACATGAATATGCATTTATGCATTTCCGGTTATTGCATGTCAAATTAATCATAGGCGTGTTCATCGTGTTATACGCTATGTTACAAACTCTTCGCTCGAAAGCATTAAATTGCTAAAATGGCGTTAAAACTTTGCAGATAATTACACCAGACTAGGTGGGATACGTTCTGTGATTAGGTACTCGGTTGTGCTCACGAGTCCCGGAACTCTGATGCATTACAAGTTAGATTTCAGATTACAACCGCATTTCTGCGGTATCAATCTTCTAGATTTCTACTTTAATTACTAATTTAATCTTATTCCATTAATCGGGTATGCAACTAGATACTTTTTTCTTCAAAGCGTTTTTTCTAACTCAAAGTGCAGCTTAAGAAAATTTGCGAGTACATTTCATGAAGTTAATTTAACCTCAATTACTAAACGCAAACACAAAACTTAAATTTAAGGTTGATTGCTTCGCAAACGTAGTAAAGTGCAATTTAACGTACTGGGTAAACTTGTTATAAAATAGACAGGTTGAGTTACTGTTTATTTGTATAATTATTTCGGATAACAGAATATTTTACCATTGAACGTGAATATACGTCACTTTTAATCCTTTATTGTCTCTAGCGTTTTGTTTACTGCGTAATCATTCATTATTTATTCGATTTTCAGTAACTACACAAAGTATACTGCATAGAAAGCTTTTATTAATGTAACTATTCAAATTTAGGCATTCATTTGTATATTAATTTATCATGCAATGCAGATTTTGTTAACACAGATATCGTAGTAATATATGTTTACTTCCTGAAAAAAAAATGCTAACCTTTTTTTTTCAAAAACGCTAGTTAGTAGTTTATCTCCTAAAGATTATACAATCCGGTATTATTTGTTTTTTGGAAACCAGTCCTGTTTTATATGGTAAACTGCAAAATTGGCCAGTTTTAATTTTCGTAAGATCATTTTACTTCAAAATTAAAATCAAAAACTCAAAACTTGTGTTTTACTGATTTAGTTGTTGCACTAACAATATAAATTACGTTAAATTATATTTCTGCCTTAATTTAATTAACATGTCATTTTAAATAATTTATGTGTGAGTGGGGTTTGAACCGTCAACTTTGTAATTATAAACAAGTTCGCATAAAGCGTACTGTTGTCTATACTACTGATTTTTAATATAATTTACATTAATGTGTTTAGTTTAATGTAGGGTTTAATCCATCAAAACGTTAATATTATATTTAGTACCAGACTATGTAATTTAATGCAGTATTGTTTTATCCGTTTTATGATACGATATTGCAATTTAATCTGGTACTAAAAATGTCATAATTCAACAAATGAGGAAAACTGGAATAAAAGGCACACGCGAAAGACAACCTTCCGTAAGCATCCATGTCGTTTTTACACATCATCTTTATAACGCAATTGAGCAGTGACCAAGAAACCGTACAAAAAATCCAAAAACAATACACCATATGATCACAAACTCTATACTTTTTGGTAGCGTCTAAATAGAGACAATAAACCACTTGGTATTAAAAAAAACCGAACTAATAACCCTATTGAAAAGCGCCCGGTGAAATTACAGCCTTAGTTCTCAAACTCGAAAAGTTCATCTTGGGCAAAAACACAATGCAGTTTCTCAGTTCCAATACGTGTATCTACAGATCAGCATCATTCTTCATCTTTAGAAACAATTGCTATAAATCACATCAATTGGATTGATGATTTACGCTTTCAAAATACTTCTATATATATTTTTCTAACCTTTTTCTTCTACTTTGATTACTTTTCTTTAAAGTTTTTATCTTTTTTTGTTTTGATTTATTTAATTTTTTGCTCCTTTCCAAAAAAATCCGTCATCTAAAATGTCATCATTGCAGCTAAAGTTAGGTTTTTTGTTAGTATAACAACAATTTCTCTAAAATTTCTTTGCAATTAACCACAAGCCCGAAATAATTAACTTTGTTCTAGAATAAATTACATTTCTTAAAACTATTCCAAATAAACTTCTTTAGTTTCTTTAGCAAATTTTTTTAATGATTTTCAAACGATTTTCTAACATTCCAAAACCCAGAGTAATGGTAGTATTCTGTTACGTGCAAAGTTTTCATAACGTAATACCCTGTATATCGAATTAAAATTAGATTCCGGTTTTGACACCCTCTGCCGATCTTTCTAGTTACTGACATGTTGCGGAATTCATTTTCAAGCTGTCAACTACTTAAGATGGTCTGTGTCGTTTAAGATCCAAAGATTTTAAGTACATCCACTGTGATGGACGGAAAATTATAAGTTAATTACATATTTAACGTAATTTATTCGGCACAGGGTAAGATATTTGCATCCGGTTTGTTAGGATTCTTTTGTAATTTCGTTCTTAATTTGATAGCCGTTCCGCCACGCTTTAGCCACAAGTTCCAATTTAACTAATTCAGTACAAGGCGGAATGAACTTCGATAAAGTTAGTTAGAAGAAACAGCATTCGATATACATCGGGTTCTTATACTTAATTTCTTATATTAATAATTTTGTAGACTTCAATTTTCGTGAGTCATTGCGTTGACACGACTTACATTCATATTATTCTAGGCTCACTTACCGGGGAAAACATTTTCTTCGATCAAGTAGGTACTGGATTGGGGGTAAGTTTATTTAATTATTTTGTCGCTGTCAGAAAAGTCAGTCACTGAACTTTTGTTTATGTTAATTTCCGTAATTACGATCATTGTTGCAATACCATTAAGGTAATTTAATTAATCATTTTGTGTGTATCGCATGCTGTGTACAAACAATATTTATTACGAAATTTTCTTCGCTATTCACTTCGACTCAATTTATGTATTGTGTGTTGCCGATACTTCTGGCACTTATGGATTGAGAATTAAATATACTCCTGTTAATAATCTACGTTACTCATTAAAATTTTTATACTTGTTTAACCTTTCTTTTATGGTAACATACCTTTCTCTTTTATTGTGGTTACCCGAACATCAGAGTAACAAGGATTACGAATCTAAAAATTTGTTACAAGTTTGGACCGTCTGTCTTGATCGAGGCAGAAGTGTTAATTGTATAAGATCTGGCGCCCTTAATTATTATTCACTTGAACCTCCCCTACCTCCGACTGTGTGAGTTGGCCGTGCAAGGTTCGTAAGACCTATAAGCTTGTAACAATTCTTTCGGTGTTCTAGTTTGAGTTGGAGAACTCACGCAAATTTACATCAACTGAGAGTCTGAGAGAACCTGGTTTATCATGTAGAAAGATTGGCACTAAGACAAATAGGAATCTGAGTACTGTAGTAAGCTGTTGTCAAGTATGGTGTCAGTCCAACAACATTAAAAACAAGAAGCACAAGACGGCAGACCACAAAAATTGCCGTCTTAGGCTTTTGGCGTTAAAGAGCCGCTTCACTCCCACAAGGACTATTGCAGTTTTATGGTTTGCAAAACATGACAGGCCTATTTAGATGCAACCCGTTTATTGTGCGTAAGAAATTTTAGTCTGTGTTCATACCGTAGATAAGGTCACATTTAGTGTTCATCAGAAGCATTACAACCGCCCAACGTTACATTCAAGTCGTGGTAGAAACACATCTTCTACCCTACCTCAGGACTCTTCAAAATCATTTATTTCAACAACAAAATGCACGGCCACATGTAGCCAGAGTTACGTTAAACCATTTTGAGGGTAATCAATTTGCTACATTGACTACCAAGATCTCAAAATCTTTCACCAATTGAACATGGATGGGGACATTATGATCAAGCGGTTGCAAAATTTACCCCATACACCACGGACTCTAGCGGCAGTTTTTGTCTAAGTAGCATGGGATAAAAGTCCTCAAAAAAAAAATGATTATCTCATTAGGAGTATGCCGAGACGTGTGCATAGCGCAGCATGGAAACCAAATTCATTTTTTGGGCTTCGACCGACCCGATTCCATTCAAATTTTGATCGTTAAACGTTATACACATGAATACAAAATATTACTAAAATGAACAAATTATTACTGATTTCTTTGTCACTTAGTTTACATTTGCTATCAAAATTCCTGAATCGCTTTCTTTGTCAAGACTAGGTAGATCCAACATTACAAGATATATTTTCGTAACAGTCAACAGTCTAGTCACTTACAAAATTTTCACTTCTTTTCGATAGTGTCGTATCTTCTTCTAGAGATATTTGAACACGTGCAGCACGCTCGTGCGTTTATAGTCTCTCAAGAAAACTCTTTTGGTTTGATACAGTTTACCATCATTTCAGCAACAAATTGATCATTCCTTAATTTTACTAAATGCATATTTACACATAACATTTAAAATCTTTTGTAGGACTTTAAACTCTAACGGGCATATAAACTAAAGTTTTTGGACGAATCATTCTTAAAGTTTGTTATGTTATGCAATAATCATGCAAACGTGTTATGTCAGATTCAAACCTTGTAAATTGCCATTTGTTTACTTTTAGCAATTTTTTATTCTTAACTAATACGACCTGTTCTAAATGCGCATGCCCATACCGTATTTTTAGTGGGAAAAACAGTTTTTTTGTGGTGCCACGTCAACAAGTAACAGCTAAAGCGTTCTTTATATAAAAAACCATTAAAAAATTGATTTAAATTGGCCACGAAGTCTTTCCGCGCAATGTCGAATGGTTTACTCAAACCATTGTTTGTTTACGTATAAGTTTCCGCTTTATCATTATAACGTTTGCCAGATTACTAAACTGTTCTTCAAGATCTTTAATACATACCAAGTGCGCAAGTTTAAAATGTTTTTTTCATGAAAAATGCGCAATTATTTAAGAACAATGACAAAACATTTTTTATTCAAAGTATTGACCCTCGCTTTCTACACATTTTATCCATCTCTCGGGCAATTTATGGACACCATTCCAAAAGAAAGCTTCATCTTTCATTGACATCCATTGATCGAGCCATTATCGTACATCCTCGAAAGTGTTAAAGTGTTGCTCAGTCAGTGCGTGCCCCATCGATGAGAAGAGGTGATAATCAGAAGGCGCCAGATCTGGTGAATACGGCCGGTGGGATGGGAGTTTCCAACCAAGCAAAGAAATCGTTTCTTTGACCAATTTGGCTGAATGTGCAGGAGTGTTTGTCATGCTGCAGAATGACTTTGCCGTGTCTTCGAGCCCATTCTAGGCGTTTTTCGATCAATGCGTGGTTCAAATTAATCATTTGTTGTCGGTAGCGGACGGTATTAACTGTTTCGCCTGGTTTGAGAAACTCGTAGTACACTACTTCCTTCTAATTCCACCACACACACAACATTGTCTTCCTCCCAAAGCGAGCTAGTCCTGCACACGATTATGATTCTCAAAATATATCCATTTCTCATTGCCAGTTACTACCTGTTGCAAAAAAACCTTTCTTTTGTGGCGTAAATGCATCATTTTGCACACAAATTTTCGTTTTTCAATCGTTCAGTTCGTATATTTTCCAACCTTTTGAATCTTTCCCATGGCTCTCAGGCGATCGGAAATGGCTTGCCGAGTGACATTCAACTGCTCCGCTATCATTTGTTGTGTTTGTGTATCGTCTTCGTCCAATAATGTTTGTAATTCGCCGTTTTCAAACTTTTTTTTCGCATTCTTTGCCAATAACATTGAAATCCCAAGTCTTGACGGTCGCCGTAAGTCTCTACAAGAATTTGATTACTTTCCGATGCCTTCGATGCCTTTTTCTTTTGATGCAACAAGAAAATCATTACATGACACAAGTGCTTTTTGTTTGGCGACATGTTTAACAAGAAAAAGAATTATGCTACTAACTCATAAACACGTAAACGAATATGACGTTTTGTAGCGAACTGTCTTACCAACAAAATGGCGTTTTGGGTTCGACATATAATTCAACAGGTTTTATGCACCATCTCTTGACAAAAAAAAAGACATTTTAAACTTGCGCACCTGGTACACTTTATTAATAGCAAAGCTAATTTATTTTATTTTTTTTAAGTAACTTTCTACCTTATCCGGGAAAAATGTTGTTAATAGTGGACGAGATTTACCGTATCCCTAAATAGTAGCAGCCGTGATGAAACAACGATGAGCTCCCGGCAACAACGGTTTATCGTTTGTCGATTTCGAACTTAATTGTGAGAAGGTGCTGGTTCTTTCATGGGGGCGGTACGCTTAAGTGGAAGCACGGTATTGGAGCTATTTGTATTTAACCATGCCGGTAAATCTGGACCTAGTTTGAATATCGGAAAGGAAGAAAAGACAGAACACTGAACCCCAACATTACTATTGGTATCAGTAAACACAGACCTAGTTCCATTAGCAAAATCAAAACTGAGCTCTATAAGTTAAAAAACGCGAAAGAGAGAAACTTGCACCTCCGACAGCAGAAACGTCTTGTGGTAACCGTATGCAATTCAATGCGCTTAAGATTCATGTGAAAAACCTTGCAAAGTACTCATAAAACGTTCAACAAGCTATTCACTCCCAGATACCTCGGTAGTGTGATTATTATTATTAGCTATTTATTTATGCCCGAATATTATTTATACACTATACATATGAGAACTATAATGCGCTTCTTTAACCTTATTTAACAAATAAATAACAAATATTTCAACAAGACTACTATACATTCTCACTTCCATTAGCTGGCGTAAGTACTTCTGTTGTAGTTTTTCCAACTGTTTTGGATGTATGGCGTACAGTACCCATGTTTCGGATGCGTAGAGTATGGTAGGAATAACAACAGCGCGGTAAAGCTTCAGTTTTATTTTGAATAGTAGATCATTGTTGTAAAAACCTAAAAGGCTTTGAAGATATTTAAACTGCTGGACATATTCTATAAATTCTCTTTCGGGAAATATTTTCTTATAATAAGAAGGGAAAGAGTTTAGTTCTATTAATATTTAATTGGAGGCTAATGCCTGCCCATTGGGAAGTATTCAAAATTATTTGTAACATTACAGGGCACGAAACCAATAATGCGCAGTCGTTTGCGTACTGCGGGATGTGTTATGCAGCTTATCTGTGTTTTAGTGAACGCTTTCAACCGCCGTCAAATTCCCATGCCTTTCACCTCTAGGCTATTACCAGCTAGTATGGGTAGGGCTGCCGTAAACCTATTGAGCAGCAGTGGTGCAAGCACGCAAGTTTCTTGTACGCCGATTTGCGTTTTGAAACGTTTTGTAAATTTTCTGTTATATAGAACCTTGACCCAGTTGTTTTGATGCAGGCTCTTGCAAACTGTTAAGAATTTGGGAGATATTCTAGACGTAAAATTTTTCATAATGTTTTTTTTGTTTACGGAATTAAAAGCCTTATTAAAATTTACAAAAATTGCATAGTTAGTGTTTGATGTTCTCTAGCCGTCTCTTGAAGTAAACAGAAACCGAAAATTAGATCAACTGTTTTGCGGTTTGACCTGAACTCGTTTTTGGCTTCCGGCAGGAATCCTTTCTATTGCCGGCTTTAGTCTAAATAAATAAGTGATTAACGCGTGTGTTCGAGATAAATTTACGGAGTAAGTGTAAGTGACTTTAAAGTAAACAATAAGTGTTAAACTAAAGGTATCCGCGGACTTTATTTTTGTGATACAGCTATATATAAATTAGTATAAGTGTTTTTATTAAATATCCTTAGATTTAATTAGTTCGGTTAGTTATAAACGTCTACATATTTTTAGTATAAATAAATTAGTTTTAATAATTTACCTTACATTGGTGACAGGTGCGTGGTATTGAATCGAATAAATAAACAATTGTTTAGCTAGCGATTTTGATGTAAATATCATTAAGTAATTTAATATCGCTCCCGTAATAAAAACATAACAAACAAAACTTTAGTTTGCACTTCGCGTGTTTGTTTAGACCGTGTTAAACTTTTTATTCGTGTTATATGTAATTTATGACGGTGACGCGTTTGCAAGCAGTAAAAATGGATTCAAAAATATTTGAAATTCTCGAATCGATGAATAAAAATATGGAAAAAAATAATAGAAAAATGAGCAAAAATTCGAATAAGCTATAAAAATCACATAAGGACTATTGAAGAGCAAATACAAGTTAGTATAGAAAACCAAATTAAAATTGTTCAAGAAGCAACTCAAGCAGATATGTTAAATTTAAAAGAAGAAATTTGCGAATCTGTGAATGACAAAATAGAGGCAGTAGGAGACCGAATGAAACTGCCTGAAAAAAAAATTAACCAAATGAATTGTCACGGTGAAGGAAGCGTCACGAGTGAAGATTTAATAGACCATCGTGAAGAAACCACTCACAAGTTTAAAGTTGTTCCACCAAATTTTGATGGTAAAGTCCCATGGTCAACCTACTACAAGCAGTTTGAAGCCGCAGCTACAGTTAATGGTTAGAGTAACAAGCAGAAATCGACGTCTTTATTTGTGTCCTTGCGTGGAAAAGCTCTTGGAATCTTGCAAAGTGTTCCTGACCACCTACAAGAAAATTACGAACTTTTAATTTCACGTTTAGAAATGAGATATAGAGATGCTCATCTTCAACAAGTGTATCAAGCTCAAATTAAAAGTAGAGTTCAGAAAGCTGCCGAAAGTCTTCAAGAGTTTGAGGCTGCGATCGCCAGATTAAAACGACTTGCGTATTCGACAGCACCAGCTATCTTCTTGGAGGCTTTTTAAACCTTTGTAGACGGCGTTCAAGACAGCGAAACGCAGCAAACTCTCCGGTTAGCTCGACCAAAAACATTGAATCACGCTTTGGTGCATGCTTTGGAGTTTGAAGCTGCAAAACAAGCATCGCAACGAGACGGTCGTAGACTCTGCTGTGCTGCAGAAGTACCCGCGCTGACACTGAAAAGCATCGAAGAGATAGCGCAACGAATACTTCGGGAAAGAGGAGTGACGACTTTGAACTGCGGTGAAATAGGCCATGTACGACGACATCGTACTAAACGCAAGAAGATGACAAGAAACGCGCTCAAAAATTTAGAACGAGTTGACCAAAAGAGACAAAAGTTAGTCTCAACTAGTCAGGTCCCGGATTACAATTCAAATGGCATCGCCGATGACGCAATTTATCTCGATGGCAAAATCGACGAAAGAAGTGTTCAGTTACTAGTTGACACAGGGAACGACGAAGACCATCATTCGTTCTGACATGTTATGGAAAAATGAGAAGACATCTCCAGTAACAGTACGACTTCGAACGGCGACAGGCGAAGAAATACCTACTCACAGACAAGTCAAAGTAACCATTGTTTTGGGAAATAGAGTACTTGACCATCAAGTACTGGTAGCCAACATCACGGAAAAAGGTATCCTAAGAATGGACGTTATAAAAAAGTATGGGTTATATTTGGATATGAAGAACGATGTCCTGAAGATTGACAATGAAGAAATTCCCTTTCATTCGTCAGAGAAGCCAGCCGTGCGAGTCTTATTGAGTAAAGATGTGATTTTGCCTGTGAGGGCTGAAAGTGTGGTGATGACACGCCTGGATGGATATCTCCGGGAATGCTACATTCGCGCGATTGAGCCAATGGAGGGCGACTTAGCACAAAAGCGACTACTCGTTGACAGAACTTTAGTACGAGTGAAAAACACGGTGCCAGTAAGGATCTTAAATATCAACTCAGATCCTGTTACGTTGAAAAAGAAGACCATGGTAGGCCAATGCACGCCAGTATCAAAAATTGTGAGATACGTGAAATCTTCCAGTGTTGATTCAAGAGTACCAAGATGTGTTCGCAATAGAGAGTTTTTGTAAAGAAAAACTAACGTAGTGAAACATAAAATTAACACAGGAGATGCTTGGCCGATACGACAACATTCATGCAGACTTCCTTTGGCGAAAAGAGAAGAAGCCGAACAAATAATTACGGATATGGAGATAGAAAGCATGATTAAACCTTCAAGTAGCCCATGTGCGTCCCCAGTGGTACTCGTAAAAAAGAAAGATAGATCAACGAAGTTTTGCGTAGACTACATACAGGTAAACGACGTGACCAAAAAGGACAGCTGCCCTTTACCGAGAATTGACGTTACAGTTTTCTACGTTAGACTTAAAGAGTGGTTACTGGCAGGTACAATTGGAACCTAAGGATCGTGAAAAAACCGCTTTTACAATCGGAACTAGTTTGTGGCAGTTCACCGTGATGCCCTTCGGCCTGTGTAACGTCCTGCAACGTTCGAGCGTTTGATGGAAACCATCTTGCGCGGACTGTCTTAGAAGACGTGCTTGGTTTATCTGGATGACGTGATCGTGGTTGGAAGGTCGTTTGAAGAGCACTTGAACAATTTGAAAGAAGTGTTTCAGCGACTACGTGGGGAAAACCTCAAACTGAGCCCAAAGAAATGTCGCATATTTTTAATATAAATAAATTAGTTTTAATAATAAACGTTACAGTATGTTTGTCATTCTGGTTCCATCCACTGTAAGAAATGTGTAATTTCCGCAGTTTGAGACGCTTTCTTTACGTTTAAATATGTTTAATATAGTAGAGTCCAAAAATTTTGTGGCACCTTGGCACTTTCCCATATGAGTTCAAAACAGTTCTCGATGTAGATCAAAACATTTTCAGTAAGGATTTTAAGATATCGCCCGAAATTCCATCACTTTCGGCTGCCTTATTATTTTTTATATGGCTAATCGGTTTTTTGACTTTTTCCAATGATGTTTGAATTTCTAGTTCATTAAACAAGGTATATTATGGTATGTTGTGCTAAGGATGCTGTGATAATACTCACTCTGTCGGGATCTTATTTGTTCATTGCTTTTTAGTAGAGTGCTGTGTTTTTCCTGTATTGGACACAGGTTCTTTTGCTTTGATCCGAACCTGCTTTGGTCTTCTGGAAATGATAGCGGTAATCATGCGCATCTGCGTAGTTTTATATTTAGTTAGCTTTTTTCTTTTACCAGTGGTACTTCAGTTTTTTAAAATCTAGTTTTATCTTCATATCAACTTTCTGATTAGGTGAAGGGCAACTGCGACTCGTCAAACACATATCCAAAGCAGATAGAACGCCCCATCAGAGATAGTAGCTACTCGGTGTCTAATCTATTAGTGCTGGCTTCTCAAAGGGCTTATGGAAGAGACTCACACAACTTGGATGTCACTTTTTTCATTGTGCGACAGAACTGACTAGCAAAAATTGACCAAAAACAAGAGTTAGAAAAGAATTTACCATTGGTGTTGAGCACTGAACTGCCAATTTCTTACAAGAGACTGTTTCGTTAGTAAACGTTTATCCGGGTATATCTTTGACTTTATTATTGATTATACATTATACTTATTATTGTTTAATTAATTTTTTTTCAAACGCCTATATAGAGTGTCAATCCCAAACTACTTGACCCTCCATAAAACTTCAAAAATAAAATTTATAAACTCAATTTTCAACTGAAAATTAATAATAAAGTTAGAAGTATTTTTGAAAATTTGTAAGACGTAATATAAGTAAATAAAAATTTATCAAACAAAAATAGTAAATTTATATAAAAAAGTAAAAAGATGTTTTCAACAAACAATTCATTCGATTCTGTTTTTTGGGTTAACTTCAAAACGAATCGTATTTGAAGTCAGTGCTCAATAATGACAAAATATTATCTTCTCAATCAGTTCAATAGAATTCAATCAACACGGTAATTGGAAACCATGTCAAACGGAAATACATGTAATTCAACTTACTATTTTAAGCAACTTTCTCGTAAACTTTTTTATCGAGAAAAAATATTAAAAATTGTAACATTTCACATTCTAACTTACGTAAAATATTTAATTTTTACATAACTAATTTTTTAATTTAACGCTAATCACTCTGTAAAGAAAAAAAAGAGAATAACACTAAAACACATTACTATAAAAAGAGTTTTATCGTAAATTTTACTAAAAAGACTGTGCTTAAATATGCTCTCAAAAACAGCTAAGATAAAAAGACCAAATTAGAGACATTAATGACTCCAATACCATTCGTTTCTGCATCGACAGTATGCTATAACGATAGTAAACACAAAAAAACCTTTCCAAAAACACTGTAAATTTAGTGTTATCCTCGAATTTCCCAAATGTGCATTATAAATTCTTCTCAAAAATTAGTTTAAAAGGAGAATAGAGAATTTGTGTTATCGAAAGCGAATTTGCCTAAACCAGATTCGAACAAAATTTAAACTATTCACCTTAAACTTACTACATCACTACTAACTTGAGTATAAAAGGGATTTGACCAAAAATATTTACTGGAGAAGTTCGATCGAGTAATAGGAGGGAAGCAACGTTAATCCCCGTGCGAGATGCTCGGGTCAGACAGATACACATTGTAAATTCCCTCAACTTCCAAGTTGTAGGTAAAGCTCATAAGCCTATACGTAACTACTGTTTGAACTGATATTTTACAACAACATGTCTACCAACCAGGTTTAATCCAATAAATTTTAGAATCCGACATGTACACATTTTTCTCCCTACAAAAACTAAAACAAACCGAATTTTTCCAATTTTCTTCTTAGTAATAACATACAGACATCATTTTTTATAAAAAAAAAACGTAGAAATATGTAAATTATACATAATGTACAGCAATGTCTTTTGTAATGTTAGTTTTGCGCCAATTCATCTGGTATGTGAGGTTTGATTTAGTAAGCGATTTGATCAGAGACTATTGTCCAACTGGAATTTAAAATAACCACAAAGCATCTCGTACGTGTATATTTGTGACTTGTCACTGTTTTATTACTCGCAATTCTTGTAACATTAAAACTTTTTACTAAAATTATTATTTTTTGATTTTTAATTTCGGCCCGCTAAATTAATTTGCGTGTAACTAGTTAACCACGTGTATTTAATACAATCCACCGTTTGAGATTCAATATCAAAATTTAATTTTTTTTTAGTACACCGAGCAGAGTATGCGTAAACGCGATTTATCACTATACACTTTTTCACGCAGCAGTTGGTTGAATCTAGTCAACTCTAAAATTTTAAATTATTTATAAACGAATTTTGATCAAATTTAAAATAAAATTTTCAAAATTTTTATTAACGGTATTAGGTAGAATCGTTGCAAATTAAATTTTAAATTTGGAACTAAATCGAATTTTTCCTTAACAAAATTTAATAAAAACGAATGATGTCAAAACGTAATATAGACTGTGGCATATTCGTAAAACTTTATTTATTTTTAAAAATTTGGGTATTGTCAATTTAAATACTAATACACAAATACTTTTACTTTTACTGAATTCATTTCATATTGAAAAGAAGAAATTATTTACGAAAACTAATACTGACTCGTATTGTTTTTTTAGTAAATCTAATAACAATTATTACCTTTGAATAATACCAATGAAGTAAAACTGTATACGTACCTAATCAATGTAAAAACTTTGTATAGTCATTGCCACAAAAGAAGATCCATACTTCATACTCATATGCATCTGTATTATGTAAAAACTCGCTAATCAAAACAATTACATTATAATGTAGCTGGTTAAATACTAAAATTTACTAAATATCTAGTGCTGACAACGCTAAAAGCATTTAATCGAAGTACTAACGTACAAAATTACTATTTGTTTAAGAACAGTGGAACATAGAACGTGTTTTTTAAATTTGCACAGCGATGACGCAGGGATCACTTTTCGTGACAACGACTATAATAAATAGCTAGTAAAATAAACAGTAAAAAACACTTTCTCGAAAATTTGATTTCATTACAAAACTGTTATAACATTGCGCAAGCTTTCACGATCACGATCAGTGTCAATATTGTTATACGGATGTCTATACGGCCATCTTCTTCAGGATGATTGAAGACATGAACTACGTAACCACACCGAAAAAATTCCAGAAGTAAAAGTAGCTATAAAGAAAATAAAAACTATTGAAACAGATAACTACAGGAAGTGAGCAAAGAATTGAAGAAAGTAAAAATACATAAGCGCAACATTTCTAGGGAAACAAAAACAACGTTGAAAATTTTGAAAGCCGATAAAAACATCGTCATACTCAAAGCAGACAAAGAGAATGAGACAGTGCTACTAGATAAAGAAGATTATCACAGTAAGATAGAGGAACTAGATCACAAGAGCACTTACAAAGAAATAAAAAATGATCGGACGGAGAAAATCACAAAAACAGTGAGTGAAAGCATAAAGAATTCGTCCATACCCGAAGAGATGCAAAAAATTATTCTCAAGAATCAAGAAACTACTCAAACTATACAGTGTACCAAAACTACACAAAAAGAAAGTACCACCAAAACCGATTGTGAGTAGTATTGAATTCCCAACATACGACTTGTCCAAGTATCTGGCTAATCCACAAAAACCTCACACCAGACAGGCTACTACAGCACGTGTGAAAAACCCACAACATTTTGTGTTGTTTGATTTATTAGCATATTTAACGTTGTTATATTTATTGACATGTATTTCATATCTTTTGTAACATTGTAGAGCTTTTATTTTAACTTGTAATATCAAAGTTGTTTTACGTTTTTAAATTTTTCTTTATTTTAATTTTTATTTTATAAGTACGTATATAATGTTAGTGCATATGCACTTGAGTCATTTAAGTCGAGTCTACTATCATACGTTTTGAGTACATTTTATAGTTTGTTGGGTCACTATTTAGTTTCAAAGATTTAGATTATAATTCTATATTCCAGTACCCTCGTTTGCTTTAGCAATTTATATTTCGTTATCATTTGAGGATTTCGCGTTTCTTGTGAGAACACTTTTTATCTATGAACCACCTCATTTTTTGGCAATATCATCTTGGAAGCTTACGACCAATCTAAAAGCCTACTACCTGGAGAACTACGTAAATGAATTAAGGTATTTATAATTACCGTTTAAAATCAATTGTGATTTTACTTTTGCAAACTTAAGCTTTGATTTTAATCGAAAAAAGTTTATTGCTTATTTATCGTACCGTTAGAGAACTTTGTCTTTGTATGTGTGTCAGTGTATGCACTCTAAGAAGTTCCATTTAGAGTGTGTTCAACAGGATAACGGGCTTTTCGGTTTGGCCAGATGCAAAAGTCTAATTAAGTTATTAACATTTCTAACGCCATTTTAATTTTGACTTTTACTTTTACATTGTGAGTTTTCCAAATTTTTGAACTTAACTCACGAGCATCTTCACTAAACACCGATAATTCCCTTGTTTATGTTGATTTTATGCAGGAATTTCTTTCAATAACATCTTTTGCATGTAACACTACGCTCAAAACTAAACCTACGCACTAATTAGACTGCAAACATAAAGAATCGGTTTAGTAAAAATTTACTTATCTACAACATATTTTCTGTACGACGATAATTCTACGAACAAAAAAATGGAACAGCAATGAAAAGCTCTTTATCAGCTGTAATAGTTGATTTGTTCATAATAGCATTTAAAGAAAACGCCATAAGATTTAGTTCATTGAAACCTAAATGTCGATGATACCTTTGTAATATGACAGCACGTGGAGGAAAAATTACAACAATTTCTGAGTCACATTGATTTACTACACGAAGATGTCAAGTTAATCATGGAAAGGGAGCAAGATGGTAATCTACCTTTCTTAAATGTAATAGTAAAAAAAAACTCAAGAGAAAAAACTACAACACGCAGTGTACAGAAAGAAGACACATACCAACAGAGATCTACCCGCTAGATCTCACTATTATATAATGCAAAAGAAAACTCTTATAAACACACTACTATCCAAAGCCAAAACCATCAGTGATAACCTACATCTAGACAATAAGAAGACGCACCTCAGCAAAGCACTAAAAAAATAATGGTTACACACACATGGACATAAAAAAATCTACGATAAAGCGGACGAAGCAGCAAATAGAGAATCACCAAGAAAATAGAAACAATTCTAAAGAAACAAAAGATTCAAATACGTTTTAGTACAACCACGTCAATCCAACAGTATCTACCAATAGCAAAAGACAGACTAGAAAGAACAAGGCCAGAAGGTATCTATTAAATAAAATGCCAGTTGTCACGAGAAAATCAGGTCGCTTAAGTTGGGCAGCCAAATTTGTTATGTGGTTTCTTCCCAACAAAAAAAAAGAAGCAACGGCTAGCACAGTTTACCCGGAGAAGGAGTCGCAGGCTTTGTGATGCTAAATTATAACTTAAATCTAAAAAAAGCGCTAATACGATAAAAGATTAAATTAAGAGAGATATCGTCTAACTCCTCCAAGACTCAATGCGCACTGTATACGACTTTGTGAAGCACAAAATGATATTATTAATTGTGTTAATCTAACATGCACGTATGGTCAACAATCGACATAACCACCGAAATACAAATCGTAAAATTTGAAATTGTAATACTCACAGTTAGGTTTTATCCGGTAAGGGATTAGCTAATTCCATACTTGCATTACCTAAAACGTAATATTAAATCTAACACAAAACGTACATACGGCTAGCACAAGTAAATTTGTTTTTATGCATACAATCATTTGAGATAACAAATGCGCAGCGTTTCCCCTCGACTTAACGTAATAACTTATGGCAGTAGCTCCTCTCAAAAGAAATCCAATTTTAAAGGTTTGCAACCCCTTGACGGTGTGAATAGTAACGTTTTAATAACGAGACGTCATGGAAATTTTCCCAAATATGCCACATGTTCGTTATCTTCACTGATAACGGTAAACGTGTGGCTATAGACAATTAGGACAAAATTAAATTAAACCCCAAATAAAAAAATATAACGGCTTACCCCTACTCAGCTTCCCCCTAAGTAACCACAAAACTAATTCGCATATTCACATAAAATAATCTAATGGTGAAAGCCTTGTTGGGCGTAAAAAATACAAAGCTTATAGAGCTGCTGACGTAAAAGTTGGTGGAGGTCGAGGGACAAATTTTATACTTGAAAAAAAATTTCATACTCAAAAATTTATCTACCAACTTTTTAACATAACACAGTGACAAACAGAAAGAACAGTAGAGAAACGAACTAAAAAACACAAAAAAAGAAAAGATTTTTTTAAAAATTAGACAATTGGCAATGGCAAAACATACACATAAAACTAGACATAGAATAGATTTCATCAACGTAAAAGTGATAGCTATCACCAACAACTACAGAAAAAGACTAATCAGAGAAGCCTTGGAGATAGAAAAGAACAAAACCGTCAACAGAGAAGATGGACATCACCTCAGCAACACATGCAAAAGCTTACTACGCAACTCCGTTTTAGTTTTTCCCATAGTATTAACAGAAATAAATTTTTAAAGACACAGATCTTAGTTACTTTTTACCAGTTTAATTAATTCTTTAACTCTCTTTCTAGATGATCCCGTGATAAACTTCCTTAATTGTTTGAGTCCATGCGCTCCATGCAGTATGTTTTTGCCTTAATAAGTTTCTAATCTCCCTCTCACAGTCTTATATGCTAGACCACAGGTTAACTCAGACCGTATTAGACGAATTTCAGCTTTTTTGCTAATTCCTTGCTCCCTGATCTACTGCCAGCGATTCCATTCCAGTACTTTGTGTAGTTTTGAAACCATTTGTATACCAGATTATTGCTTTCTGCTTTCTCAGTTGCTGTCCACCCACCTCATTTTCCTTTGTCGATATAATTATCCAATAAGTTTTATGAAAATAGATGTTTAGACCGGTTCTGTTTGACTTCATGCTCAGCATGTAATTTTTGTTTATCTGATCAAAAATCTCGGTATGGTATCCTACTCTAGCACAACTGTTTCCCTATTCGTTAGATGTTAATTAGTACGCGGCTGCGAAAACTTCTGATTACACCACGAAATGTAAAGCTAGTCTAGCAAAGTTTCCATCGTTGCAGTAGACGTCATTGACATTGCCAATGTGATTTCTAGGCACGCAAGTTTCTGTAACTTGTCGAGTTTTGCTGTGGATTCTTTTCTGTCAGATTTATGCCACCAAGTTAAAGATTCCTATGTGATTCTAAAAACTATCACTTTAAAGTATACTAAAAGAATCATTTTTGGTTTTAGTCCCCATGTTTTATTTATCAGACTCCTACAGGCCCAAAATTCCCGAGTAGCTTTGTTAATTGTTTTCTCTAAGTGAGCGTTAAAGATTAATTTAGTATCTAACATAAGTCACAAATAATTTAACCTCATTGCTCACTTGAAGTTCTTTTCCCACCATTGAAGTTTTTTTAAATCCTAAAGTTTCCTTCTTCTTGTTGTCTTGGCAGAGTTCAGTGTGCGTCCCTCTGCCGTACAGCAATTTTCCACAATTTTTAAGACTTTTTGCATGAGGTTTGAAACAATCATTTAATAGTGATATCATCTGCATATCCTTGCGCATCTATATCGCTCTGGCCAAGTCCCGTAAAATATTCTCTACTACTAAACTCCACAATACAGACATGCGTTCAAAAAGCCATTCATATAGTTCATTACATAAAAGTACTCCTCTTTGAACTGTAGATTCTATTGAGTTTTGCAGCATGTACGGATTATTTGTGACCATTCCGGCAATAACTGCAATCCTAGCTATTAGGTCTTCTACACTTTTATCAGCTGTTTCATAAATTACATTTTTTATGTGTTCCTAGAGGAAGAAAATGAGGGGAATCAAGCCGGGGATCTGCGCCGGCCAATAGACATGCCCACTACGTCCAATGAATCTATCGGGAAATTGCGTGTGCAACCACTCTCTAACGGCTAGAGTAGAATGTGGGACAGCCCCGTCATGTTCTTTTTACTTGTAGTAGCACTTCTTCAAGGAGTTGTGAAAGCCTCAAAAGACCCCTTAACCCGCAAGTGTTGATCAACAGCCACAAATGTGCGGGCGTTCGGAAATTACACATTTGGGTTTTTATGGTATAGTTAACGTGCGGTACGTAATCTATGCGTACTTATTTTAATGACACCCTGTATAAAAAGTAAACCAAATCTATGGGGTATAAAAGTTTACACGATTTTTTGTGCTTTGGGCATTGTTTTATAGTATATAAGATCTCAGTTACTCTTTCTGTAAAACTGCAAAAACGGTCAGCTATCAATGTACTAGTAGTATATATAAAAAAAAATAAAAAATTGTATAAAAAAGCTTTATATTAAATAATTGCAATTGAAATTTTTTTTGCGTGTTTGCAGGCCTAGGAGTGGCAATTGCCACGTCCTTCTAGTCTGTTTATCTATAGTGGAATTTCGTTAAAATTGCATAGAGTAGTTGTTACAGCAGTTAAAGAAATTAACAAATTAAGACCTAAAGGGTTAAAAGCAAATATTGATTATTAAATACAATTAGATTTAAAATCAAAGCAATTCCAATACGACTCTGCTAACAAAATTCCAATCCGTATTTATTAAGTTTATGTTGGTGATGATTCTACGCACACGAAACTTCTAACAAAAAAGTTTGTATGTAAACCCTTCTTTAACGTTACAAAAAACTTATAATAGAGTATTAACAACAACGCCAAGAAATTATGAACTATTTATTGTGACTAAGATAAGAATGTCTTTATCTCACGCCCTGATAAAGCCCCTTACGAAAGTGGGCGAAACGTTGGCAACTTCGGTTACAACAACAATGACACGGTCCAAACCCTGAAGACATTATTATCATAACCAAAATCTAACTAAGAATCAATTTGTGAACCAAGCCAGATTCTAACCTCTAAAAAAGATAAGAAAGAAAACGGTAAACTTGAAAAAGCAAACGAAAATCTAACAAAGAACCACTACAGAAGTTACAGTTGAAAAGGGGCGTGTTTTCGATAAAAAACTAATGACCGGGAATCAAAGAGGAGATAGCTCAAAACCATAATCGCGATTGAAGTTATTGGGGTGTTTGATGATTTCTATGCTCTTTCAGAACTTCCTGTTGAAAAAGAATGGAGATTTGGCAATCACCGAAACGTTATCAAAATCTATCCTGTGACCTGTAGTAAAATGATGTTCAGCAACCGCAGACTTAAAAATATGCCTTTTTTTTATACAACGATCATGTTTTGAAATGTGAGTAATGACGGAACGACCGGTTTCACCAATGTAGACTAAACCACATGAACAAGGAATTTGGTACATACCTTGAGATGAAAGTGTAGGAAATTTGTCTTTGGGAGAAGGAAGATTCTGAGAGATTCTGCCTGTCGAGTTGAATATGGGTTTAATACTATTCTTACGTAGAAGTTTCCCTATTTGATCTGTAACCTTGTGAATGTAGGGTAAAAAAGGCCAATTTCAGGTTAGATTCGGGAGTAGAAATGTCCTTAGTTAATCGATTACGTGGATGTAGACAACGATTAATAACTCGATGAATATCTCGCTTTACATAACCATTGTTCAGTAAGGTTCTAGTAAGATGACGGAGTTCCAAGTCTAGATTCTCAGGTTGGCAAATAGAAAGGGCACGATGAACCAAAGATTCAATAACAGAAAGTTTCTGTGCAGGATGATGATGAGACGAAGCATGAAAGTATCTGTCCGTATAGGTGGGTTTGCGATAAACAGAATGGCCCAGAAGTCCCTCGGGTTTACGAGTCACAAGAACGTCAAGAAATGGAAGAGAACCATTACTTTCGATTTCCACAGTAAATTTGATATCTAAGTGTTGATTGCTAAGATGATCAAGAAACTTCGGCAATTCGAGATGACCATGAAACCAAACTTTAGGTTTTAATATCGATGATTCCAAAGCAACCGTCTCAAAGGATTCCATCAAAATGTTAGCTACAACACGTGATAAAGGAGAACCCACAGCAGCACCAGAAACCTGTTCGTACAACTTGTTACCAAATTGGAAGTAAGTAGAGGATAGACACTTATCAATAAGAGGAACCAAACTCAAGTCCTTGCCAAGTTGAGACAGAATCTGTTTGATGATAATAAGCGAATCCTTAATAAGAACTTTAGTAATAAGTGAAGTTACATCAAAGCTCACAAGAAGATCTAGGGTTCAAGTTTTATAGTTTTCAAACGTTGAATAAAATGATGAGAGTTGAGGATGTAAGAAAAGGTTTTACCTGTAAACTCGCAAAGAATGTTGGACAAAAACTTGGCTAGTTTGTAGGTAAGAGATTGGATAGTACCTACTGACGATAGGTCAAAAGGGAATGCCTTGTTTGTAAACTTTGGGAAGTCTGTATAGTCTAGATGGTTTAGAATCTGAAGGAGTGTGTCGACGTTTAGTTTTAGGAAGTAAATTGAAAGATTTGATGATTTGGCTGACCTCACGTTCAATCCTCGAAGTGGGATTACAAGATAAAGAGCGTAAGTTTCTTCAGACAAAATAGAATGTTTTTTCGCAACATAATCAATTCGGTTCAAAACGACAGTAGCGTTGTCTTTGTCGACTGGAAGAACAATAATATTAGGATTTTTAGATGATTGAAGGATTTTGCTAGTGTTAATACGAATGGGATCTGAGATGTGGCAAGGAAGATGTCTTTTGAAAGACTCAACAGCACATAAAATATCTTCTTTAAGAATACGTTTGGGAGCAACCGCAAAATTCAAACCATTAGAGAGCACCGATTCCTGTTCTGAAGTGAGGGTTAAACTAGATAAATTGACAACCGTCTTTAAGGAGTTAGTCGTGGATGAAACTTTATGATCCTTGTATTCCAATAATTTAAACTTTTTGAGATGATCTTCAGTGGTTAGTCGTAGAGTGGTACCAGACCGCTGGTAAGTAATGTTGTCAAAGAAATTCCAATCTTACGGTGACAGTTGCTTGTTTAAGTTTTTCGATTTATCTCACGCCCTGATGAAGCCCTTTACGAAAGTGGGCGAAACGTTGGCAACTTCAGTTACAACAATGATATATAAGATATTCTTATCTTAGTATAGACTCCGGCCGTGAAAGCCTTCGCTATTATATTTATTCAGAATCTGGAAAAATCAAAAAACGCCCCAAATTGTTCCAATATATAATAGTTGTCCTAAAACGCAAACCATCACTAAAATTAGTAAAATGTATAATAATCTGTTTCAACCAGATGTCCCTTCTTTAACTTTGTGTTTATCCAACATGTTAGTTATATTGTCTTTTGTTTTTGCTCGTTCTTTAAACATAAACACAAACATTTTAAATTTGACTTGTGCTTTAACTTTATTTTGTTGACCACAATACTGGAAAATGACTACGTTTATCTCCGAATCATGTCGTTAAGCGTGTTCATTGATCGTCAAATACAAAATCAATTGTTTTGCTGACAATGTTGTCAAATCAATAGCTACTATTCAGATTAACAACAGCGTCAGCTAATAACTTAATTTATTTTTCTTTATGGAACAAATGTAAAACAATAGCTAGCAAATTTTAGCTACAATTAATCATCATAGTAAAATAGTAGTACAAAAACTCGTACTAAAAATTGAATTCTGGATTGAAATCTTCAAAACCAGATTTATGTAATACATTAGACAACTTTTAGTAAATATCAAAAAATGCTATTTTGTTTTTATCAAAACTACGGACTTGAATTCTTTTGACTACGAGAATAAACAACTTCTTTCAAAATACTCTGAACTTACAGATAATTTGATAGAAAAACTACTAAAAACAAAATGTTAAAAAGAAAAGAAAAAATGGGTACTTGTATTTCCACTTTATCACAGATCTTTTCTAAAGTATGTAGTTCAATATGTGCATGTTTCTCATATTACAAAAAACACTATAAACGTTGAATTAATATTCATTAAAAATCGCAGCACAAATTGTTCAAAATTATCAATAAAAGCGTGACCAATGTCTAGTAGCCTAAATATTATTGTCGTCCCTCTAGCACGCGACCTGAATTCAGTGCAATATTGCGTGATACGTAACAAACAAAATATAATAACAGTATAGATAAATTTTTCAATAACGTGGGGCAGTTAAAAACACGTATAAATAATTATGACCCTACGAATAAACGTTAATAGGTTAAAAGCTAAAACTGATTTATTTACAAATCAATTAGCACAACATTCTGCATTAAAACTGTACAAAAATACATTAAAATTTAAACCTAAATGAAATAAATTCGAAAAAATTATGTGCTATTAGTGTTATTAACACTTTTTATAAAATAAAAGAAAAACCATCTTGACATAAGCAAAAATTATTTGCCTAAAAATGTGCAAATTCATAAACAAGCAGATAAATATTATAATAAACATTTAAAACAATATAATGCTTAAAACTTACCAAAAAAGCTTTTTCGATAATGCTTTTGTCTTGGGGTTTCAAAGCAAACCTAAAACAAACAATTGGAATTATTAATCTTTACACGTCATCATACTTTTTTTTTAAAATTTACTCGTATGACGTTTGAATTATAAAATTTTCATTGAATATGATGATTAATCGTTGTCACTAAACAACAAACACAAACGGTTTTTGGTAAAATTCAATTACTAAAAAACGTTTTTTGTAACAATTGTATTGCTTAGTTTATGAAACTTAAACGTAATGCATATGCACGAAACTACATATTTAATTAAATAACTTTTTCAATTTTGATTACGGTTTAAAACTAGAAAACATTAGATTTTATTAATTTAGAATTCACCGTTTAGGAAGGGCATGTAAAACCACTTTAATCTATTTTTGTGGCAACGTTTCGTGTTAAAAGCGAGCACTTCATCAGGCCAAAGAATAAAATCAAGTGGATCAATCCACCGACCAAGGACATAGGCAACTTTACGAGATTGTGGTTACTAAATAATAAATAAAACATTAAACATAAAATGGTTAATAATTAAAATTTTTAAATAACACAGGACACAAACGTTCAACAAACAATTGACAAATATTGAATGTTTGTTGAAAAGAAGCTAAGGAAGAAACTAGACTTGTATGGGTTAAAAGTAACTATAAAAAATACCAAAAAATAAACAAAAAGATGTTACGTGTCTTTATTAATAAATTTTCACATTTCGTATTCTAACAAAAATTCTTAGTAGCAAATGCGTCACTAGCGGTATGATATTAGTAAACAGGCGGAACCTGAGTAGGTTCATTTCGTAAAAACGTTGACTGTTCAATCGCAAGCACTTCACTTTTATTTAATTCCACGTCGACATTTTACTATTACGCTTATAGCAATGGAAATGAGTTTCAAATAAAGATTTTTTATTAAACCGCTTGCAGGTTGGCACCATTTTTCTATTTTGCTAATTTAAAATAATTTCAGCAAGTTGGCGGAGGCTCAAAGCCTTTTCTTCAAGCATAATTACGAGAAGTACAATCATTATCACATTGTAATGATATTTAAAACTTTTTAGACCAATTAAACCGCAATGCAATAAAAGATGAATTGATGACTTCAGAGGCTACATTTAAGGGAAATTTTGGCTTCGATCAGTTGTCGATAACCTGTTTAATTCTTTTAATGTTAATGTTATTTATTTACCTTACGGCTTCAGCTTTATTAATGATATTAATTCTGTAACGCATTTACTTATCTGTATTTATTGACGTTCTGATTCGTTAATTATACGTGTTAAGCCTTCAGCTAATTTTAATGTATTTACGATCATTACTAATATTTACTTTTAGTCCAGCATAATTATTCAGCCTCCAATTTATAACAAATTCGAGTATTACTGTCCACGTTCATAACTTGAACAGATCAAGTAACCTTAGTAACTGTTCGTACACAAAACCGGTAGTGGCTATTTTAAATTGGCGAATGCAAGCTTGCACTCCTGAAAACTGTCGAAAATATATAACCATAGTAACAATTCGTTTTATATGCTACACTAAAAAACTCTAAGAAATAAATGAGAAAGCAAACAATACGAATATAGCCGAACGACGTTTTCCGTTTGACCCTTGTACGCTTCGGCTGTCCCGTTAAGAATCGCTCGGTAAAATGCTTTTTCTTCTGCCAACATCCACCTTATTTCAATATTTCAAAAAAATTCTTTCAATATAAAAGGTATTAATATCTAAGAACTTTGCTCGATGTCGATTTTTACAATGTTTACAATTTCAGCACCCGGCTTATGTACACCTATATTTGATCTTTGCTAAATATATATAAAGTGTGCTACTAAATTTCCTGCTGATGATATCAATTAGCTCTTGTACTAAGAACGAGAATTGGTAATTGAAACACTTGGTTCCGCGCGAATTATCCATAGTAGAAAGCTCACCAGATTTCTACCTCGAGTAAATTACCACCTTCTTCACCAGAACTCAAACTATTTTTGCTGCATTACTTGATCTACGATGTACAAGAGCGCGATCGACAAATACGGTTGTCAGTTGAGAAGACGAAGTCCGTTAGTATAATAGAGTATTTCCCGCTTATTAATTTTCTTTGTTATACGGTGCATGAACCATTTAAGTCGATTTAGTTTGCTAATCACTTACTGCGGTAAAGATAACAAAATATTACTGTCTTTTATTGCATTTAACTTATTACATAAATTTTAAAACGCGTTAAATTTTGTAAATAGATACGAAAGTAATTTTTAGTGCTTCCGGTAGCAGCGTGGCTATTAAAGCCATTTCATACCCCACCTTCGTAGAGGACGTCACCTACTCCGATTGGTATAATAGTGCAAACGCGTTTAAATAATTTATTAATAGCTATTTGCAACGGGTAAAATTTTGTACTTTCACTTCAAATATTCAATCTGATGTCACACGACAAACGTTCAAGCAATAGTCAAGTTCAGTCCATACTTTTTAAAATGTGTCTCGGTCGAAATTGACAATGTCAAATCTGCTTTAGCACAAAGGTGAGTTAGTTTCTCGTTTAGATACCAACGCACCTCATGATCCTAGTGAGACAGAGCTCAATTTTGTTAAAATACCAAGTGGTTGGAATCATCTGTCAGTTGCGGAGACAACCACAACTGCAATATATCAAGGCAGGATATACCGGTCCCAATTTTTTCATTAAAAAAACGGTCGGTACACTTTTGTGTTGGATACAGCTAGCAAATGTGTCGTCCTCTATTGCTTTCTGTTTGTTATGGTCATGGTAAGAGATTAACATTGGCCTCTTCAAATCGATTCAAAAAGTATCTAGCTATATGGGGACGACCATTATCCTGCTGGAAAAATGGGCCTTTAAACTGATAAAGAATATGAAGTTCTATCACCTCGTTAACATATCGCCGGGCGTTTATACAGCCTCGGATCAATACCAAACGAGACTTACTCCCATAGACTATAGTACCCCATACCATAATCCACACACTGTGGTGCACAAGTCGCCCCACAGAAAATTGAACATTGCTCCGTTTCGCACGTCTTCTTCTGACTCTCATATGGCCATCATGCATCAAAATAACAAAATCGAGATTCATCACTGAAGACTATTCTATTCCCTTCTAGATTCTAGTGAAGTCGCAACCTACACCACTACAAACGTTAATGTCGGTGTTGAGACGTCAGTAGTAGCACAAGATGATTAGATTGCGTCCAAAATTTTTGATTCAACGGTAAACTGTTCAAAGACTTACAAGACGACCTTTATTACCTGACCATTGTTCGGCAGTTAATCTGGCACTGGAAAATGAGTCTCTTATAGCCATAAGTCGAAGATGACGGCCCTGCATGTCATTTGTTTGCCTCCGTCCCCCAGTTCCCTATCTACGACAATTCTGATCTTCCCTAGTCCATGTTTGATAACAGCGCGTGATATTGAATTGGTTCCGGTTAAAACACTTTGTAATTTCCCTGTACAAAAAACCACCTTCACATAAGCCAACAATTCGACCTCTGTCGAATTCGCTTAATTGCTGGTAATTTTTACGCTGTCGTACTCTAAGCATAATCGCACTCTCAAAACACGAGAGAGAGAGACAACAATATTAAAATTAACCAAGACTAAAACGAAATACACACGATAATGAAATAGTAGTCCATTTATGTAAAGTTTTAATCATTTACTACATCTGAATAACTAAACCTACCTGCCATGTCACAAAATTTCCACCCCAACTTAGTGTTGCAATTTCAATGTCACAAAGTATATAAACATGTAATTTATTCTATCTGTAATTGTCAAACCCGGTGATTCTTTTGTAGTCATTCAAATTCTTTATTCATGTGGTTTAGTATACTTGGGCAAAACTAGTTGTTGCGTCATCACACGCATTTCATGTATACTCTCAGTATTAGATTATGGTTTGTAGTAATAAACACCACTCATTACCGAAAATCTGATGTAAAAAACATTACCTTAAAAATAAAAATAGAGAAGTAATCGAAATCAAGAAGCATGATAACATGAACTGATTTGATTTCAGTTTTATTTTCTGAAAAAATCAGCAACATAACTATCAAAACGTTAAATTTAGTTAATTTTTCAAAGTTTGCCTGCTTGGTCAATTAACGTTTTTAAACAAATGCAAAAACCAATACATTATGACTGTTTTTTTGCAAATACAAAATCATATTAAGATTAGAACAAAAAACATAGAAAAAAACCTTAATATCGCGCGCCAATAGGACAAGAAGGCCACGAAAATATTTTCAGTTTATTCATGACTGGGTAAAATAATAGACCTGACCTAAGATTTAATCAATAAACTATCCGCCAAGAAACCCGAGAAAATCCGGATTCCAGAAGTTGCAAAAAAACAACATCTTCCCAAACCGCAATTGGAAACAAACAAAATCATCGTCCTTCCGTCTTCCATCATACTCAGCCATTATATCCAAATTTTGTTATCACACCACAATTGGAAAACACATTCAGAATTTTTCTACAACATATTCAAGAAAAGACGAAAGTCAAAACAGCTGATATATTAAAAAAGTTTACAAAACCAAGATCCAATGTCAACTGGAGTAAAAGAACTCAGGACCAACTATATTCCTAGCTGACAAAGTAAATGTCACTGTAATCATAAACACCAGTGATAACATCGACATAACAGACGCATTACTACAAAATTCGACATAGAAACCATTAAGAAGAAATCCAATGAAAAAAATTCTTCCGCTATAAAATCTGACAGCACGATCATCATCAGAAGAGATGCTTCAACCTTTGGACGGCAAATTGCGACATTTCTAAAGCCTTCCGAAAACCCATTACCTCGTCGCCAAATTGTGAGTGCTGCAGGTTTAGCGTCCCATCTTCTAGCAAAATATATATGTGCTATTCTATAACTACTTACAAAAAATCATACCTATGTATCACGTTAGAAACTACCGGCATTTTGTCTCAAAGATTAGTAGGGGAAATTGTAAGCACTTGATATCTTCGTCTGTTTTGATGTGATCTCTCTTTACAAAAATACCAGTACAAACAACATATATATATATTGGGTTTGATTACATATATTCACAATACAACGAATATTTCATTCTATCATGTACATACTATAATCATACAACCGCAGGTTGTCTTCCCACTCCCAGTCTCCATGCTTTTCTGTTATAAGCTACGTCCTCTTCTAAATCGCGATCTTTCCTGGCTTTTCTAATCCCATAGTTCCAGGAACGCCGTGGTCTGCCTTTTTTGTTTTTTCCCGTGGGTTTCCGTGCAAATAATCGTTTCGGCCATCTGTTTTCCTCCATCCGTAGTATGTGTCCGAACCATTTTAAGCTTCTCTTTTCAATCCTATCGATTATCGTTTCTGTTGCTTTCGTCATTTCGTGCATGTTCCAGTCTTGACCTTCTCGCACTTCTTCTTAGATAATCCATTTCCACAGCCATTGTTTTCCGTTTATCTTCTTCTTTTATTCTCCATACTTCACTACCGTAACATAGCACTGGTCTGGCCTATCCGCTTTTTATTCTTCTTACTAATATGTTTGTGCCACCATATCGCACTGAGTGCCCCTATTGCTTTGCGTGCACTTTGTATCTTTTTCTGAATCTCTTGTTTACCTATGCCATCCTTAATCCACTATTGTTCCCAAATACTTAAACTTATCTACTTGCTTTATGTTGATGTCATCGTTAATAGGGATTTGGAACTGTGCGTCAGAATTCACTACTAAATATTTTGTTTTTTTCCAAGCTGATCTCAAGTCCCCATTTTTTATTTTCATTGTATAGTTGTCTAAGCACGAATTCCATATCATACGCATCGTGGGCTAGTATAACTTGGTCGTCAGCAAAATTTAGAGTAAACAGATTAGACGTATTGATTGGAATTCCCATCCCTTCACAAGCTCTCTTCCAATTTCTGAGTGCAACTTCTGCGTATATATTAAAGAGAGTGGAGATAAACTACAGCATAGTCGTAACCCTTTAGTTGTACTAATAGGCTCCGACAGCATATTTGGTTGTTTTACGTAAGTCACATTATCTTTATTTAGTTCTTGTATGTTTCTAATTAAGTAATTGCTTTCTCCAATTGTTTTTAAGGTCTCCCACAGTTTATTTCTTGGTACATTGTCTACTTTTTTCAAATCAATGAATGTCATATGTACTTCCTCTCCTTTGCTAATTTTTTTCTCTATGAACTGTTGTCTGGTAAACAAATTATCAATACATGATCGTCCTGGAGTGAAGCCATACTGATCTTCTCCTATCTTGTTACCGACCTCTTGTCTTATTCTTTTTTGTATTATCCTGCCCCGCAGTCTGCTAAACGTACTGGCCACATTCTTGGGATCTCTCCTGTTTCCTTTTTTGTAAATAAAAGATATATAACAGACTTTTTATTCTTTAGGTATTTTCTCTTGTTAGAGACACTGATTCATTAGATTTGTAATATCTTCCCAAAGTTGAAACCCTCCATATTTCAAAAATTCCACGTAAATGTGTCCAGGTCCGGGTGATCTGCCATTTTTCATTTCAGCTATACTTTCGCAAGACAAAACAGCTTGCATCTATTAGCATCTTGTAATCTATTAGATGCAAGCTGCAATGTCTTTCGAAATGTCAGTTTGTTTGGGTTCACGAACGACAATACGGCAAAGGCCAAGTTCTACTTCTTGTTTTGCCTCTCAAGAAGAGACTAGGACTAAACCTAAGTCCTGGTGTTTTACTACGACGCAGTCTAAACCGAAAGTCGCTTATAATCATAAACGTTAAACATCATCAGGGCCAAATCTGCCGGTCGGTACAAACCGTTCGTCAAAAATCGATCAATTTTTCAGCGTTTCCAAGAAGCCGATATGCAAGAATGTGTTTACGTTTCAAAATCAGAGGTAGAAAATAGTTCCAAATTTCTGATGGTAACAATCCAACAAACAAAAGAAATTGACCTGTTCTAATCTTTTCTGTAGATACGATTTTAAAATTAAATTAAAAATATACTTGACATTAGCGTAACAATTTCATTACAATCAATTTTATTTTAATAGAATCCTAATTTTCGATTGATTAGCACTAAATGAAGCAATTTAGAATAATGAGAAAATAAAATTAGCACACGACTTTAGATAGTTACAAGATTTACGGCTAAAACCAGTGAAAAACATTTTGACTCAATAAAAGTAATTTAAGTAAAAAGTTTCTTCACTAAATCACATACAACCTTTTCACTTTATACAATAATACGGTTTACCCTGCCAACATAGCATTCTTGATCAAGATTACTAGACCGAAAATAGATATCATCACACTCAGTTAAGCCCACCACCATTTGACTCGTCCAAATAAACACGTACCCCTTGGACTACTAATTGCCGCTTAACTCTAATGTTATTTATCAGCTCATCCCTTTTTCCTTTTGTTAAATTTTAGTAGAATACCCTAAAACTGACGGATTTGAATTCTATAGGATTATTACAACTCACAATTTATCACAAAACTCATCAACTATAAAACCATTCTCGTAGTCATTAGGGACCACGTTTCTATTAAATTTGAAACAGGGTGAAACCACGATCAGAATTGCTAAATTAAAGCGAGTAATAGTAAAACGTACACAAAAGTTCCTTTTAATTGATGAGCATCAACATTTTACCAAGCATAGAACGGTGTTAATCTTCATTAAAACAATGGTCTCGAATAAATCAATTATGCGCAGACGTGGTTTCAAAGACAACAAATTCCCTAAAGCTTTCAGATTTTCTCTATAGCGTAAAATACTGTTCTAAAAGCGCTTTTAAGCAAATATAAGATTGTTAATAAAATTATAACTAAAATATAGCGTCGTCGTGTTTGCAACAACAGTAAAAGAACGCCGGGGTGAAATATGGCGGAATTGCACTAGGGCGAGTCCCTTAGGAGACACTGTGAAAATATGCGGCTATAATTCACCCTGCCAGCCGCAGCCGCTCAGCGCACCTAATTATACTAACAACGTACTGCTGTCTGGCCTGAACCTTGCGACAACAAGAAAAGCGCACCGCAATATTTATACCGCCATTATAACAAACCACTAAGATTTAACCCCCCAAATTTAATGTTCTACCACCACTCATACTGTAAGTGCTCCTTCACAAAAACCGACAACATAATGGACCCTCGGCTAGGACTATCCCAAATCGATTCCGAGTAACTCTTGTTGCACAAATTGGAAAAGTTGATACGAATTTCTCGAATAGAGTTGTTTTCAGTGTTTAACCTCCAACTAAAATCAAACGGCTAAATCGTATTTAATTAAACGTCTTTCTTAAAAAAAACGGATTAGGTTAAAAAGTAGATTTGTCGCGTAAATGGCTTTTTGTTTCTACTTTATTTGGGAGAGAAAAAATTTCGCGAGATGGTTTATGTCGAACTTCTCACATCACCAGCTAACTTTGTTATAAAGGGATCTAAAGTAGTATAAAAAGGTATATTCAATTTTTAAAAAAACTTTTCCGACGTTTTATATTTTTCTTTCAGATAGCAAACTCTTATACATGTTTTTAGACAAGGCTTTTGTATAATTCCTTGTGGAACTTCAAAAAAATATATGACGCCAATATTTAAAAATTGGAATAATAAATTTCTCAAAATGCTTTAATAACAAATTACGACTGACTAAACTTATTTCATTATAAACTATTATTGTTATTCGTAACAACTAAACACAGCCGCAAAACAATTAAGATATCGTTTCCAAATCTACTATACGAGATAGATACAATTAATTCTGTAGTACATTAATAACATTTACAATACAATAATGAATGGGCTGAATCCCTAAGTTCCCTAGCCAATTTTCAAACCACCTGGCTGCTCAATATTTCGATATCATACCTTACCCACAACAATTAGAAAATAAAGTTATGCAATAATTAAAATTTTAATGACTGTCTAAAGTGACCTCTTGGCATTAACTTTGTTCTTAATAATAATTGAATGTAATTCCAAAATAAAACTAAAATATATAAATAACGTAACAGTACTTTTTCTACGACTAACAGACAATACGATACATTATATGTCTATTTGCGATTAGGCAACGTTATGCTTTGTGTTTGACCAATTTTATTTCAGTACAGACCAAAGTCATTTACGTGCAGGTCAAAGCTATCACCGTACAGTTTAATAAATTATGAAAGCTTAATTTAAATAATTTGTACGGTTATTCCGTGCAGCACAATTATAAAATTTAATAACAAAATTATTTAGGGTCATGTAGATGCAATTGCATTAGTTTCAACGGTACGTATAGAGTAAAAAAAAGTTTAGTTTGTAAATTAAATGTTTTAGTTTACGTTTACAAACGTTGGCATTTAGTAGTAACTTTCTTGTAAATATATTTTGAAAAAACTATGTTCAAGGTAATTAGAAAAACGTCACTACTTCTTTTCTTGTAAAGTTTTTTTTTAAGAAAAAAAAACAGTAATTTATCCGACTTTAGCGTTTGCGGTGTTATAAAGGAGTTGTAAGGGTCAACTGTATACAAACTTTACAATATTTACTAAATTTTGCTCAAATTAACTTAAAGAAATTAGTAATTATTAACATCGATCAGTTTTCTAAACTGCATGTCAGTTCAGAAGCGACTAATTATCTTTTGGCATTCATCGATAGTTGGAAAATACCAAGATGTTTCTTCCGAACATGCCTTATATTCATAAATATATATATATGTATACAAAACCATCTATTTGCACAGTGTCGCAAAAAATTTATTCATAAACACAAGATAAATATTACAAAAGCAATTAATTGTTACAAAACTAATTATTCGGTATAAAAAGATTAAAATAATTTTTATACTAAAACAATGATAATAAAACCACCAATTCTTTAACTGTTCGGTTTACAGAAAATTTTCATTCTCGTTGGCAATGACAAACTTTCTTTACTCATTATACAATGTACTATTTACACAAAAACAATATTTCTTAGTTTCATTGTTTCAAGTTTTGCAAAAATAATTCCATTTTACCATCGATTTTTCGATACTATTAATTTTTATTTTTAAATCTACACCATTAAAACTTTGCTATTGTTAATTATTTGATACTTTGAGTAGTTCAATACTATCGATAATATTGATACTAGGACTCGATTATCGTATCGATATATCGATACGTTAGGCGTATTGATTCCCAATACGTATTGACATTTCGATATCTCGATACGAATCGATATTTGATCCAAGTTGTTACCTCCAATACTTCAATATTTTCAATATTTCAGTAAAGTCACTGCTTTGATACCACCAATACTCCGAGATATCATCCAAATTTTGATACTTCTGATACCTAAAAAATTTTGATACCGTTCATATTTCAACATAGCGAATATGTCAATATTGTCGATAGTTTTGATAATACGGTTACGTTGATACTTTAATATGTACCAGCAATAATTCATTACTTCTAATATTTTAAAACTGTTCAATCTTTAATGGCGTGGATACTTTAACACTATCAGTACTTTTAACATCGTAATAATATTTGCAATATTATAATATTTAACAATTTGTACTAGGGTTGCAAAAACAAGTCACGCACGGCAGCAACAACAACAACAAAAACAATAATACGCTACATAACCAAATAAAGAACAGACGGACTTATAGAAACCTAAGAAAAGCAAATAGTAAAAATGGAACAAATGTTATAAGAAATAAATGGAAAGCAAATTGGATCTTCTACAAAAGAAAATAAATACATTTTAAAAAAATAAAAATGAAATTCAGTACCTAAAATTAAAGAACGTACACTAGGAGAAGAAACTAAAAGAATTACACAAGACAATTGAAAAAAAGAACATAAAATACACGGTATTGAAGACCAAAAAGAAAAGGGTAATCCACAACTACAAGAAAAAATGAGACTGCTATTAGAAACATAAGAACACAAATTGTAATGAAAAATAAAGTAGTAGAAAGCAGACGACTAAGCAAACACCTAAACGAAAAAAGTATATATTAGTAGAAGTTGGAAAACAAGCCAAAAAAATTTTAAAAGAAACTAAAAACCTAAAGAAGGAATTCTCAAAAGAGACACAAAAAATCAGAAAAAAACGGTAAATTACGAAATAAAACAAAAGCACAGGGACACCATGCAACATTGAGATATGACAAACTAATAATAAGCGGGAGTGATTATTACTTAAAAAATCTAAACTGAATAAGAAAAGTCCCTAAAAGAAAACTAAAAAATAAAATAACACCGAGAGAGAAAGAAAACTTGAGAAGAAAAACAACTAGTGAGAGATCACGGGATAAAGATTTGCATGAAAAAATATTTAATATAGGGAAATTAACCAGTTCTCTAAAAAAAGGATACAGACAATGGAACAGGACATAAAAATCTATATTCTGGAACATATAAAGATTAAGAAATAAACACAGAACTAATAAAAAAAACGAACCGAAATAACATACAAATTCAAAAATAAGAAAAACTAAGAAAAAGGGCAACGAAAATACATATTTAACAAATAAATGTATTCTAAATTACAGAGGAGAGAATAACTTTATGATACCAATTTATAAGAAAGGAATGCATACGTTGGGCAAACTACAGCCTAAGAATACAATTTACAAAGTGGTAGAAGAGGTGAGAAAAACTACAGCCTAAGAATACAATTTACGAAGTGGTAGGAAAGGTGGGCAAACTACAGCCTAAGAATATAACTTACGAAGTGGTAGAAGAGATGGGCAACTACAGTCTAAGACTATTAGTACGAACCACCATCGTGCTTAAGATTTGGTTCTTCGAGCAAAAAAGAAGACGAAGCGGTTCACCAGCAACTAAACTATACAAAGTGGTGTCAACATTCCAAAGATTGAAAACAGGTGGGCAAACTACAGCCTAAGAATACAATTTACGAAGTGGTAGAAGAGGTGGACAAACTACAGCCTAAGAATACAATTTACGAAGTGGTAGGAAAGGTAGGCAAACTACAGCCTAAGAATATAACTTACGAAGTGGTAGAAGAGGTGGGCAACTACAGTCTAAGACTATTAAGTACGAAGCACCATCGTGCTTAACATTTGTACTTAATAGTTGGACACTTACCCAGGTAACCAATATTTGAACAATACCAGATTCTAGGACAAGTGTCAATCTGTCTCGAAGGACCAAATGTTAAGCACAATGTTGGTTCGTACTTAATAGTTGGACACTTGCCCAGGTAATCAATATTTAAACAATACCAGATTCCAGGACAAGTGTTAAAGATCATTCAACGTTAAGTTGTTTGATCAATGACACTTGTCCTAAAATCTGGTATTGTTTAAATATTGATTACCTGGGCAAGTGTCCAACTATTAAGTACGAACCAACATCGTGCTTAACATTTGGTCCTTTGAACAAAAAAGAAGACAAAGCGGTTCACCAGCAACTAAACTATACAAAGTGGTGTCAACATTCCGAAGATAGAAACATTTTAATAGCTTTACGACCTATTACAATAATTACAACAAACAAGAAAGCGGTTCAACTACAGCCGAAGAATACAATTTACGAAGTGGTAGAAGAGTGGGCAAACTACAGCCTAAGAACACAATTTACGAAGTGGTAGGAAAAGTGGGCAACTACAGTCTAAAATTATCAAGTACGAACCACCATTGTGCTTAACATTTGGTCCTTCGAGCAAAAAAGAAGACGAAGCGGTTCACCAGCAACTAAACTAAACAAAGTGGTGTCAACATTCCGAAGATAGAAAAAAGGTGGGCAAACTACAGCCTAAAAATACAATTTACGAAGTGGTAGAAGAGGTGGGCAAACTACAGCCTAAGAATACAATTTACGAAGTGGTAGGAAAGGTGGGCAAACTACAGCCTCAGAATATAACTTACGAAGTGGTAGAAGAGGTGGGCAACTACAGTCTAAGACTATTAAGTACGAATCACCATCGTGCTTAACATTTGTACTTAATAGTTGGACACTTACCCAGGTAACCAATATTTGAATAAATACCAGATTCTAGAGCAAGTGTCAATCTGTCTCGAAGGACCAAATGTTAAGCACGATGTTGGTTCGTACTTAATAGTTAGACACTTGCCCAGGTAATCAATATTTAAACAATACCAGATTCTAGGACAAATGTTAAAGATCATTCAACGTTAAGTTGTTTGATCAATGACAATCTGGTATTGTTTAAATATTGATTACCTGGGCAAGTGTCCAACTATTAAGTACGAACCAACATCGTGCTTAACATTTGGTCCTTTGAACAAAAAAGAAGACAAAGCGGTTCACCAGCAACTAAACTATACAAAGTGGTGTCAACATTCCGAAGATAGAAACATTTTAATAGCTTTACGACCTATTACAATAATTACAACAAACAAGGAAGCGGTTCAACTACAGCCGAAGAATACAACTTACGAAGTAGTAGAAGAGGTGGCAACTACAGCCTAAGACTTACGAAGAAGAGGTGGGCAACTACAGCCCAAGAATACAATTTACGAAGTGGTAGAAGAGGTGGGCAACTACAGCCTAAGAATAAAATTTACGAAGTGGTAGAAGAAGTGGGCAACTACAGCCTAAAAATACAATTTACGAAGTGGTAAAAGATGTGGGCAAACTACAGCCAAAAACTTACGAAGTGGTTGAAGAGGTGAGCAACCACAGCCCAAGAATACAATTACGAAGTGGTAGAAGAAGTGGGCAAACTACAGCCTAAGACTTACGAAGTGGTAGAAGAGGTGGGCAACTACAGCCTAAGAATGCAAGTACAAAATGGTAGAAGAGGTAGGCAACTACAGCCTAAGAATACAATTTACGAAGTGGTAGAAGAGGTAGGCAAACTACAGCCTAAAAATACCATTTAAGAAGTGGTAGAAGAGGTAGGCAAACTACAATCTAAAACTTACGAAGTGGTAGAAACGTGGGCAAACTACAGCCTAAGAATACAATTTACGAAGTGGTAGAAGAGGTGAGCAAACAGAGCATTCAGGCGCAATAGACAAACAAATGACAATATACAAGATAGGCCAACAGTGTCTCAAAGTAAAATATCTTCCTTATTATACATTATTTTAAATGTTATTAGTTATGATCATTTTTAAAATAACAACCTGTGTCGTCAAAAAGCATATTGAAACGTTCGAGAAGTTATTCTCAACTTCGAGAGCCTTCGCGAGGTTTTTGTACATTTCCAGAACGTATACCGAAAGATATGGAACATTCGAGAAGGATTTCCAAAATGTATAAATGCGGCCCAAACAAATCAGAGGTCAGTTATTTCCAGTAATTCGAGGATGGCAGTGTTAAGAAGATTACTCAAGTTTGAATAAATAAGTGATTAACGCGTGTGAGATAAATAACCCAGTACGTAACTTTAACGTAAACAATAAGTGTTAAACAAGTGTGTGAAGTTATCCGCAATCTGTACCTTATCTTCGTGTCAGTGATAGCGCTATATACTATAAATTAGTTAGTTCGGTTAATAAAAATAAACGTGTACATATTTTTGGTATAAATAAATTAATTAGTTTATAATAAACGTTACAATATGATAAAAAGCACCCATATAGAAATAGACGAATTTGAGTGTTTGAAAAATATTCGTAACTCGAATTTTATATATGGAAAAGAAAGAAGACAATGCTGCATTCTACTGGACGTACTTCAGCTATCGAAAATTTGTTTACTTGAAGTAATAAAACTTTATAGTCGGAAAGGTACGAAAACTTTTTGATTTGCATAGATATTTTAAAAGTTCTTTGTGCGGCGACTAAGTTATAATTCTAACAATTATGAGCAAAGATATTAAAATTGTTCAAAAGTTAATTACGCAATACTTCAACTTGTCTTGTTCTGTGATATTTTGTAATTCAATATTGCCGATGTGCTGCTTCTACCCAAACTTCATCAGCAAATATCCATTTCATAAATTGAGTTTTATATAAATTGAGGTTATATGTAGGGTAAAGCCAATATTTTTATTTATTTGAAGGATTTTATTGCAAACGCTTTCAATAATTTACCTTTTTACGTCACTGTCAAACTACTAAATAATTTATTAGCCAACAAGATCTTTTTTCAAAATATGACAGACAATACTAAACTCTTTTTACAAATTACATAATATAATATCTTTACGCTTTAGTCCAGGTAAATTAAGCAAAGTCGTATATTCTCTATTAACTTCACTTTTTGTATTTTATAACGTGCTGCTGTACTCGTTTTAAAGATGAATATGTAATCAGCCCAACAAAACTGTGGTTATTCAGTCACTATTGAATTAAACAAAAATCGATAAGGCGCCAAACAAAGACATAACGTTAATAAGTTCCAGATCCTTGTTTACCAAGAAACTCGTTTTGGCTCTCATCTTAAAGAGGAGCGCCGTCACAAATCTGAAAATTTTACCTTATACACAATTGAAACCACGCGAGTTGCAATTGAAAAAAACTGTGTTACATTTAAAATTCATACATTTATTAGAAATCATACGGCTACGAGACCAAGAAAGTCACAAAAACAAGCATGAACGAAGATCATGCAGATCAAACACTTCAAATTTTGTGAACAATTTATAGAATTACCGCAGAGTAATGATCTAAACACAGAAAACATTTTGTTTTCTGATGAGTCAACGTTTATGTTAAATAGAGAGATAAACCGATAAAATTGTCATTTTTAAGCTGACAGGAATCCATTCTAAACAAAGCATAGCCAAACTCAACACCTAGAGAAAGTCACTGTTTGCTCAGAAAATTACAGAGCTAATATTTTTTGAAAAAAAAACCAAATAGAGCAAAATATTTTTACAAAAAAAGCTAGTTCCAAATTTGACAACTCAGTTTCTTAATCCAGTAGATGCTCCAAAACAAAAACATCTAGCTTCAATGTGGGTTGTAAACAATCTCGAGCACCCGTTATTAGAAAACACATAATAAGGTTTTTACAGCTGTGGCTGTATCTCTTTTTTTAATCAGATACTCCATTTCTGTCTTTTTCTGATCTTTATCTGCTAGCCCTCTGCTTTGCTTGGCTTCGTCTACTTCTTTTCTTCAAGATTGTCGGTGTCTAACCCCGACCCATCGGCATACATTTCGTAAATCTGTACCATAGTAACTGCTTATCTTCAATATGTTTTAGTTGCTACTTTCATTCGTCGTCTGATTTCTTCATCTGTCACTCTTTGTTACCTATTTATGACCCCTGCCTCTGACGCATAGGTCTACTTTGTATAATAGTTTGCGTCATTTTCTTCGCCTTATTTCTAATGTTATTGTTCCATTACTGGGTTAATTGCCTGATAGCTGCTGTTGTTTGACCAAACCTGCTATTAATTTCTGTATAGTGGTGACGTTTTTCTCTATAGTATATTCCAGGTTTTTAAATCTACATTTACCCATTTAGTTATCATATATTCGCTCTTCTTAAAATTGATTTAAAAGCAGTTTTTTTTATTCTTCTTGCAATTTCTTTACCACATAGCTTAGATTGTAACGGTCCTGGGCTATGACAAGCAAAGTATAGAGAGTATGCATACAAGTAGTGATTTCTACTGCTATCATTTCTTGATAATTACTTCCACCAAAGTGTATCTTCAAAGAAAATTTTAAAGAGAGTCGATGAGCAGTTCTTTGGATGTTTCAACGTTTGAAATAAAGCAATAGTTTCTTTCAAGGAACTGCTTAGAAAGCTTTTCTTAAATCTATAAAAACAAAATGGACGTCTGCATTTTTGCTTTTTTCTTTTCACCCAGTTGTGTAGTAGAAATTTGATCAATTTATGATGTATCAGCCTTGAAAACGACTTGTTCTTCTATTTTGTCTTTTATGTCTATTTTTAGCTTTTCTTTGATTATTCTACCGTATATTTTTGCAACACACTGAGAATAAAAACAAGAATCTTTTCTACACTATTTTTAATTTGCTGTAAATATCCCATTTACACTATATAGAAAATAATAAATTACAAGCTTTTTGTTTTACATAAAAAATGTACTCAAGTTTGTGATGGTTGCTTGAACAAATGTGACATTTGCAAAACTCAATTTAAAATTGTTTTGTATTGTTAATTTTTGTCTAACTTAGTTAAAATATTAAATAATTTGTTTAACTTAATTAAAATATTAAATAATTATCTTTAGCTTCAGAACGTTGTTGCCTAATTTGAAATTACGACACTTAACAGAACGCTGATAAAAATGCAAAATTAAAGCATTAGAAAAAGATGTTTACGAATTGTATTATTATAATAATGTTTTATGTAAGGTTTCTAAATATATTTTATGTATACTCAAAAAAAAATTAACAATCTATGTTGAAAATAAAATCAAATTTTTAAATACGCAGAAAAATAAACGAACACATCCCTACTCGCAAAAAGATGTCACCAATGTTGCGCAAAATAAATGTTAATTAAAAAATCAATTAATTTACTGTTACGAAACGATCTGTTTTAAAAAGGATATCCGTAAGTAAACAGAGGTTCAAGCCGGCGCCTATGCAAGTCGCTACTTCATTAATCAAATTAATTAAAAAAATGTATTATAAAGGAAAAATCAATTATTAATTCCAATTGTAATGTGTTTTCAATCGAATCGA
Organism: Aquatica leii; assembly: GCA_035610365.1. Taxonomy (NCBI): domain Eukaryota; kingdom Metazoa; phylum Arthropoda; class Insecta; order Coleoptera; family Lampyridae; genus Aquatica; species Aquatica leii. The sequence goes on along the minus strand of CM069437.1, from coordinate 85,610,952 downwards.
TACTATTCTACTTAATTACACAACAATTTAAATAAGAATCAAAATTAAAATTTTATTTAATATTAATAACGACTCATTTGAAAAAAAAATAGTAAAAAGTTGTGATATAAAAATGCAAATAAAAATTTTAATTGAAATAAGAAATATACTATATAAACATACACAAACAATAATAATTAAATAATATAAAAAAAGAAAATACCACAAACAATTAGTGTATTATGAATTGCTACTAATGAAAACAAAATAAAAATGTAAAAAATTAAAAATTCATATAAAAACCGGACGTAATGTAATCAATTTTTTTTAAACTAGAAAAAATAAAATAATCAATTTTTGTTTTGATTTGTCTGTAACTACAATTTTTGGTACAATCCTTTCTCATCTTCTTTGAAATTGTGTAACGTCCCGTTTGAATTCATTACAATTAAAATTCAATTTTACATTCGTTTATTTTTGCAACTAATATTGCACTTAAATTTATTAAGTTTGACAACGTCGCGTTGTATTTCGGAAGAGTCTGCGTAGTTGACTTGAGTAGAAGGTTTGAAGGTTAAGCTTCCACTTCCGTGTGAACATCTTGCGAGTTCACGTGTGTGATGCGAGGAAGGCAAAATTTTCTTGATTATGGCGTAAAAACCTATGTAATTTAATTTTTATTCATTCCATCTAATTATTGTGATTTCAAAGTATTGCGCAATGGTTAGACAAAGGAATTTATTTCGAAGACCGTTACATTGAAGGTGTGACGGTCTTTTCATTGGACTTTTATTTTTATTTGGATCTTTCTTTTTATTGGATCTTTTCGTTTATTGAATTTTTATTCTGGATCCTTTATTTTGGTTTTGTCGTTTAATTACTGGATTTTTCGTTAATGAAGTTTATATTATACGTTGATATTTCATGCTTGCTGGTGTGTTTTGAAATCTACATTCCTGTTGAAGAATTTTATCACAAGAAGAAAGTATGTGCTAAAAATAGAAGATATCCGATAACGTTACATTAAACATGGTAAGTCAACTAAAATTAAGATACTGCATTTTATCTTCAAATAGTTGAGTAGTGTTATTAAAACTTTTCACTCGATAACAAATCAAACGTTTACGACATTTGCATTTAATATTAATTACTTATTAGGTGTAAGATTTTACGCTTTTTATTCATCACTTAAATGTGGTTGGCGTCCAAATATTTTATTTTAAATACTGTTTTATTCTAAATATGTTTAATTCAAATATTGTTCATTGTTCTCTAATGTAAATAGTTAGTTAAGTATAGTTAATAAATTAACGGAGTTCACGTCTTTGTAGTTATTATCATTCAACCCATCACCTTGAGGGTCTGTGCTTACGATTGCTTGCCGTGGTCAAATTATTTTGCATTTATTAAATGTATTTTTACTTTTTATTACACGTTCTTTATTCCATCTGTATTTTTTATTACAATTGGCTGAATAAATCTTGTATGTTTAACTTTATTTGTTTCCTAATTGGTTTACAAAGTGATTCATGTTTTCCCTATTTACACTTTTACCCCCCTTCTCCTCTTAACTGTTTCCTCTTTCTCCATACATCTTCCATTCACTTTGCTCCTTTTCCGTTTTCTCTTAAGTTTTCCTCCACTTTCTTAACCACTTCTCTTAACTCCCTGCATTCATTACTCATGTGCTGAAGGTCCCCCGTCTCTTCTCCACATAGTCTGCACATCTTTTCTTCTTTTTTTCATTATTTATTTCCTAACTCTTCCTTCTCACATATGAACCTTGCTATAATTTTTTTCTTCCTTTTATTCCCTTTAACCTTTAGGTATTCTGACACCCCTTAACCCTTGATATTCTTATAATTCACATTATATATGCCCTCTTTTATCCTTGTCCATGTTTCCTGTTTTTCTATGTCCCTATCTCTCATTATTTCCTCTCCTACCCGTACTCTCTCTTCCCTTAATCTCTCTACTTCTTCATTCGCGTACCAGTTTGTTTTATAATAATCTTCTCTGCGATCTTGTCCGTACTTCAGTTTTCCTCCCTTTATCTCGTTACACAGTTCCTACAGTCCTGTAGTATTTTGTATTCTCTTCTTTCCCTCAGTTCTTTCTCGTATTGTATAGCACCTTTTCCCGTCTCTACTCTTATTTTTTCCGCCTGCACTTCCTCTCTTATAATATACCCCAGTGTTTCTCTATCTAGCTCCAATACCCATTTCCAGTATTTTTCTTGTATCTCTTCTACCTCTTTATACTCCTTCCACAGTAATAATAATAAGTCTTGTAATAGCAAAGGTTTCCACGGCCGGAGTTTATACGAGGATAAGAACGTTTTCCGGGTTTGAACCGTGGTAATGTTGTAACCGAAGTTGCTAACATTTCGCCCACTTTTGTAAGAGTCTTCATCAGACAGTGAAATAAATCGAAGAACTCCAAGAAGCAACGAAAATCTAACTAAGAACGTCTAAAGAGTTAAGGAATCAACTTGTAAACCAAGTCAGAATCCAAACTCTTAAGAAAGTAAAAAAAAAACACAATATGTTACGGTACAATGCACCAAACACTGTGTCTATTTAGGTTCTATATCAGTAAACAAAGCAATTATACAAACAAAATTAGACAATAGATTCAAATAAGTCAAAACTCGAAAAAACCTGAAAAAGCGACATGTCATTATTGACAACAACAACAATAACAAATAGTTACCAGCCTCGTTGCCCTATTATAACCTATAATACGTTCAAAACAATTAATAAAAAAATTAAACAACCCGTCATGGGGCGCCTGGCAGAAGTGAAACGTTGAAACAATTTTTATAGAAGATAAGTATTTATTTATTAACAGAAATAAATAATGCTTTAATCAAAAACAAAAGATTCATATTATATATTAATAATTATTAATAATAATAATTGATAATATATTGTCATACTATTTATTTGCTACATGGTAGAGGTATAGTTATCAAAAAGATCCAAAAAAAGGTAGGCACATTTGCCACTCCGAAGATACAAGCTGCAATGTCTTGCGAATTTGGGTTCACGAAAGACAATACGACAAAGGCCAAGTTCTATTTCTTGTCTCAAGGAGAGACTAGGACCAAGTCTAAAAAGTCTGGGTGTTCAACTACAAAGCGGTCTAAACCAAAAAGTCGCTTATAATCGGAAGCAAAGTAACCGCAAAAACTTCCTGAGGGGTGGCACCCTACCAGGCGCGTCCCCAGGTGGCAGATAGGGGAACGGCCTAAGTGAATGATCGTATGTGATTCTTAGGTTAATGCTAGGGATAAGGTTGCTCGTCGCTTATGAACAAGGACTCGCAGCAACCAAAGACAGCATCGTGGACCAGCTACCTCGCCCGGCTGTCGTGTCGTAGCCAAAGGCTTGCACAGGGTATAACGGCGCCGATATGTGTTTGATGTGCCACGTGCATCAACCATGTCGATATACCATGCGCGAACCTGGAGTGCTCAGTTTGGTGCGGGGGGTCTCGGCTTAATCGCCTGGACCAAGAGGAGACAACCTCACCAAAATCCTAAATCTCAAGGGTCAGAGGCCGGACCGAGGAGATGCGTGGCTGAATAGAGGATCAGCATTTACTGGCCCCAACCTCGGAGCACCGGGCGCCACTCCGTTGTAATCAGTCGCCTTACAAGTGTGCAGGGGGCACCGCACGTGTGGACATTTTATTTCCTCCACACTCGTGAGACTTATATGGACCAAGAACAAACAAAAACAAAAACAAAAACAAAACTTTCCGCCGGGGCACCTGGTACTGGTGAGCGTAAAAAACTCTCCGGGGCAGCGCGCCGGAAATTAAAAAAGGCGATGAGAAAACCAGGGGGCTCTAAGCAACCTGTCCTTTCATCGCCCAAAGAGGGGCTACCAAGCACCTCACAGAATAAAGCTGTCTCTAGGACTGGGACTCAAAAGCGACACCGGTCTGACGACAGCACTCCCAAGGGAGGTACCTTAAAAAAGGCAAAGTCTGGGACCAAAAAGGACACCAGAACTTTCAGCGAAGCAGCAACAGGCTTCAAAATGGCTTTTGTCCATGAAGACCTGGAGTGCACGCTGTCGGAGAAGGAAACAGGGCAAATTAAAACCTGGATCCTCGATAGAATCGACACTCTGTCCATTGGAGCGGTTTCGCCCAAATTCACGGAGTGTTGCCACCGAGGGGGAGCGCTGTTAATTACATGCGCAGACCAGGTATCGGTAGATTGGTTGAGAACGAAGCTAGGGAGAGAAGCTCCGTAGAAGGGAGCTAAGCTTCGATTCCTCGAAGCGAAAGACCTTCCAAAACCAGTGCGAGCACACGCCTGGATCCCCGAGGCCCATGTGGAACCGGTAAAAATTCTGAAAAGAATCGAGATCCAGAATGCTGGTGTTGTAACCAGCAGCTGGCGTGTAGTGAACAGGAAGGAGGACCCCAAGGGACAAACATTGATTGTTCTTATCGACCAAACTTCCTGGGACAAGATGGGGGCTATTTGCAACCATAATCCCTACGCCAACTTCACTAGAGTGACGTTTAAACTCCTCTCCAAGACAAAGGTGGGGGGAGAGGAGGCGACCAGTATAGAGTGCGAAGAGACGACAGTGGTTGAGAGGTCCTCAGAGGAACCACAGCCCACTGCGTCATCCATTGCACCTCAGTTGGTAGGTACAGGTTTAAATGGTTAAACTTGTACAAATAAACCTACATCACAGTAGGGCGGCATCTACTGCCCTCTGTGCTTATATGAATAAACATCATATTGATGTAACCCCTAGTACAAGAACCTTGGACTTTTAAAGGGCAAATACGAGGTCTGGGATTGAGAGGAGCGCGGCTCATTGCTGAGCCAACCGAAACCAATCCCAGATCGTGCATTATAGCTAGAGATAGCGTTAAACTACTGCCACTTTGGGAATTCTGTTGCAGAGACCGGGCGGCAGTGACGCTGACAATGAAAAGGGATGGGAGCGAGAGGGAGCTAGTGCTCAAATCCGCATACCTCCCTTACGACCAACCAAATCCACCACCAACCATAGAAGTCTCCAAACTGGTGGACCACTGTCAGCGGAAAAGATGCCAAATCCTCTTCGGATGCGATGCCAATGCGCACCACACTGTGTGGGGCAGCACGGACATCAACAAAAGAGGTGAGTCTCTCCTAGATTATATTATTAATAAAAATCTAGAGGTGGCCAACGTAGGCCACGAGTCGACCTTCGTCAATATTCGACGAAGGGAGGTAATTGCTATAACATTTGGAACTGTGACTGCCTGCAGCTCAGTGCACAAATGGCATGTCTCGAAAGAACCATCGCTATCTGACCATAGATATATTCGCTTCGACATTGAGTCAAAAGAAGCGGCAATGGCCGTACACAGAAATCCGAGAAGAACCAATTGGGACCTCTATAGAGAGAACCTAAAGGTCAAGCTCGAGAACTGCCCCGAGAAGGTGAATGACTCGGCGGGATTGGAGGCCATGGAAGAAAACCTTCGCATGGCCATCATAGATACCTATGAGGCAAGCTGTCCCGCGAAAGAGAAAAGAACCTCAAGTAAAATGCCCTGGTGGCATGAGGGACTCTCTCGATTGCGGTCTCAGACAAGAAAACTCTTTAATAGAGCAAAAAACACCGGGGAATGGGGTTCATACCGAACCACACTCACCGAATACAATAAGGCCCCTCTCAAGGGGAACAGGACACATTGGGTTCTAGCTCATCAGATAGTGAACCTAACCAAAATTAGGTGGGCAGTAAAAAATTTTCATCCATACAAATCCCCAGGGATGGATGGAATTTTCCCTGCTCTATTACAACAAGGCTTAGGACCTGCTAGCCTCCACACTATGTACATTACTAAGGGCAAGCGTTGCCCTGAGATACATACCTATGGCGTGGAGGGACGTAAAAGTCGTATTTATACCCAAACCTGGGCGGGACTCATACGCCCTAGCTAAGTCGTTTAGACCCATCAGTCTAACGTCATTTCTCATCAAACTACTGGAGAAACTGATTGAGTGACACATTAGGGACGAGGTGCTAGGACCTGATCCCATCAGTAAATATCAATGTGCCTATCAACCACGTAAATCCTGTGAACTTGCCATCCACAGAGTAGTGGACGCAGCCGAAAAGGCGATCTCCTGCAAGGAAGTGGCTCTGGGGGCGTTTTTAGACATAGAGGGGGCGTTTGATAATACCTCTCTAGAATCGATTAGAACTGCTATGGAAAGCAAAGGGGTACATACTACCGTGGGTAGATGGATTGATACCATGCTAAGACATAGAAACATTACGGCATCGCTTAATAATGACTCTGTAGCGGTCCGAGCTGCACGAGGATGTCCGCAGGGAGGACTTCTCTTCCCGTTACTGTGGTGTTTGGTGGTAGACGGACTGCTAAGGCAATTAAGTGAGGCAGACTACAACACGGTTGGGTACGCCGACGACATAGTGATTGTGGTAAGTGGCAGATTTGAAGAGACCGTATCAGTTGTGATGTAGGGAGCCTTAAATCTAGTTGAACGGTGGTGTAAAGAAGAGGGCTTGTCGGTCAATCCGGCAAAAACGAACCTCATTCTCTTCTCACGAAGGAAAGGCCCAACAAAGCTAAAGAGCATAGCAATGTACGGAGCCAAGGTACAGGTAGTGAGGGAAGGCAAATACTTGGGCGTAACATTAGACCAGGGGCTAACCTTCAAACCACACCTAGAGAGAATAGCGAACAAAGCCACAAAGTCCTTGTGAGCTTGCAGGCGAGCGTTCGGAAGCAAGTGGGGCTTATCTCCAAAGATGACTCACTGGATATGCACTCGAATGATCAGACCGATCATTACGTACGCGTCACTGGTGTGGTGGCATAAGACCTTCACCCAGAGGGCCATACAGATACTCAACAAGGTACAGCGCAGAGCTTGCCTTGGAATCACGGGGGCAATGATAACCACCCCGACGGCAGCCATGGAGACTCTCCTGGACCTGCCGCCACTACACCTAGTAATTAGAGCGGAGGCACTCAGAGGGGCATACCGCCTGAGAGTCAACGGCGAGGAGAGATCGTCAAGGGTGGGGCATTCGACCATCTTTGACGAGATCTCTAAAGACAAAAACCTCAGTATGATAACTGAGAGAATACCCAAAACAGTTTGTCCTATTAAACTGTTTAAGACAACAATCCCCACCCGTTACGACTGGGAGAACAATGAAAATGACGAACACTTTCATCAATTACTCCTTCACACTGAAGTACGCTGGCTATCGAAACGCTTATGTTTGACAAGATTTATTGCACTTTTTGCGACTATTTTAGAATTTCTGGATACTAAAGATAAAATTTTAAAAAACATTTTAATAAAGTGGAAAACAGACATCGCCTATTTAACAGATTTGTTTACAAAATTTAATATGGTTAATTTGCAGATACAAGAGAACAGTCTACACTTGATTAAAAAAAGTCCATCTTATCAGCGTTTCTTGCCAGAGTTAAACTAATGAAGGAAAATATTAGACGGAGCGAATTTTTCCAGTTCCCCAATTTGTCACAGACAAACCGCCAGAAAAACGACGTTTCAACCTACGTTCAACATTTAAATGCCCTCTATTCAGATTTTGAAACTAAGTTTGAGGATGTTTTGACTATGGTAATACCACCCATATGGTGACATAGAAGAAACGAATGTCATAATACAAGAAAAACTGACTGAACTAAGTACAAACGAAGAACTTAAGGTTCAGTTTAAAAACGGATATCAGCAATTCTGGCTGCAAAACAACATACCCGGTACTTATACCGTATTATAGAATATAGCGAAGAAATTTTTAATTTCCTTTCCATCGCATACCTAGTGGAAAGGGGGTTCAGCGCTGTTACCAATCTCCTAACGAAAAAAAGAAACAGACTAGACATCATTAGCCGAAGAGATTTAAGATTAATCCTTACAAAATTGACGCCAAATGTTGATAATTTCTTATTAAAGCATCAGGTTCTTCCTTCTCACTAAAAACATTTACTTATTGCTTAGTTTATTTTATGTTACATATATTTTATATAACAGATACAAAATTGTATTTTGAGTAGTAATTTAAATTCAATTAATAAATGTATAAAATTTAACATGTGTTTTTACTTTAAGTTCAATATCAGGTAAGTAGGGGATCTACCCAAAACCGAAAAACATGCCAAGGGGTCTACGACACAAAAAAGTTTGGGAACCTCTGATGTAGAAAGTGCAATATTCGAATAAAAACTTTTGAACGTGTCTTTATTTAGCAGTAACAAGTATTTTTTTTTATTAAGGTCTTATACAGACTTTTTTCCCTCTTTGTAACCCAATCTAGAAACATACTGTATATAAATACAGCACTCGTAATAGAATTAAAACATATCACTGTTCAACTCTATACAACTAAGTTAACATAAAGGTCGCACTACAGTAAGACGTTTGTAAATTATCCAATTAATAATGACGACTAAAATATGACATATTTTCTATTTGCTAACGTAGCAAACACGCATAAAAACAGTTTAGATTTTGATGTGAACCATAACATAACTATATTTTCCACATTTGCTCTGTAAATAAATTTAACAAAGCGGTTATACAACTCTAATAAAAACTGGCACAATGTAAAATTGCAACAATAAGATTTTATTAAAGAAATATCGTTTTAAAAATTTAATAGAAATACTAAAAAATGAGAAAATGCATTTGTCAATACTGATTGTTTACTTTGATCGAAAATTCCTTTTGAACCTACAGCAAACGTGTCGATATTGTATCAGAAAAACAATTCAATACGATCGCCAGTCATGCACTTAATTTCCGTTTTCTCGTGTGACCATTGTAAATATTTTCGAGACTTTTATTGAAAGTCAAAAATGTATTTATAAGCTAGCGCGGTTGTAACTTGTTAAAATAATGATAAAAATACAATCTTATTTTGTTATCAAAAATTAGGAGTTTATAAATTTATCATAAAATACAAAACACTCGATGTTTAATTATCAAAATATAAAAACAACTTTTGCAAAAGTTAAACTGTTATAAATTTTTAAGCAGCAAATAAAAAAGTAAATAATTGATTGTAAGTATTCTTTAGCATTATCAATAACAAAAAATTGTTTTGTAAGTGGTTAGGGATAACCCGCGGGTCGGACTATGGCCCGGCTCGACCCGAAATTCGGTTTGCATTTCGGCTAGATTCCGATCTGAAACCCGGTCCGATTTCGGACCGGACTGTAAAAGAATAATTCGGGCCGGGTTTCAGGTCAATGATACAGTTTTAGATTCGGGTTTCTATCAAAGCCCTACTTGACCAGGCCCGATGCGATCTCTATAAGTAGTTAAAGTTAAGTTAAGACAATGTCTACGGACTAAGAACTTTGCCAAAGAAATTTTTTTTAAATGAGGGAAAGCTAAACAGCACAAAGAAGCAGTAACAAAATGAAACATTGTACATGGTATAAACTTCTTTCATAAATCACAGCTGAACAACTTCATGCAAAAAAATCGAAATAAACAGAAATGAAACGATGTTACGTCCAAAAAAACTATTACGGAAGAATCGCCTACCAAAACGTAACATAAAGATATTTTTTCTCGGTGTTTAGTGAAGCAGGAGATAGGTTAGACAATAAATAAAAAATATTTGACAATCTTAAATACGTAAACCCAAGTAAAAAATTGGCGAAAGCACCAGACAAAGAAATGTAGCTTAAATTATGTTCTTGCCAACTAGAAAACCCACTGTTCAGCTAAACGCACTCCAAATAGAACTTTCGTTTATGTTAGAATGTAACAGCACTAAAATCGGAAATTATACAGCATTTCACGTTATTGGATAAGCAGTAAACAAACGCATTCGTTCTTTAATTAACCGTCATTAGTCGCAGAGTCCATAATTATCAAAACCAAAAGTTTGAAAAAAAAGGAGACAACAGCACGCGGTGTTCCCAAGCGGTCACCCATCCAAGTACTGACCGCGCCCGACGCTGCTTAACTTCGGTGATCAGACGAGAACCGGTGTTTTCAACGTGGTGTGGCCGTTGTCGTTGATAATATTGTTGCAGAAATTCTTGTCACAAGTTATTCGAGCAAAACACTTGAAAAATTATTTAAAATTTTTGAATATCAAAAACAGTAGACTAGCGTAAACCATATCATAAGCCAAATTTACAACTTGCTTTAACCACCAGAAACGCACCCGGAGACCTGAGTAGTCAGGAATGGCACCCTTATAGCGCTAAAGTAGTCGTGTGGCAAGTTTGAATTTGGTCTAACAAAATAAAGACAAGCAGCATACAGGCTGCACATTAATGAACACGCGTCAATCACTGGGAAAAACAAACCGCGTATATACAACGTGCTGCGTGACGAAACGATCTTAACTATGAGATCCGACTTCACAAAAAATTATCACATTTTAAAGAAATTTAAAGTGATAATACCGTCACGGGATGAATGGACAAAAAACATTTATCCGGGCGCGGTTAAAGAAACTATCTAGTACACAGATGGGGCCAAAAATCGCAACGGTACCGGAGCAGGAGTATATGGAAGCAAGCACCATGGAAAGCAATTTTCGCTGACTTTGGGTAAATATGCATTCGCTTTCCAAGCTGAAGTTGCTTCTATTGACTGGTGTGTCAGGAACGACTCGAAATCATACACAAATGGGTTGATATCGATCATGTCTGACAGCCAAGCAGCACTACTGGCGCTATCACCAGTAATAAAGTCCAAACTGATTATGGCATGCATAAGCAGTCTGGAAACATTGGCAACTCGCCAACCAGTGCAGCTCATCTAGATATCAAAAGACCAGAAGGTAAAGGGTAACCTAATGGCGGACGCACTAGCAAAAAAGAGCACAACAGGGACATATATCGGTCCTGAACCCGTTTTCGGAATCGCATACGAGACCGGAAAAGAAATAATTCCCAGCAAACTTGAGGCGGAGCATAAAAAATTATGGAAAAACTCTTCGGGAATGAGACACACAAAACTCTTCCTTACAAAGCCACAATTAAACACTCAAACTGCACTATCAAGCATGAGTCGACAAAAATTAAGAAAACTCACGGGACTAATTACAGGGCACTGTGGCCTTAACAAACATATGCATCAAATGGGACTGCAAATCAGCCCTCTATGCCGCGGATGCTTGGAAGACGACAAGACTCCGCAGCATCTGCTGTGTAAATGCAAAGCGTATCAAATGCAACGCACAACGATTCTTGGAAAACCAAAGCTGACCGATGATGAGTTGAAAAAATCAGAGGTGCAGAAAAGGACCAAGGAGACCGCAGTGCAGGGGCGTTAGACAAACCACCTCTTGAAATAAATTTAAAAAAAAACATAACAATTCAATAAAATGTAATGGGTGCGATAAACAATGGTGGCTTAACGGATGGTAGAAGATTAAGAGACAACACACTAGCTACATATACATCATAAACCAAATTAAGCCCTTCTGTAGTATTTTATTTGCTACTGTCTTGCCGTTGTGCAGCATGTAAACTGTACAAACGCAAAAATACAAAGAGACAATGCAGATGCTAAAAGTTGCGCGACTAGTTTTTGTGACATAGTTTTTTTTTCTGTTCATTATGATGTAATATATCTATTAGAATTAGAATAGTAGAAAACGAAAAAATCAATTGCCACAGAGCTGATAAATTACGCATTAGTAGCAACTGTGGCAGCATAAATTATCAGTGATCTTTATCTTTATAGTTAGGTATAACATATCTAATCTGAATGCACGACAAACTCGCTCACTGTAAACGGTAAAATTATTTTCTCGTCAAATCTCATACAAGAATCAAACGAAAAGTTTTAGCACGATTTCAGTAAAAGTTAGCCCCGTATCTTCTATGTTTCATAACATATAGCAAAATATATGTGCAAGACTACCAAAAAACTACAGAGCACTTCAACGTTAAACAAGTGTTGTTTGCGATGCTCTGCACTCTGACTGCGTGTTTGTAACTGAGTAAGAAACCGGTTTTCTTGTGGTTTCTACCCTCCCGACCTTACTCCTATTGCATACGTGTAGGACATTATGGGTAAAAGACTGAAGAACTTAGCACATCTCTGCATAAATTGTAAGTTGCTTAAGATACAATAACTCGACCATTTAATAGAATCAATTTCACAAAGAGTGAAGCAGTATGAAACCAATAGAAAGAGACCATCACATTATTAAATAAAAATTGTGTTCATCTTAGTTCCTTTTCTCTGAAATTGTAATCATTTACTACCTCTGAGCAGCTAAACCTTTCTGCCAAGTTTGATCACAAAACTCCCACTCCTTCTTTGTGTTGCAATTTCAATGTCATAGACTATATACTACAATGGTTTTACATAAACCAAACTCCCAAAAGACCGTAACAGATAACTTACCGATGCTTGGAACAAAAAAAGAAGATCTATATTATGATAAAAACGTTTTCCGGATTTTGACCGTGTCAATATTATCACTAAAGTTGTCAATGTTTTCCCGACTTTTGTAAGGAACTTTATCAAAGCGTGAAATAAATCGAAGAACTAAAATCTAACTGAGAACCTCTATAAAGTCAGATAATCAACTTGTGAACCAAGCCAAAATCTAAATTCCAAGAAAAAAATAGAACTTGAAGTACCAAACATTAATCTACCAAAAAAACCACTACAGAGTTAGTCAATCAACTTATAAAACAAGTCAGATTACAAACTGCTTAAAACTGACTTAAGAAGTAGTCTGCGTATATAAAGAGATATCGTCGCAGTTGGTTGAACGCGACTTTGATCGGGTTACGGTCAAAAAGGTGTCCGTCTTCAATAAACGAGTAACAACCGAGAACCAAAAAGGCCATAGTTCTAAACCATGGTCACGATTGTATTTATATAAGTTTAACTTTATTTGTTGCCTAAGCTTACAAATTGGTTCCTGCTTTACAATTACTACCTTACATTCTATTTACTTTTTTTTAAATACATTTGATTATCCCTCCTCTCCTCTTAAATTTTTCCTTCTTCTCCATGCTTCTTCCATCCACTCCGCTCCATTTCCGTTTTCGTCTAAGATTTCCTCTATTTTCATAACCTCTTTTCTTAATTCACTGCATTTGTCTCCTATGTAGTTAAAACATCTTTTCTTCTTCTTTTTTCCAGTATTTGTTACTTAACTCCTCGTTCCCACATTTTCTTTTTGTTGCTTTTATTCTCTATATCCTTTAAATATTCTGGCACCCCTTCACCCTTGATATCCTTATAATTCCTATTATATCTGCCCTCTTTTATCCTTGTCCATCTTTCTTGTTTTTCCTCTTCTCTTAATCTCTCCACTTCTTCTCTCGCGTACCCGTTTCTTTTGTAATACTCTTCTCTGCCCTCCTGTCCGTACTTCACTTTTCTTCCCTTTATCTCTTCCCAACATTCTTGCAGTATTTTGCATTCTGTTCTTTCCCTCAGTTTTTCCTCGTATTTTATGGCCCTTTTTCCTGTCTCTACTCTTATTTTTGCTACCTGTACCTCCTCTCTCACAATATACCCCGGTGTATCTCTGTCCAGTCTCAAAAACCATCTCCAGTATTTTTCTCTACCTCCCTTCACTCTTTCCAGTCCCATATTTACGCCCCATACATTACCACCCCCTTTATTAACTTTTCAAACAACAACTTTTTTTTTCTATATCCATCTCGAATACTCTTTCCTCCACACCCCACTCTTGTCTTATTAACCTGTTTCCTTTCCTCACTCTTTCCTTTATGTGTTCTCCCTCCTTATTATCCTGCTTCATCATGTAGCCCAGGTATGTAAATTCCTTCACTTGCTGCACTTCATTACCCCTCCATTTCCACTCCTCTCTTTTTCTTTTTCCCCCTACTTTTCTAAATACCATTATTTTTGTTTTCTCAATGTTTACTTCCATTTCTTTTTTTTTTTCATATATTTTTCCAGCGTTTTCATCATCTTCGCCTTGTATTCCATCTTCTCCTGCCGTTTTTCCTTTTTTTTCCTTTTCTTCTTTACTGCCTCTAGTACTTCGCTTTCATTTATTCTATCACTATCTCCTTCTTCCCGTCTTACTATTGCGTCTTTTCTTTTTTCTTTTTTCTGATTTTGTTCTTTTCTTCCCAGCAGGTTCCTAAAATATATCTCCCCCATTCTTTAATTTGTATTCCTTTTGTCGTCATGTTTTTTCCCTTTCTTTTTTTAGGTACTTCTATACATCTTCTTCCGTTTTTATTCCGTTGATCTGCACCTCTTGTTTTTTTGTTTTCTTCCTTCTTTCTCTCGCAGGTTTTTTTGTATATTTTTACTGTTTCTTTGTATTCTTCTTTTTCTTTCCTTCCTTTTCTCTACTGTCTTAATGCTCTCCTTGCATTTTTCTTTGCTTCCTTGCATTCTCTATCCCACCATTTCTTTCGTCCGATTTTCTCCCCCTTCCACTTTCTAAATCTGACTCTCTCTGTTGCTTTCTTCATCATCTCTCTCATTTCCTCCACACTCTCTTGTAATCCCTTCTCTATTCATACCGTTTTTCCTATTCTCTCTTTATATCTTTTTATATCCTCTTCTGTCCAATTTTTTTTGTTATGTACTCCTCATCTTCTTCTCTCTCTTCTCTTTCTCTTCCTTCCATTGTCAATTCCAGTGGTTGATGGTCTGACTCTACCCTTTCTCCCACTTTAAATGTCTTCACCTTTTCTTCAGCCTCTTCATTTGTCATTACAAAATCTATTATGGATTCTCCCCTTCCTCCTATGTATGTATATTTCCCATTCCTTCTTCTTCTCTGTTCCCATTTATTATTTCCCACCCTTTTTTGTTGCACATTTCCAGCAGTTTTTGTCCCTCTTTATTTATCACTTTGCCTTTTGTTTGTCTCTTTCCCGTCCCTTTCTTTTCTTGTATTCCCCCCTCTTCCCCTATTCTTGCGTTGAAGTCCCCTCCTACTATTACCAATCCCTCCTCCCTCTCTTCTATCCCCACAAAACCATAAGTTCCATGTAGGTTCGATAAGCATTCCCAAATATTCATTTCTAAAGCATTCCAATAGTAGTTTGTGTATGGACTTCTAATAACACACTTAATTTAAAACGTATTCTATAATAATGCCTATATAAGAAGAATAAAGTACTCTAAAAGATTCTTTTAAAAACACTTTTATAGGAATACTATATTTAATTTAAGAAAGAAGTGCTTATAGCAGCCTTAAAATGGCAGTTGATTGGAATTACTAAAGTATTAGAAATGTAGCATTCTAATGGCGTTCCCATATTGATTCTATAACAATGCATATAGAAGGAGAATAAAGTACCCTAAAAGATTCCTTTAAAATCACTCCTATAGGCCTTCTATATTGATATAAAAAATAAAGTGTTTATAGCAGCCTTGACAATCTATTAAAATTCAAGTATTACGATTAACATGATAACATTCTTTTAGTGTTTTAGTACCTCTAAAATCGGTTTAATCGTTCTTTATTTGAGATAAAGAAATATAATTTTTAATATCAGAAAAAAACCGTTTGTACAAGTTGCTAAATTGTAATACCTAAACAAAAATAACTTCCTGTAGAGATTAAACGCCCACATCTAAATTTTGTTGATAAAGATATGTACGCAATAAAAAACCTATGCATTCGCGTTTGATACTGTAAATGTAAATAAGATTGTTGATTTCTGAGAATTGTGACGAGATATGTACCGTCTACCGAGTTTGATTCACCAGAAACGCTTATCTTTGCTTCTAAGTAAGTACTTATACAGTTACGGGTATATGCAGTTTTACGTTTACGAAAGGAAGACGACTTCGGGCTTAGTCTATATTTGTAAATGTGTTCTTTTTTGTGCTGAATTAAAGAAGAAAAAGCTATTAGAAGTTCTGCTGATTTAAGTAAAAGTAAGTACAAAAAGAAACAATTGACAACATATCTATTTTTGTACGATCAGCTTATCCACGTTTTAGCGCTTTATTGTTATTGTTTATTTTTTACTTGGCATCCAGTTATTTTTAGAACAGGGTTGGCCAACCTGCGGACTTAAACTTAAAAAGCATTGTAATAAAAAATTTATTTTATTCATAAAAAGAAACACATTTTTGTTATGAATCTAGTGAAAATGCATGCGACTGATAATAGATAATAAAAAATAATTAATCGCATAATTTTGTTATAGAGTTAACCCAAAATTGATTCAAAGGAGTTCGTATAGATGTTATTAATGAGAAGGTGTTCCAATGGCTACGTCATGGCAAAGCGAGATTAAAAAATGAAATAATTAGGATGATGCAGCAAACTACAAATTCGCAAACCATTGATTAAAAATTATTATAGTTTAGACAAAGATACTGTACAAATTTCTTAATAAAAAATGACTTAAAACTAATCATTTCATGCTTTTTGTGTTTCTTATGGTATGCTATTAAAACCCTGTAAAAGCATGCAAATCAATTACCTTTTAGTCGTTAACTTTGTCATACTATTCTACAATTTAGGAAAGTACTACATTGGCACTATTTTAAAGCATTCTAATGGAACGTGAAAACTTCTACCTTTGGCCTGCTTTTGTACAACGTCTAATAGAACTCTATAAGCGCTAACTGTACAGCATTCTACTGGAGTGTCAAAACCTATCTCTAAACATAAACCATTCTACTGCTACAGGAAGGCTTTCAGTAATATCAATACTGCCTCTATGCTTCTAAAAGCATTATTATGGAACCTATTTGGTTTTGTGGGTCATCTCTTCTATGTTTTTTCTTGTCTCTTTCATTCTACTGCTATAAACCGTCACTACTTTTATTACCATTTTCTTCTTATTCCCGTTATTATACTCCCCTTAGCTCTCCCTTTATTCTTCGGCAACTCTTTCCCACCACTCCCATTGTTTTTCTTGCATCCATGTCTCCTGTAATCCCACTACATCATGTTACTTGATGTACTTCCAAAAATCCTGTTCCTTGTTTTTTATTTCCGCTACATTCCAAAACAATACACTTAGCTCCCTCACCTCCCCCTGTGCTTCTTCCTTACTTTCTTATTTTCCTCCTTCTATTTCTTTTCCTTTGTAATCCCTCATTATTACTTTTCTTTGCCATTTCGTCAACTTTCTTTCCTTAATCGCCCCCCTTCGCCCTTTAGTTTTTGCCTTTTGGTTACCTATTTTCTTTCCCCTTTCTCTGCTCAGGCCCCTATCCCTGTCGTTCCATATGTATCTTTCTCCGTCTATCTCCATTTTTCTGTATTCTATCCATACTCTTTTCCCTTAAGCTCTTTTTTTCACTGCTCTGTTCATTATTTCTTTTTGTACTGTACTCTTTTTTCTTCCCATGTCAAATCGTGACATATATATTCTTGTATTCCTTAATTTCTTCTTTTCCGCCATCACCTTCTGCCTTTCCTCTCATCCTCCCATTTCCGCCACAGCCATCTCATTTTTTTTCTCTTTGTTTATTACTACCACCATTTTCACTTCTACTTTTACATTTAATTTTTCCTCCAGCATCAATGCTAAATCTTTTTGTGATTCTTCACTCCTCCCCCGCTTTATCACAATATTATATTTTATTCTTTTTTAATTTCTTTGATTTCTTGCCTTATTCCTTGCATATTTTCTTCCATCTGTTTTATCATTTCTCTCATTAATTCTTTTAACTCCTCCATTTCTTTCCTTCCTCCTCTTCTGTTCTTGAGGTTTTTTCTTCGATTTCCTCCGTTATGTTTTTAATGTTCGGTGATCTTGTTTTTTTACTCTTTCAAATATTTGTTGTCTTTCCTTTTCCTCTTCCTTTCTCTCTCTTTTATTCATTCCTTTTGCATCCCCCTTTTTTTAAACGAGTGTAGTTATTGAGGTGTTTTATGTTCTCTCAGATTTTCCTGTCGGAGAAGAATGGCGATGTCGCCGAAATCTATATTGTGACCTGTAGTAAAATAACACAGCAGACCTTTGGTTATACAAAAATCATGTTCTAAAATGGGTGTGATAACGGAACGACCAGTTCCACCAATGTATGAATATAGCTTAATTCATTTACGACAGTGAGCAAAGCGTTTGAAACTTCAATTACAACATTGACAAGATCCATTCCTGGAAAACGTTCTTATCTTAGTATAGATTCCGGTCATAAAAACATCTGCTATTAAAAAACTTGATATTAGACATAATACTAAACAAAATAAAACTACAGATTGGACAAACATAAATGAAAATCAAAAAACCCAGATCAAAATAACTGCAACTGAGTCTGTTAACTCTATTATGTATACGGCGCACAGAAATGAGGACGATATTATAAAAAACTAACGGAACAGGAAAAAAAACATCAAACACAATAGTAAACAGCAAAACAATAAACAACATTCAGCAACAGCAAAAGAAAAATAAGGAAAAACAAACAATGCAGAAAATAGAACAAAAAAGCACCTACAACGTCTAGACTGTAGAAACATGATCCAAAAGCAATACCAGCAACATCAACAAGCCATCTAAAAACAAAAAAAAAAGTTTTAACAGGTAAAAGTCCAACACTTCTTCAAGGAATTGATTGTGTCCCACGGGGTGTTTTGATAAATTTTTCCATAAAAAATTAAAAAAAAGTTGTCGATGTAGAATTTAATGTTCTATTGCATAAAGTTCAAGGTTTGATATTCGACATAAATATTTGTAGACGTTAGCATTCTCGCCCAAATTACGTTACCGTACAATACTTTGCCTAAGACACACTGTGGTAATCTCTATTTCATTTGTTGTTTGACAAAACTATTCTTTTTTAGGTGAGCTAATACAAAATTAAAAAAAACAAACATTTTTAATATATTTAAGCAGTCTCATATTATTACTGTTCAATATGCCTAGAAATACTTGAAAAAAAAACATTCAATACGATATCCTCAACTAGGGTTATACATCGAGCACATAAGGTAATGAGAACTGTGAGCAAAATTTACTCAAGGTAAATTTAAAAAAAACAGATTTAATACTGATGCAACAAGAACAGTTTCAAGGCATTTGCGAAGAAACTACATTAATGTCGGGAAAAAACCCAGTATAATGCTTTAGCATATCATCTACAAGCACAGAAAGACGAATTTAAATGGATAAACGCAGATGTGCAAAAGGTAATCCAAAATCGTCATAAACCAGGATTACGAGATGACTTATTAAGATCCATCAACCACGATAAAGTATACCTACGCAGACATCAGCACATTAGATCAGAATTTAAAAAAACGTATCAAAGCATCCAATCAACAGACCAAACTTGCATTAGCCTCATAGCCAATACAGAACAACAAATTTAAAACAAATTAGAACGTTTTAGACAAAGACTTAATGAAGGAATTGACTCTATTAACGGAATGAAGAAATGGTACAAAACAATCGACGAAAACAAAGTAAATATTCACATGCTTAACTTTGTCAAGTTGCCTCTAAGTTTATCTCTAAAGTTAACAACTACTACATAAAGCTAGTAAAGATTTATCATATCACTTTCTCCACAAATCATCATCGAACAAGCCAACTCAAAGCTTATGCACAATCTGAGAATCTTTTCTTCACTCGTAATCAATTTAAACATGGAACAAGATGAAAATTATGTTTACGTTTTTAGATATTTTTTAATTGTCGACATCTTTGACTACGTTGTGATTCAGGCCACACCTACTCCAGTGAAACTAGAAAATTGACCATATTGAGCTCTATGAAGCTATTAGCAATATATGACAACTCGCAACTGTATTTTACACTAAACGACAAGGAATTTAAGAACTCCACACATTTCGCAAAGAACAAATTTATTTGTTCTTCGACAGTAATAAAAATTTTTGTCCAAGTCCATACTACGGCTACGGCTAGATTTATCAGACACCAAATCCCGTCAAATGCGGTATTCAGAAAAACTTGTTAGTCGCAATAGTATGAAAACAACAGCACAAGATCAACACATGTAGATTTTTAATGGCTTCGAGGCACTCATTAAAGTTGTATTACCATAAATTACTATGAGGAATAAATTGGTCATTCTTCGTCACCGCCAATAAACGTCCGTAGTGTTATAAACGAATTGATGCAGTGTTATTTTTATTTTTTGCGCTAAAATTTCCATCATTTCTTCGTATTTGTTTTCAATTTTCCCAAAAGAGTTTTCAGTCAAATAGATCAATTAGAAAGCAAATTTCGAAATGAAAAAGATAAGATTATAGAGAGAAAAAACAAACCAGCTTAAGAAAACATTAAAAAATATATAGAAAACAAATAAGTCGTTTAAAAAGATACTAAAAAAACACTAGAAAAATTGAAAAACATCATCCCACTTTCAGACAACGGCGCTATAGTTTTCCCCTACATCAAAATTACGTTCTGATGAGGCTAAAGAACGACATTGAACAAGACCAAGTTGACAAATAGAATGAAATTATAAAGATCGATAAGTGTCACAATCCATCTGACGATCTAATGCAGGAAGATTGTAACAAACAGTGCCGGCTTCTCCATTAGGTCATTTGGTCAACGACTCTCCAAAAAATACTAAACATTATTTTATTATTAATTTACAATTGCAAATATTTAACATTTTAATTTGTTTATTCCAAAGAAAGATAAATTAAATTTATATATAAATCTTTTATTAAGTAAGAATGTATTTTTCAAGTTTTTATATTGAAATGACCCTATTGCAGCATTGACTACCAACCGCCACTGGTATGTAATAAATAATAACCGTAATCTTTGTATTTATGTTTGAGTGCAAAATACGTATTATATGATAGGTAGTTAATTATGCAATTAAAAGGGTTGAAGTGTTTCAATATTGAACGTTGTAATTGTAATTATTAACATATCCAAAGCAAAAAGTTTCACACACTTAATTAAATAAATCAAATTAGTACAGAAACACAAAAATGTCACTTCTTAAATTCCATGCTACTTTTTTATATTTACCCATAAGTATAAGAATAAAATTTGATAAACTTAAATTAATTGTGTTATTTTACACTAAGAAATGTAGTACTATTTTCAACCACCGGTGGTCGAACAAGAGACACTACCTGTGCATGACTAAATTTAAAAAATGGTGACTTCAAATCATTGCATTTGAATCAAACAATCATAAAATAGTTAATTTCGACCCTGTAACCCCCTAAAGATATATGTACATAAAAAATATTTAAATGAAAAACGATTTATCCTGCATACACTTGAAGTTTCTGCAAATTTTATTTAAATATTTATGTCTTCATGTCACAACACGATTATTCTATTCGTATCGTCTTTACGTTACCTAAGGTTGAATTGAAAATAATTTTAATTACAAAGGCTATCGGGAAATGAATTGAAAATCTAAAGCCCCATTTTGCTAATCCCTAATTTGTATCGAGGTTGTTAAAGAAGTAAGACCCACAAAAACGCTTAGCACCATTTTACGTCTACTTTAAATCCGCAAAAAAATGCAAATTCGACATTTACATAAAATTATTTAAGGTGAAAATTACTCACGCTTTTCCTGAAGACACAACGAAGAAGAAGTCGCGACACAATCACTAACAGAAAATGTCAGTTAATTAACGGTCAAATTAAAACATATGAAATCAAGGATGAGTCGATGTTGTCGAAAAACGTGAAAATTGTACCGAAAGCTATAAACCGATGCTGATAACACGACGGCAACGCGCAAACTAAACGTTTGATAGCAGGAAAATTCGTGCCGCGACGCGCTTTCTAAATACTCGTCGTCGTGGCAACCACCGACGCTGATAAAAGTTCCTTTATGTATGAAAATGTACATCTATTATAACCGAAATTCTATTGGCTGTTAAAAATTTTATTGGCCAATAAACGTGTTTTAACGGTTTAATTTTAAAATTTAAATAAAGCCATTATTTTTATTGACTTAATTTCTAAATAAAAATCTTGTTAGGACTGCTAATTTTTAATTTTGAAGCATTTAGTTTAATCTGTTTGAAACGCCAATAATTTAACAGTTTTGGATATTCCAGTCTAAAGCGAAGCTTTACTTTTGCGATAAAGTACGCTAAGATGATATAGTAATTTACGTATACAAAATGTCTTACATATGAATTTTGTTTATAGACCGTTTTTAAAAGAACGTTAAAGCGTACTAATTAGCTTGTAGTCTTATCTGTCTCGTTTTGCACTTGCTCAACAAATATAAAAACTCTACATAAGTTGGTTTTTGAGTAAGGCTTCAGCAGAAGGTGTTTTTCAGATCGGCAGATAATTTTTCTAGATTTTTCATTGAAAAATAAGTTCGAAAGACCGGATTAAAAAAGGTTTAAACGTATAATCGGTTAGTCGCTATGAACTATATGGGTCACTGCTATTCCAAGTCAGTCACCATCTAAGTACATAATGACAAACGTATTATCTCTTCTCAGTCAAATAAACCGGAAGTATTAATTATTTAGTTTACACCCAGTCTTTATAGGCTTAGTCTCAGTTTCTCTTTATGACCTAAAAATTGGTCTTTGCCGTTTTGTTGTTTGTGAACCCAAACAAACTGACGTTTTGTAAGACATTGCATCTTCAGACGGTGCGTGGTACCACTTTGCAATAAGCGTGGTGATTTACAAACTTTTATTTTGTATTCTGTTATCGCTGACTTAGATCTCGAAGTTCAGTGGTACGGTGACAAAAACGTCGCAAGAAGAATGAAGCGAGTTCTCCCGCCAAAAATGTAAAGCAGTTGCGAGATAAAAAGACCGAACCACGATACGCAGCAAATATCTTGCGACTCACAAAAACAAAAAATCCATCCGACGGATGTCCCAACTCGGAGAACCAAACCTTTTAACATCCACTACCGAGAAGATCCCGGTACAAAGGTAAACAATCGACTCTACCGTATTCGACCAGGATTTGGCAGCCTGAAGACTGAGAACAATAGACGCAGTTCTCAACTAGGCGCTTCCAAAGAAGGCTTTTCCCAGATGGTCGGCAGTGGCAATTTGCTGCTAATGGATGCCCTCAAGAAGCTAAGTGAGTCAAATCAAAATATTTCCTTGACTCTATTAGATTCCATCTACAACCTAGTTTCTGCCCATCTTTCTTTGCCTGCAAAAGATGCGAGTGGAGATAGGAAACGTCGTTCAAAAAAGAATTCAGTGCGTAGTGCTTGTCGGCAGTTTCTCTACGCACGTACCCAGGACCTAAACAAGAAAACTCCAAGTCTGGTAGTCAAATACGTTTTCAACCTCGTGAACTGGCTTCACACCGTTGAGTTTGGTAAGCTAAGGTCCGCGGACGTCTGGGAATTGTACACTAGTCTATGGGGAATAAAACCGGCAGTACAATTATACGTACAGGGGTGTTGAAGAACCAAAAGCAATGCTTGAGGTTTTCTCTCCTATCACGGTGACCCTACTTCCTCGAAGTAAAAGGTAAGCAACGAAGCTCAGGTAATAAGACCTATACGGCAATGATCTCCTGTTGAACGACTAAAAGAGTAAAAGTCGGCAGTAGTCACTGGTCGTAATACTAGAAAGCCACGATGTCGCGCGCAACTTTTCTTATTCAATTCAATTCTGTTCCTTCAAACGTCGTCATGAAGACGACGACGATGATTCCAATTCCGATATTTCCCAACTAACTACTCTAGAAGAATCCTTTAAAGCAGAAGTCCTGGTTATGTCTAGTTATTATCTACTATAAAAGAATCTGTTGCCAGACGTACACAGCTAATCGATGTATTGTCCCGCATCCATTCCGCTAAGAATGTCTACGCAACATCCGGACATCTCTGGTGCTCTTCGTAGCATGCACACGGCCTTTCAATCTATAACTGACAAGTTGTCAACTCCTGGCCTGCAGATCACAACTAGTCCTCTTTCGTATGGTCAAGTAGCTCGGTCGAGCAGAATTGCCAACAGGGTGAAAGTATCTTCTGGCAAATCCGTCACGCTTATTCAACCATCTATAGTTGTTATCGTTCTAAATCCCGAGACAAACGTTAAAACAGCAGACCAAATTAAAACGACCTTAATGAAGGTCTTAAATCCTACCACGCTCGACTAAACCGAGTGACGAAAGTTAAACGATACTCCGTTCGTCTGGAGGTCGAAACGACAGACCTGTCTTAAATTCCAGCGGATATCCTGAACAATGCCGGCCTTGTGAACAGACCGCAAGCCAAAGCCCTTTCTAAGATTTCTCTCTCGGACGTTCCATCTAACCTTTTCCCCAATTAGTTGAAAGAAGCGATCCTCCAACAAAACTTTGATAAACCGTCTAGTATACGTATCTTCGAATTCATGCAGAGTCAATGACCATGAGTGCATCTAGAATGTTTCAAGTGTCAGAAGTTCAGTCATTGTGCTGAAAAGCACAATGCGAAAGATTGTTCAAAACTGCAAATTGTATAAGACATGGTCATAAAGGCAATGTGATAAAACACAAGGTTTCTTCTAACAACGTAGACATTGAAGACGCTTCTCTGACAAGTATAATAATACATCGATGTCATATTAGCATCGCAAGTTTTAGCTAGAAAAATTGGCACCACACGACTTTGCCCTTATGTACGTCGCGGGACTGGCTGTCAGCGCCCTACTTTCTACTTATCTTCCACGTGGAGGTAAGTGTCGCGATCCTAATTCTATTGACGCTGACCAAGCTGATCCTCGAATCTAACCAAAATAGCTTAAACCAAGTTCGCTCTAATTCTATAGCTGATGTACCGTGGTGGAGTCTACAGCTAAATAGATCAAAGCAAGTCGTACGTTACTTAAGAAAGCATACTCAATTCCTAAATTTGTACAAGATCGCGGTACCGGTATAAACTGGTAGTGAAGAACGCTAAATTTAGCTAATGGTAAAGGTTTGTAGAGATAAGTTTGGCAGCGTGGAAATCAGTTTATAGGATATCCTCACAAAATTTTCTTGCTGTCCAACCATGCTCCACCGTCCTCAACACAAACAAGTCAATAGTTAGTTCCTTGTTCTTAGACGACGATCTAAAAAACGACGATCCTTACCAAGCCTATATACATTCTCGGTAGGCTGTCAACAACAAATTGAATGTCTCAGCTGACAAGATCAAATACATGGTTTTTGGTTCTTCCTTGAAAAGAAATCCTTCACTTCGACTTAACGGCATTTCAGTTCGAAGGGGTTTCAAGTTTAAGTGTCTCGGTCTTTTGCTCGATTATAAACCAAGCTTCGTTAAACACTGTTCCTCAGTAGTTGACAAAAGCAAGACTGTTTTGTAGTTGTTCTATAATTATTCTCTCCGTCACTAGATCCTACATAGGAAATCATTAGTGACCATTTTCAACAGTGCAGTGATTCCTATGCTCATATATGGCTTAGACATCTAGTACCACAAACTGCGACACGCCCACATTGTCAGGAAACTGGCATCCTAACATTCTTCCTATGATCCTCGAGGCATATCGTACTGTGCCTATCAATTCCTTGTGCGTTGTGGCAAAATATCTCCCTCTGCATCTTTTATTGCAGGAAATATACTGCTGTTAAGTTCTTGTAAGAGCTGGCACCAGTGGTGTTGTCGAGCCGGAACGCTCCGGAACGTCGTTCCAGTACTTCCTTTTTGGACAAGAACGCGTTCCGGAACTAAAGATGATTTCTGATAACGAGAATTGGCTGACGTATTGAAAAAAAAATTAAAAAGAATTGCTGCTTTTTTTTTCTAATTTTTGACGAATTTTTATATGTATTATTATAAACAAGGGTTTGAACCAAACCGTGAACCGGAGTCCGGAACGTATTTTTTCTGCTGAACCGGAACTCGAACCGAACCGAAACAAATACGTGAACCGGTTTTTGAACCGGTTCAACGGGAATTAAACTTTATTTATAATAAACATTAGAAGAAAAAAATATATAATTTTAAAAAAGTAAAGATTTCATACATAAATTTTAATGCAAGCGGTCCACGGACCGTACGTTACTCATCCCTGGCATAGTTTATTGCCATACCCAAATGGGCCTGTGGCTAATGCTGAAATGTGCGGCAGCGGGATACATATCATAAAGGACGTAACGTAACGCGTATTCCTTAGTTTCATGAATCCGGATGAACGGCCGTTCAGATTCACACATCGCACAGCGGGTTCCGTTGGCATCTGAAACGCATTAGCGTTCCAGATGATAACCGGTGCTTGTCGTGTAGTGTTTCTGATACTCCGTCACACAGAATTCTCGCTTGTCAGTAACCGGAGTACTCTAAGAACCCAAGTCAACCCGTATCCCGATTCCCCTGAGTCTATCCTTAGACTAGTGTTCGACGTCAATGTACTCATAGCATTCGCTAGGAATGACCAAAGTAAAACGTAAACAGACTCTAATTTAGTTTATTTTTGCATGGCATTATGATTTTATTTTGCAGTCAGCTACAGCGGAGTAGAGTATTTATTTAGTTATTTAACTGCATGTGACTTATTTTAGAGTGATTTATTTAATTATTTTTAGTAAGTTGTGACTAACTGGCCTCATGCACGTTTATTACAACATCGTATCCTTTTCCCGCCTACTTGGTTTTTAGCCTGGCATGCGAGAATAAACCGCAAGGTAGGTGCTTCGCTAAACCTCGTGCTCACATAACACGAACCTGATACGCAGCCTATCCGACTCGTCTAACTAGGCAATCCTTTCTTCTCGTAATATATCCTAAATCGTTTTATCCCATATGCGGCAAACTCGAACCAAGCAAGTTCGAGTGGTTTGTTGGGTCCATATTCTGCTCCTCCTCCTCCTCCTCCCAGTGTTACAACTCTGGTTTCTCTTCAATATGCAAATAAATCTTTTACCTTTAGCTAAAGCAAAAGGACATTAATTTATTATTGTGAGCAATCAGGCGAAGTCGGATAATAAAAGCTACAGTAATTTTGTAATTGTTTTGATCTTTGTGAGAGTTGTTTTTTTCTAAGAAGCTTTAAACCCTTGCCTCCACGGAGTTAAAAGTGGACATCGACTCACAGGCTATAGGGGAGAGTGGGTAGGAATGGGACGCAGGTGGAATGGGACATCCGTGATTGCTACAATTCTCTGCATACTAGATGTTTTTGCAAGTGGCAATAGGTGGCCATAGTAGTGTGTTTTGCATACATTTATTTTGATGGTGGTGCTGCTACTTATAGTGAAAAAATTTAATTGTGTTTTGTTTTACCATCAAAAAGTAAGTATTGATGCTCAACATAAAAACCTGATGTTGGCGTATATGTTCAGTTATTAGGTTCACGTATATTTTCATAGGTATGTTTGTATGCATGTAGGTTAGCAAACCAAAAATGCCGCTAATAAAATTGTGGGAAATTTAAAGTTTAGAGGGGTCTGTGCAGGAGGAATGGGACAATTTAAATGCAGTAGGAATGGGACAGTCCCATTCTACTTGCTAGTGTAATACAAGTTTAAACAGAGGTTTAAACAAATAATTTTGTTTTGCAGTCTCTATAATGGGTAGAATTTGGGTGCGTAAAACCAACAAAGAACGAGTAACTGAAGATTAACTGAAAAATTCAATCGAAGACGTTAGGAAAGGTAGTTCCATTAGATGTGTTGCAAATGCGTTTAACATCCCAAAATTATCATTAGCACGTCATGTAAGTGCGTCAAAACCATTAAACAATATTGCTATGAATATATGTACAATCCCAATGTCGCTTTAAGCAAGTGTTCAGCAAGCAACAGAAAGAAATGGTTTGTGAATATTTAAAAACTGCATCCAAAATGCATTATGGTCTCAGCACAAAACAAGTGAAGAAACTTGCTTATCAGTATGCTGTCGCATTGAAACTTGAATTACCTCGTAAGTGAGAAGAAAACAAAGAAGCTGGAAAAGAGTGGTTATTCGGTTTTATGCGCAGAAATCCCACCCTTTATATTCCTGAAGCTACCAGCCTAAGCCGCTCTACTAGCTGCAACGCAAAGAACGTAGAAGACTTTTTTTCTAACGTCAAAACATTATACCATCGTCATACGTTTAGAGCTGATTTGATATGGAACTGTGATGAAACGGCCTTAACGACAGTGAACAAGTCTCGTAAAATCATTGGCGAAAAAGGTGCTAAACAAATTGAACAAGTGACTTCGGCAGAGCGTGGTCAGCTGATTACCCTATGTTGTTTTGTTAATGCTACGGGGAACACAGTTCCACCAGCTTTCGTCTTTCCTAGGGTGGATTTTAAACAATTCACGATTCACGGTGCGCCACTTGAGAGTCTCGGTTTGTCACACAAAAGTGGATGGATGACCTCAGACAATTTTTTATTGGCTCTTAGACATTTTATTAAACATGTGAAATGCAATCGAGATGAACCTGTGGTACTTTTTTTAGACAATCGCGATAGCCATGTCAACGTCAATGTGATACCAGGCAGCCAAAGATAATGGAGTATGACTTATAACTTTTCCCCCCTCATTGCAGCCACCGCCTTCAAACACTAGATGTTTCCGTTTATGAACCATTGAAAGCTAGATAAAATCAAGCTTGTGATAACTGGATGGTTGCTAACCCCAGAAAGACTCTAACGATATATAATATAGCTGAACTTGGTGAATATGCATTTAACAGTGCTTGTACAAAAGACTATATTATAAAAGGGTTTCAGAAAACAGGCATATGGCCCTATAATTCCACTGTATATACAAAAGACGATTTTTTGATAGCATATGTAACAGATCGTCCGCTTAATGAAAATGAACAAGAAAATGCCACTACTTCTGTAGATAAAGAGAATGGCACTATCAGTTGCACTTCAAATGATTCTCAGTTTTGCCAAATAAATTTACCAAGCACTTCGACCTTAACTTGTTCAGAGGTGAGTGAATGTAGGTACAAGACTTTCAAAACTTCATCAAACCATTGTTCTTTTTCTTTAGCAGGTGTTAACACCAGAACATATCATGCCTTATCCGAAGGCTCCTCCTCGTAAATTTAAACAATGCCGAAAGCGTGGAAAACCCGAATATTAACTGATACGCCGGAGAAGAAGAATTGCAGAAGATTGAACAATGCAAAAAAGGTGTATATATTCTAGTAATATTATCCTCAATAACAACCGAAAAAAGACACGTTCACAGAAGATTCAGATAATTCAAGTGAGAGTATGCCAGATTTGCGTGATTCCTCTGGCGATGAAAATTTAAATTTTGACCAAGCGGATGACTTTGATTTTGACATCAATAATATCACAGTTGGAGATTTTGTTTTATGTAAGTTTCTAGGTAAGAAACAGGTTGTTCACTACGCTGCTAGAGTCAATGCCCTAACAAAAGAAGAGATTGAAGGTAGCTTTGTTAGAAGAAAGGGAACTTCATCAAAGTTTGTATTTCCTACCGAAAAAGATAGCAGTACAATTCCAAGAAATAACGTTGTCTTGAAGCTACCATTCCCACAATGTTTTGGGGAAACACAAAGGACTTCGTCCATTTTTTATTTTGAAATCAATTTTGATTTGTTTAAGAATGTACCTACCTAATACATTGGTTTACAACGATAATTTTTATTTTCTATTGCATTTCTAACCACCTGTCCCATTCCCTTTGCCATGTGTCCCATTCCAACTGCCTAGGAGGTTTGGGACATTTGTCCGAAATATTTCTTTTTTTTTATATTTAAGAACAGAAATCAATGGTTTTGAATAGGTAGACATCTATTAAATACTTCAAACAGTAGTGTTCTAAAATTTTAGATTATACCAAGTAGAAAGAACGGTGTAATAGTCATTCAAACGCAAAACGTTCTAAACCTACCCACTCTCCCCTAAGCTTAACCGTCTGGAAATAAGCTTTTAAACTCCAGTGTACGTCTAGCCAGTCTATTTTCCAACCGGCACTCTACTAGCGTCGTCTTCTACTTTCCCCACTTCCTCAATTTTTTCCGTTATAGAAGCTGAATCAGCCTCTTCCAAGCGTCGCCGTCGTTGTACAAATGACAACGATATCCTTGACGATACCCTGCCAGACAGGATTAAAAATTCTTCGACTTTGGTTAGTAAGAAGCAGCTGCTTCTTACTAAAGTTATCTCTGCGTGCAAGACATCTCTTTCCAAGCAATTAGAAATGATTGATATTGTTAGCAGGCTTCAAGCGACTTTTTGGAAATTCATTGTATCCCGTCGCGTAACGCAACAAAGTGTTGACATTGCCAACGATCTTGCTGACGTTCAAAAACAGCTTTACAATCTATTACTGAACAGCTTTCCACAACCGTTGTTACTGCACTTTCTTGCCAAACTGCCCTATGCCCAAGAGACAAGAACCAAAATTGTTGAGAAGGTTAAAGTACCTTCAGGTAAATCAGTCGCTCATGTTTGTAGCTCGACTGTCAATATTGTCCCCAAACCTGACTCTTTTAATGGCCGCTGACCAGACAAAAACATTTCTCATGAAAGTTTTAGATCCCTGAGAAAACCTTAGAAGATACCGAGTAACCGAGACAGGCAAAAACTCAGTTCGACTCGAATTTGAAAAAACAAACCTTACAAAAATACTTGCAGTCATCCTTGATAAAGCCGGTCTTGGGGTTAAGCCCCAAAGCAAGTCGTTAGCCTGTATCTCTATCCTTGACGTTTCTTGTAGCCTGTCTCTTGAGCAGGTGAAAAAAGCCATTATTTCTTACCAATGAACACTTAAAAATGCAGTTCCTAAAGACAAAACAAATTGCCATTGAATCTTTAAGGTCCATCCGGACGATACCTTTTGGTTTCGCGTCATGTGTACGTCGCCTGGAAAACGTGCAGGGTCAATTACCAACTCTGATCGGGACTCTACATGCGCTAACTGCGTTCGCTTTGGCACTATTCCGACGACATTGACATTTTACTGAAACAAGAGCCATAAGTGTTTACGTCTCCTTCAAGGTACAAGCTCGCTGGTGCGGCTGCGCCCTTCAACCGGATTTCCGCATTCTCTTCTATACGGTACTACTCGGCTATTCCCAGCAAACACAGATGGACTTAAATTACTGTTGAATTGCCATTAAATTACGGTAATTTAAGTAG
This sequence comes from Aquatica leii, assembly GCA_035610365.1. NCBI lineage: Eukaryota > Metazoa > Arthropoda > Insecta > Coleoptera > Lampyridae > Aquatica > Aquatica leii. The sequence goes on along the minus strand of CM069437.1, from coordinate 85,579,996 downwards.
TAATTTAAACTGTAAAAAGAGCGCCATTAAGCAACCACTTAAACTACCACAAATTCACTGACTTCTAAATTACTAATAAGCTACCATTAAAATACTGTTGTTATATTACCGTTGAATTACTGTTAAACTACTGTTTTGAACTACTAGCAAAACTATTAAATTATTATTAAAACCACTAACACGTTTAAAAGAATAGTTTTTTTAATTAATTATTTCTTTCTGTAATTTTTTATTTATTTCGTTTACAGAATTTGACGCACATAATTGATAAATTGTGGGATTTTTTTAAATTAGAATTTAATTTAAGTAGTTACCTGGGGTTTGATCCCACGAACATCAGGAAAATCCTTTGCAACCTAAATGTGTTAACCACTACTCTACCTGACCTAATACTATAAATGCTAACTACACGTTATATATATGTTGAATACAAAATAAGTAACTTATTCGTAATGTAATACTTTCAACGTAAAGCATTAAATATTCACATGACAATCAGACTGATGATGAATTAGTCCTAGATATGCATTTGCATCGCTACGTATTAATTGTACTCTTGTTGTTTTTGTTATTCTGTAATCAGGATAATTCATGTCTTAGTTGCTTGAAGTGGTTTATATAATCCGAATATTTTTGGATACGGCAGGTACATAATTTCATGCAATATTGATATTCTGGTATCATAAGTTATAATATTTACTTTTGTTTTATATTTATATTGCGTTACTGGATCCCGCAGATTGACCAATGCTATTTGACTTTCCAATATTAATATTTTCGTAAACTGTACGAAATCTTTTTAGTTGTCGATAATAATTGCCACTTTCCTTCTTTCTATGCATTCTTCAAGCAATTGTTTGATAGCAGACCTAACTGTTTGGCAAATATAACGACTATTTTTAAAATAATTTAGCTTAAGATTTATATAGCAACTCTATTACTACTGACCATTAATTTACCTTGTATTTTAACGGACATTTAATTACCATTAAACTCCCCAACCTAATTCTGGCATTACGACTAAGTTACTGAGTAAACTATTCAAGCTACCAATTGTTGCATTACTCCTAAATTACTTTTGAATTGCTGGGTAGTATAATGGTAACTCAATTACCGGTAAACTACAACGTTCAATTTTTTAATTACTATTAAGTTACTTATTAAATTACTTTTATGCTACCACAATACTGAAATACTCCTAAACTACTTCGTATACTACTTTTAAACTAGTAACCATTTAAATTACTGCCAAACGTCACCTTAGACTACTCTTAAATTACGAAAAAAATTAAATTATTTATAAATGACTTTTCAATACCCAATAAACTACTAAATTAAGCTACCTTGTGTTTGCTGGGATGTGCGCATCTTAAGATGCTTCAAGTGCCAGAAGTTCGATCACCAAGAAGGTGATTGCAAGAGCAAGCTTCAATGTGGTAATTGTGCAGAAAATGCGCAAATTGTATAAGATATGGTCATAAAGGCAATGTGATAAAACACAAGGCGTCTTCTAACAACTGACCGGCGTACTTAAAAAAGCTTGACGCCAAAATATCTTATACCGATTATGGTCAGTCACATTATCATCCCAAGTTTTAGCTAGAAAAATTTCTAACTAGAAAGTTATTCTACAGGAGATTGAAAATGACCACCAACTGATACGTTTTGAGTTATCCGTAAAAAATTCTTGATTGGTTCCGATCCCTAAGCGTACCCTCGATGTCAAACGCATAGATCCTGTCAAGCTGAACACAGCTGTCAGCGCCCTACTTCCTACCTATCTTCCGCGTAGAGCTAAGTGTCACGATGCTAATTCTATTGACGTCTCCATTGATAAGCTGACCAGGCTTATCCTCGAATCTAGCCAAAATGGTTTAAACCGAGTTCGCTCGAATTCTAGAGCTGGTGTACTGTATATAGTAGAGTCCAAAGCTACATAGGTTAAAGCGAGTCGTACGTTGTTAAGAAAGCATAAAAAAGCCCCAGCAGAGCTAAAAACTCAATTTTAGTATATAAGATATCCTCACAACAGTTCCTTGGTCTCTAACCATGCTCCAACGTCCGTGACGGTGACAGATCCACTCTTACAGAGTTTGACACAATCAAGGCAATAGCTATTTCCTTGTTCCCAGACGAAGATGCGAACGATCGAAGATCCTTACCAAGCCTGAATTAGATCCCGATCTTTTGCAAATATTGAGTCCCAACATGACTCAGTGGTTACAAAAGAGAACATAGCGTCTGTAGCTAGCAGAACTTTTAAGAAAAAAGTTTCCGGGGCCGACAGAGTACACTGTAACGTACTAAAAACAGTTTTACTAGATTTCCTTTCTTTTACGTTCATTGGCCTATTCAACTGTTGTGTTTAATGCGGCAATTTTTTTAATCTATATGTAGCGAGCTTAATTCAAACAAGTTTGGGTGGTTTCCACATCCTGCTCTTCTTCCTCTTCTTCCTCCTCCCAGTGTTACAACTCTGGTTTTTCTTCAATATACAAATAAATCTTTTATCTTTATCTAAAGCAAAAGGACATTAATTTACTATTGTGAGCAATCAGGCAAAGTCGGATAGTTGTTATTTTGTTATTTTGAGTTTTGTCAGAGTTGTTCCTTCATAAGAAGCTTTAGACCCTTAGGCAACGACTCACAGGTTATAAGCCCAACCGTTTCTGGCAATAAGCTTCAGTATACGGCTAAAAGAGTCAGGTTGCCAGTCTATTTTCCAGCTGGCACTCTACTAGCGTCGCGCTCTACTTACTCCATTCCCTCAACTTCCTCCGCTATGGAGACTAAATCAGCCTCTTCCAAGCGTCGTCGTGAAGATGACGACGATATCCTTGACGATACCCTGCCATACAGCATTGAAGAATCCTTCGACTCCGGTATCCTGCGTCTTACTAAAGTAATCTCTGCGTGCAGGATTAGTCTTTCCAAGCAATCAAAAATGATTGATATTGTTGGCAGTCTATAAGCGACTTTTTGACATTGCCAACGCTCTTGCTGGCGTCCAAAAACAGCCTTGCAATCTGTTACTAAAAAGCTTTCAGCAACCGTTGTTGCTACACTGTCCAACTGTCCTATGCCTAAAAAGCAAAAACCAAAATTGTTAAAAAGGTTAAACTACCTTCAGGTAAATCAGTTGCTCATGTTTGTAGGTCAACTGTCATTATTGTACCGAAACCTGACATTCCTTTAAAGATTGTTGACGAGACAAAAACAACTCTCATGAAAGTTTAGATCCACAAATCTAATGAAGTGCTTCTTCTTGCCAATGAACACTTAAAAGTTCAGTTCCACTTTGATCCTAAAGACAAAGCAAATTGCCATTGGATTTTTGAGGTCTATCCGGAAGTTTGACGATACCTTGTGGTTTCACATCGTGTCGCCTGAAATGCGTGCAGGGTCAATGACCATATCTGAGTAACACGCAGCTTCAATTGTCAGAAATACGGTTATTTTTCCTCCGACTGTAAAAGCGACGAAGACATGCCCCCAACTCGAATCCAGACCCTATACATGAGCTAACTGCATTCGCTATGGCCATAAAGGAAACATCGTTAGACACAGACCGATCTCGAACACCTGCCCAGTGTACCTGAAAAAGCTCTACGCCAACACCGATTATGGACTGTGAGAGCACTCAATTAACTTTGAGATTTGCGAAAGTGAATGTTCGCAATTAACGAGTTGCGACTTTTGACGCTATGAGTTTCTCCTCCGACAATGACATTAACATCTAACTGACACAAGAGCCATACGTGTTTATGGTTTTGGTTCAGGGTACAAGCTCGCTGATGCGGCTGCACCCTTCAACTGGATTTTTCTTCAATAGTTTGAAGCTCGTCAGAGTGTTTATACCCAGTCATTTAACGAATAACTGCACCGTAGTATCTATGATTACGGTTGGAAACACCTCTTTGGCAATTATCGGCGTTTATTAGCCGCCGAGTGAGGACGTACGCATTTATCCTTAACACCTCGATAACATTCTTGATGAGCCAAAAGACTTTCCTATCATAATAACAGCTGACTTCAATTCGAAATCGCCGCTTTGGCACTCCCCGGTGACCGACGAGCGCGGACAATGCGTGGAGAACCTTGTGGGTGAACGTTGTCAACGAATTTTACCAACCTTTCACCTTCTCTAGCCACTTAGGCTTGCCTGGCAGTAAAAATAGCAAAGTTTAGCTCCTGGCAAAAACTTATTAAAAAAATTTTTGGCGACGAGCCTGTGAAAGTTAGTTTGTCACAGGTTGTCTTCGCGAGAGTTTCTGTCGATTCAACCGTGCTCTAATGTCCGAGACGGCGACAGATACACTATCTCAGAATACCAGATGGTTAAAGCTATTATTTGGTCCCGGTTCCCGGACGACGATCCGACGACAGATAATTCTTTGCATGCTCAAATAAATTCCCGCACTGATTTGGCCGAAAACATTGTGATGTCTTTTTCAACTCATGTATTAAATGAGGTTATTTTTCTGCCAGTTGGAAAGCCGGTAAACTCATCACCATTCTGAAACCTGGGAAAGAGGATGTCGTAAAACCAAACTTTTTGAACGTGTGCTTCTTCAAAAGATTCATGACGACATTACTCCATAAATTCTTTTCCACAAACTTCGAAATTCCCATGTGGTCAAAAAAGTGGCCTCACTCCAATCCCTATTCCTTAGAACTATCCTTGGAGCTTATCGCACCGTTCTAGTAGACACAAACGCATTAGCATTTTGGATGACATTAGCTGTCCGTCGTGTGGCGTTCCTGATACCCCAGCACATCAGATTCTCGCTTGTTGCGAATTCGATTACGGTTGTGGTGACCTCTGTTAGCCACAGTCAACCACTATCCCAAATCCCCTCAGGCGATCCTTAGACCGGTGCCTGATGTAAATATATAGCCGCAAAGAGACATCAGAGTCTTTATTAGAAATAGTTTCTTTAGTTTTGCTAACTTATGAATGGTAATTAATTCACATGTTTCTTTAGTCTCCCTAGTTTATTACATTTTCAGTTAAATAACACATCTGATTTTCATTTTAGCTGTCGCTGATTAATACTCTGCCTTTCTTGATTGTTCCTCATCTATATGCAAATCTTGGTATTAACCTAGAAGCAAAGATAAGCCGTAAGGACAGGTGCCTCGCAGAACCGCGTACTCTCATAGCACGCACAAACACTTAGCCCAAGCTACTGATCTTGTAAGACTATCCTACTACTCCAAGCAAGATCGGGTGGTATGGTGAGTCTAATTCCTCCTCCTCCTGCCAGTGTTACCTAAGAGAAAGAAGTGCTACCAAATCAAGAGAATAATCATAGTCTTCCACAAGTGAAATACTTGAAAAGTGTACTATTGCATACGTTTTTCAATTTACAGATTTACTCACTTGTCCAAGATTAAACTTTTAGCTGTACCAAGATTACAATCCCTAGACAAATTCCGTAATTTAATTGCATGGAACTGCTACTAATAGCAAATCAAATAATCAGGTAGATTATATCAGCTATAGTAGATAGACAAGAAATAGAAATCAAAAGTAATAAATACAAAGAAACCACACCATAAGAAAAAGAAACGAAGTTTTTAAAGCATAAGTTCTAATTCCACAGCAAAAATAGTACAAACAGGTATTGACTAATTAAGGACTAAAACATACAAACAATCAAAAACGATTTGATGTTCCGTAATTATTATTTTTTGTACTCAAAGAACGTATAAATAGAACAAGTCTTAATTATAATTGCAATATTATGTCATATTCGAAAAGTAAAAAGAATTGAAATTACATAGCAAATTAGATTACAACAAGTATTTTATAACTAAGGAATATCTTTATAAGTGAATTTATTGCAAGCCTTCGTTTGAACCTATTTCTTTCCCAAAGCCTTTTGAGTCTGTGCCGTTTTCTGCTTGACGGCATCTTCCCTTTCTAAAAATACAACTTTTAATTCTGAGCGTAATAATTAAAAATGACCTTACCTTTCTTTTCCAATTCTCTTCGTTTCTGAGCCTCTTCTCTCTGTTGTCTAACGATAGCGAGTCGAGCTAAATCCGCTCTAGCTTGATCGGTTTTGCCTTCGGCATGCAATTTCTGATAGTGAGCTTGTGCTCTTTGTTTCTCAATTTCCTCACGTTCCCGACGTGATAACTGAGGTTTTTCGGGTTCCTGTTCGACACTAAGATTATTTAATTTTTTACTCTTCCTTTGTGCTCTGTTCGGATTTTCAATTTCTATTAAATTAGATACACCTTTAACCTTAGAAGTGTCGTCGTCGCTTGAATCTTCTTCCGAACTAGAATCTCCTTCGCTAATTCTCTTATCCCCCGACCCAGTCGCTTCTTCCTCTTCGTCGCTACTACCTTCGTTATGTTGCTTCCTCCATTTCTTTTGTTCGTCCCTTCTACGTTCTTCTTCTAATTCTTCCGGGTTAGTAAAACGTCGATTACGTCCTTTGTGGCTCGTGTATTTACCTAAATGTTAATAATAAGCATTAATTGAGAAATAAAATTAAAAAAACGTGTTGTATGAAATATGGCGAATATTTACCTCGCGGCATTTTCTAAAGAATTTGCAACTTCTAAAATGTGACTTTCGTTAAACTGTTGCCAAGTTATTAAAATAAATCTTAAAATTATTAACGTAAACTGACAAGAACGAAATTCTATATAGCATAACGAGGAAACTGCAATATTTGGTTAAATGCGCGTTGCCAATCGAAACTAAAATTTTTGAGCTACAGGACCGTATTCAGGTTTTTTTCATATATTCTTTGTATTTAATTCGTATAACCCAAAACAAATAAAAAATAGTATAAACGTACATCTTTAAACTAAATTTTAACAAATCACTAAATAAAACTAAAAACTTACATATAAAAACTATTTTATTTTAAATTCAAAGCACTTGAATAACGTAAAAGTCATGTAATAAAAACATTATTTAGTTAGCTGAGAATTATTTTGCTGAGCTTAGCAATTGTTTGAATTTACCATCTGTCTGAATTTTTGGATTCTAAACAAATCGCATAATCTCAACTGTCACCTTCGAGATCTTGTGCTAAAAAACTACTTAGGTTTTGAATATGTGTCTGAAAGAAAGAAACGTATGGTTTGATAACGCATTAGTAAAAATATACCTTACATTAAAACTATGGTCCTCTTTTCAACGCACAAACTGCCACTATGTAATAAAAAACTTAAAAATACTTACATATTGGTTAGTCGTCTAATTTACAGAACTAACTATGCAGTAACATCTCGCTGTGACGGTGATCGTCCAGTTACCCCTCACCCTTTTTACGTTCTATTAAGTTCGTTATTTTATTCTCAATACGCGGGTATTTACACTTGCGTTATCTTTAACTGGGCTTCTTTTACAGGCGGCGCAGGCCTAACAGGACTTTGCATATGTCTGTTTTCAGGTTGGTCCAAAAGTATCTCTTGGCGATGACCCTCGTGGTTTCTTCTATGCCTGGATGACCGGCAGTGGGTGCGTTGTGGTATGCGAACATCACTGCTTCCTGAACAGAATTTGGGACGATCAACACGTTGCGATCTTTGAGCTTTTTGTAGAGACCTCCGTGTTCTACATGGAACTGTCGGTGGAGCTTTATGTCGTCTTCAGCGATGGGTTGTGTTCTGACGGGCTCCCAGATACGCATGGCATTAGACGTCGCTTCATCGAGTTGCTGGGTTTTTTAATGCGAGGTGTCACTTCGGACATGGCAATATTCGTAGTGACAGATGATTTGAGAGGCAACATCCGGTTGACTTCGAACACTTCTCCGATTTCTCGGTCAGTAAGGGTCTGAGATAATTGGTCAGGGAGTTCTTTAGTTTCACCGGAACAGTGCTTGATGTCGAACGAGTACTCCTGTAGCATAAGCGACCATAGCTTCAGTTTGCTCTTGCTGTTTTTCATTTTGTGTAACCACAAGAGCGCTGTGTTATCGGTTACGAGCAGAAATCGGCGGTCTTCTAGGTACGGTTGGTACCTCTTGACAGCGCAGAACACTTTTGCTCGTTAATATGGTAACGCTGCTCGTGATGCCGAAGTTTGGCAGACCCGTAGCTAATTATTTGGTGGCTGTTGAGTCTTCTTGGTTTAGTTACTGCAACGACTCTGCTGGCATCGGATTGAAGAACAAATGATTTATTAAAGTGAGGTCAACTTATCGTTAGTTTACCTTTTATGGATCTTTTGTTTTTTTAAACTCCTCTTCAGCGGCTGAATTTTGACTTTGTTGATAACAGCTTGTTAAGTGGCGCTTGAATCTGTGCGCAGTTCGGCACGTAGTCACGGAGCCAGTTGCACCGCCCCGGAAAGCGTCTGAGTTGTTTTCTAGTAGATGGCCTCTCAGCAGCGGTTAGAGTTTTCTACGCGTTCTGGAAAAGGGCTATTAGCATCAGCAGTCACGATGTGCCCCAGATAGGTGTTCTGAACGCCTAACTTGCACTTCTCGGGAGACAATCGCATATTGTGTTGCTGCAGTCGTTCCAAAACGAGATGAATGTGCTAGAAATAGTTTTCTCAAGAATCCGAATAGATTATAATGTCGTCTACGTAGACCATGACGAAATCACACAGGTACCCCGGAAACACTTCTTGCGTCCTTACCTTTTGGAAGCTTGATGGCGCGTTTTTTAATGCAAACGGCATAACCCGGAATCGATACGCTGCTCCGTCTAGTGTTGCAAACGCTGTTAGGGGTTTTGACGCTACTTCTAGAGGAACTTGTCAGTACCCGCGCTTTAAATCTAGTGTTGAGAAAATTTTTACCGACCCCAAATCTCGTAGCGTCTCCGATATCACGGGAAACTCTCGTCGTGCGTCTGTTGATTAAGACGCCGGTAGTCAATGCAGAATTGAGACTTTACACTCTTCTTTCAAACGATCACTATCGGGGAGCAGTAATGGGATGTAGTAGGTTCGATGATTCCGTCGGCTAGCATCGTTTCTACTTCTCGTGCGATAATGGTCTTCTTCTCGGAAGAGTATCGATATGGCGATACTCGAAAGAGAACATCTTCCTTTAACCGAATGGCGTGATTCGTACTGATAGTTGTATTGGGTGGTCTTGTCGCTTGGAACGTGTCCGAAAACGCTTCTGGCAGCCGGGTAAGTTGTTCCGGCAAAATATGGATAACATCGTCTTGGTTTAAGTGCTTGCGCCGTCGGACTTTCGTAATCGATTCCAGTAGATGGTTCTACGTGTCGAGCTGCCGTAGTGCTCACAACGCCGATTATAATCCAACACCGCATTTTGTTCTTGCAACCATGCTTGTCCTAGAATAGCCGGCACTCGTAGTTCGGGCGCGAACAGAAACTGTATCATCAGGTTGTTTCCGGCGATGTTGCACTGTACTTCACTTTGACCTAAAATTTGCAATTGTTGTTCCGGTACTGGAAATTGAGCTGATTGGAATTTGTAGGTTTGATATCAGGTGTGACTTCCTTGCCGAATAAAGTTGTGACTTGAACGGGTGTCTAGTAAGGCAGCATGGTTTTGCCCGTTTATCGTTATTTGGATAGTAGGCAAGCGAGCATTAGCGTTCAGATTGTTTATTGTGGCCGTGGCTCGTTTTGTTCCTTGGCTCGTTTGGTGTTTCCCGTATTGGCTTTGAAGGGTGGTTGTGCCACCGGACAGTCTTGGTGAAAGTGCCGTTCTGGGCGGTAGTGACATTTCGGTAGGGCAAAACTTCTTGTCGTGGTTGTCGACTTTCTTCGGTGGTGGTTGGCTCTTTAAGGCGGATTCGATAGTTATTTTCACCAACTCGATAAAGGGTGTCGATTTTATTGTAATAGAATGAGGCAGCAAGATTGAATTTAACATTTCGATAAACATCGAGATGTGTTGTTCAGCGTTTACATTCAATCGCCGCCCCTGTTTTGGTGTCTTCTGAAGAAATTTGGAGACAGTTTTGTTAGTTGATTGTTTTCGACCGGAAAACTGCGCAGTTAGTTGGGACGTGATTTGAATGCCGTCATACTTTTCTAGCATGAGGTCTTTAAACTCGGAAAGTGTCGCAAAATCGGCGTAAATTTTCTACTAAGCGGCTGTTTTTTTGTCGGTATTCGTTATACAGTTAGAAATGTTTTTCAAGCGCATCGGTGAAAGATGCGAGATCTTTCATAGGTAGGTAGTTTTGCAGTTGTGTGCGTTAACAACATCTTGCGGAGGTTGGTCAGTATTTGGTTGACTGGTTCTTTCAGTTTTAGGGAAGGTTGTTGTTGGGCGCTACTCGATGTTTCCGGATCCAGACCGGTATTGAAGTTTGTTGCCATCTGGGTGGATAGATTGTCTTGGATGGTAGCGGAGGCAATGTTTCTTGTTATCGGCTTGTACTGATGCGCGTTAAAGTTAAATAAAAAGTTTTTTTGTTCGGTGAGACTTGTAGTAGAAGGGAAAGAAGTATCAAAAAACCCTTCTAGTTCTCTTACTAAATGTAAACGTTAACTACATAATTTACATTTATTAGGCAATCAGTTTAGAATCAAAAGTATCAATAGTCCTAAGAAATATGAGACACCTCAAACCTGAGCTAATTAAATGAATGCACAAGTATGATACCAGTTTTAAATCGCATATAAACATGTGCACAAACATTATTATTTTATACAGAAAAAGAGTTTCTTTATCACGGACGGCGTGTCACAATAGGTACTGAGGTCCTGGTTGCGGAAGCAACCTAGCTAATGTTGAAGTATCGGTGAACTAAAATACACATTTATACACACAAAAACAGACACTACTTCAGATAAAAGTGCAGGGTCTCGATAGCATGAGAACTGCCTGCAAACACACGCTGTTTGGCCATTAGAATACATAAAATCTTAAATCACATTTTACAAGGCACTGGTGTTTTTCCCTGTTATCAAATCCAAGAATTGACACCAATAAGTAAATATTTTCATACTATCAAATTATAAATGTACAAGAAAACGAGAATTTATTATATTCCCAATTAATAACTTGCAAAGAACAATTTAATAGATTAACGTAACTTGATTTCGATTTTTGCAAACAAAGAAACAATGCGCAACGCCTTTCAATGTTAATAATCTTCAAATTTAAGTATAAAACGGTAAAAACTTTTTTTACTATATAATTTTGTAATTTACGTATTTTTTTGTACTTAATTTGTACAACATTATGTAACGATTTAAATTTCAATTTGGTACATTTCAAATTGCCACGTATGCAACCTTCCACTCGCCATTGCGTGTGTGGTCAATTTTCCACTTTTCTGATAAATCCTTTTGCCGCAAGGAGAGCGGCTAATTATATGTATGTGTTGTACTTCATTTTTCGCTTCGCCGTTGCCCGCTTTGGGTGACCGGTTAAAAAATCGTTCGGTAAGCTCAAATTTTCTTTTGCAAACGTTTGCCTTATTTATATCTTTTTTTTAGAAAAAAATCTTCTGGATTTTCATTAGAAGTGGTTATATTAAAGGTTTCTACAAATCTTGATTAGCACGTGGGTTTGAGTGCTACACGTTTCATAATTCTAGCTCCCAGCTTGAGTAGCCCAGTCATTTATCTTCGATGAACACATTTTAGCTGTGCTATTGCGTTTTTTTGCTAAAGATGCCGATTGAATCCCTTACCTGTAACAAGGATTGGTGTAATTGACTACCGTTGGCTTCCGTGCGAATAATCAGTAACAGTAAGGGCACTAGATTTCAATATCGAGTGAATTACCACCAAGAACAACTTTATTTATACCGCTTTACTTTAATCATCAATTCGTGGAGTCGCGAGCAACCTTACAGTTATGTGAATCGGAGGGATGAAGCCCGTTAGAAGTGGAGTGCGTTACGCTAATAGACATTTTTTTTTCGTTACACTGTGCAGGAACCAGTTAAGTTAATTTAAATTAGTAAATACTTGGTGCGTCAAGAATAACGAAGTGTCAATAAATGTTACTACATTTCTTACGTTTAACTTAATTTTATAAACTCTAAAATGTTTGTATTTTGAGAATAAGATGCGGTAGTAGTTTATTTTTCGTGCGTATTTTTGTATAGTTATTATCAAGGCTATTTCGTACCCCACCTTCGTAGTTGACGTCATCTACACGAGCTGAGAGAAATAAAAATAAACGTGTTAAAGTAGTTCACTAGTATTAATTAAAACGGGTAAAGTTTTTTGCTTTTCGCATTTTAAGTTAGGATTACTTATCACTTTCTATTCTACTATAGATAATTTCTGAGTAATTATAATCAAATTGTTTCAAATAGTCGTTAGAACTACTTGTTTAAATTCACCGAATTCATCGCACTCATTCATTTCCAGTTATAATTCAATTTACGATTAGACTCCTTTATTTTTCACGTAAACGGCGCTCTTAATTTCATTAGTGGTCCAATCAACGTCCGCTCAATTAAAAGTTGTTCAAAACAACACCTTGCATCTGCCTAAAAGTATTCGTAATTATCGGTATTTATTTTTACAAAACACGGAAGGCCAAAGCCCGACGTGAGTTTTAGTATTAATGCGTATTGACTTGTTTGTTTCCTGATTTCCCGTTAGCTCCGGTTCCCACTAATTAATTTAAATTCACAGCATCATATATAAACATTATTTTATTGCTAACGTTGAAGTTCACATACTCAAGTGTATTACTATAAGAAAGTTCTATGTTATGTAGGGTACGTTAAGTAATAAACATGCGATCTGAATGACTGGGTTTACCCAAACGAGCAGTAATATGGTTTAATGACGCACTAGTAAAAATATACTTTGCGTTATAATCAGGGCCCTCTTTCGAACGGACGAACTGCCATTGGATTTTCAAAGATTAAACATAAAGTCTACAAATACTTACATGATTAGTCGTTGGATTTACAAAACTTACACTGCATATAGTGTCAGTGCCACTAATGCACCATATGATACAATTAACCCCAATTGGTTAATCACTAATCTGATGACAGTGTATTAGTTTTTCCGAAAATAAATTATTGAATCAAAGTAAAAACTTACATACTAAAATTATTTTATTGCTGACGTTGAGGTTTACATACTCAAATTCATGTAGCTCAAAAATAATTCTTTAATACTATAATAATGTAAAAATGATGTAATAAAAACGCAATCTAGTTGGCTGGGCAGAGGTATAATCAGTGTTGTAAATAGATAATTTTTAAATTATATAGATACAGATACATTTTTTTTCTTGCAAGAATTATCTAGTATTAGATAATAGATAAACTATTTAAACTTTATATAGATAACAGATAATAGATGAAATAATCTAGGTAGTAATAACGATAGATAGAGTTCATTTGAAGAACTACTATGGAATGTGGGAAATTACTGAAGAAAAACATACATATTGTAACTTGAATTTTCGGAACACTGGATTTTTATAAATTTTATTTAAATAATTTAAATAAAAAATTATATATATATATAGATACATATAACTTATATATTTTTGATTGTATCTAGATACATATAAATAGATAAAAAATATGAATCTAGATTAATTTATTTATATAAATTTATATAGATAATTTACAACACTGGGTATATAATTGATTTGATAATCAACTAAACATTCTCTATTTAATTATCGTAACTAAACATTACAATTATATTTATCACATTGTTTTAAATGTTATTTAAAATTCATTAGACAAACGTTTGAAAAGATTTCGTTAATATCTATGAAAATCGATCATAAGAAAGTTTGAAATTGTATATTACGTCTCTGTGTTTGTAGCCATTACGGTTTAAAATTTTAACATTTTAAGGTTGGTAGTCAAGGTCTACCGTATAATAACCTCATAAATAATCAAGATTTTAAATTGTCTTGTTATTGAAAAAATAATTTAAAACTCACATTCACAACGATTTTTACACATAAAATTTTTTAAACCATTTTTAAAAATGCCGAAAGTGCGGAGAAGTAAAAAATCTCCACCGGAAGGATGGGAACTTATCGAACCCACCTTAGATGAACTCGAGCAAAAAATGAGAGAAGGTATTTATTCACCACGTAAAATTAACTTAAACTAATAGTTTTTAACTTTCTAAATAGCCGAAACAGAATCTCACGAAGGTAAACGTAAACAAGAATCGTTATGGCCAATTTTCAAAATTCACCACCAAAAATCTCGTTACATCTACGATTTGTTTTATCGACGAAAAGCAATCAGCAGAGAATTATACGAATATTGTTTGAACGAAAACATTGCCGACAAAAACTTGATCGCAAAATGGAAAAAGCAAGGTTACGAAAATTTGTGTTGTTTACGTTGCATTCAAACGAGAGATACAAATTTCGGGACTAACTGTATCTGTCGAGTACCTAAAGGAAAATTGGAGGAGGTGAATCTTACCCGTTTTGAATTGATAACGTTTAAAATCTCAATTTTCAGGGACGAATCGTCGAATGTGTTCATTGTGGATGCAGAGGCTGCTCCGGTTAATCCGATTCGATTTTTATCACTCTAAGTATAATATATTTAAATTAATGCTTTAAGTATTAGTATCGTTTTTGGGAATTTGCATAATGTGTCGTGGTACCAAATATGCTCTTGACTATTTCTAAGATAAAGTATTGTTAACTATCCTTGTTAATAAATGTGTAACGATTAAGTCAAGATTATTTGTTTTCACGTTTGTACGATATTGAAGTCACTTCGATATTTCTGGGAGCTTTGAATGGATTTGCAGTGTGAATAGTGAATTTTATGAAAGTTAATGTACTTGCTTGAACGTTTAATAACAAAAATAATAATTTATAACTCTAATTCGCTCTTATATATAAGTACTATAAATTGATTTTAAGAAAAAATTATACATAGAACCCAAAACTTAACAAACACATGTAACCATAACTATAACAAAAATATTAGATTGGAATGGTGATTTCTGGATTGTAAGACGAAGATGTCTTGTCCATGAGAGTGCTCGCAATTCCAGTGACTAAGTCTTTATAAATCAGCGGGTTTAAGTTTTTTCCCATTTGGTACAAAATGAAGTAATCGCCGTAACTAAGACGCTTAACAATAACTTCGGCGCTGGATCTAGACATGTAATGGACTTGGGCCATCAACAGGTACACACGAAAGCGTGGAACAAACAAGACAATAATGCGATACATTATTGACAACACTGATAACCCAGACAGCAAGAAAAACCAAAACCATAAAAAGATAAATAGTTTTTCGTTGACCACGTTGATGGGTAAAATGCACAAAGCATCGCGTGTTTCGACACTTCCTGAAGGTCCAAATTTTCCGTAAGTGCATTTAGTTAGCTTCGGGAAGACTCTGTTCATAGTTTCAAAGGCACTTGTAGTAGTTAAGCTTATACCATAATTGGAAAATTGGTAGTTCAAAAACCAATCCATTAAAAGAATTTGTCCAATCTGGTTAACGGATGATTACATAAAATATAATTATATCTGTCACAACTTACCACGTTGATTAAGTTGAGAAATTCACACAGCATGAAACGAAAGCTATATAAGTTGTGAGAGTACTTGCCAGCAAGAATATAGCTTATTAGTCCGTCTTTATAGTGTTTATTCCAAGAGGACGAAACTAAAGGTGATCCTAAAACACCGATATAAAGATATATAACAAAATGAAACGTGCATACCTAAATCCTTAACGAGTAAACGCAGCCGTCCACCTTCCCAAGTCTTCCATAAGTATCGAGGAATGTAGAACAAAAGTGCTTGGAAACACAACACAATGCAAACCCATTGGTAATACTTCTGCGATATTATTACATCGTCCAATTCGCTTACCTTCATAATCTCCTTCCAAGCGTTATTGGAAAATCTCTGATTAGGATAATTACCAAGGCCGGGCCAAATATCCTCTGCGTTAATAGTGATTAAAAACGTATACACTAACCGATTACATACCTGATATACTATTCTTAATGCGAAAAGTACCAAAAATCCAACAGTAAGTGTCGATCACATTCTTACGATCATCTTTAACGTCGCAATTAATTGGATCACCAAAGTACTGTTTAGATGTGATTAATATTGAAAATACTATAAGCATTATCACTGTGAATCTGTAATGTAGTTTAAATACATTATTGTCGGTGTGGATTTTTTCTAATTTTATGAGGGATTTAAAAGAATTTAAAAAGTCGAGCATGATTTTCATTCACTTTATAAACATCAAAACGAGAGCAATACGTTTCTGTTCTTACACATTCAGTGAATCGACGCTTTTTTTGAATAATCGTAACAAAGAATTCGAAATTTCAAATTCAGATAACGCACGTGCGGTAAGTACCAACTGTTTCGTATTACGAATTAAAAACACTACATTCTGGAAAAGATTGCTTGATTTTTTTAAAATAAATGATTAAATACATAGTCGTGCATAAAAGTATTCATCAAAAACGGTGTTTGGGGTGTACAGTTTTCAGTAGTTTTAGTGAGGAAATGCTTTATAGTAAAAATAGTAAAATTTAAATAAACCGGTATTTTACATAAGGAAATATTTATAAAACTATGTATCAAATTATTAATTTACTCATACTCAAGCAACCATATAAATGATAGCAATGACGTTAAATAAACGTAACTGTTTTTCTCTGAGAATAATACAGCTTTTACACAATTGCACAATTGATGATTTCTATCTAACGTAAAAGTGATGTAATAAAAACGCGATCAGATTGACTAAGAAACTTGCATTATTATTATTATTTATTGTTAATTGTTTGGCCATTCGGCCTTACAATGAGTTACGTTACAACTTTCTCTTATATAATATAAATTGTACAGAAATTAAAAAAAAAACTAAAAACAAAAAACTTTCTCCCCTAAAATCTTCCCATCACCATCTTACTATTCTAATACTTTAGATCTAACCCTCCCCTCTTATCCTTCTTTCCTTTACTGATTTCATCCAATCTAATCCCTCCCCCTCCTCCCCAAGCAAAACCTTCCTCCCCCTCATTTCTTCCCTTAGCTCGCCACACGCCTCACTCATGTGTTCTATGTCCTCCCATCCCTCCCCACATAGTCTACATCTCCTCATTGCATCCTCCTTCCAATACTTATTTACGTTCTCTTCATTGCCGCATCTAAACCTGGCTATTAGTCGCTTTTCTCCTAAGTTTCTCCTCCCCATCAGATACTTTGGAACCTCCTTGGATACTATTTTCCCTTATCTTACATTATACTTTCCTTCCCTTATCTTTCCTTCCCTCTCTTGCACCTGCGAATCTTTGTCTCTTAGCACTATCTCCCCCGTATTTAACCTCCCTTCCACTCTTTTTCTTTCCACCTCTTCTCTTGCGAAACCTCTTCGTTGATAGTACAGTTTTCTTTCTTCCTGCCCATATATGTTTTTACTATCCTTTACCGTCCTCCAGCAACATTGCAAAATTTTACATTCTCTTCTTTCCTTCATTTTCTCTTCATAACCCATCGCCCTTTTCCCTGCTTCTATTCTAATCTTCTTTAACTTCCCTTCCTTCTCTATTATGTATCCTGGCGTCTCCCTGTCTAAACCTAGTATCCATTTCTAATATTTTATTTGTACCTTTTCCAATAGGTTTCACTCTTTCCAACCCCATACCTCTACCCCGTACATCATCACACTTTTAACCAACTTTTCAAACAGCCAGCTTCTCTTTTCGATCTCCTTCCCAAATACTCTTTCCCCTAAACTCCATACCTGCCCTAATACCCTGTTACCCTTCTTTGCTAACTCCCTTATGTGCGCATCGTCTTTATTATCATACCTTAGCCTATATCCCAAATAAGTCACTTCATTCACTGTCTCTATCCTCTGTTCTCCCCAACTTAACTCTTCTTTTTTCTTCCCTTCTTTCCCTTTTTGATAAACTACCATCTTTGACTTTCTCACATTTAAACCCAAGTCTTTCCTTTCCAGATACCTCTTTATCGTATTTATCATACCTTTCATCTTCAACTCATTTTTTGCCACCATGACCATATCGTCTGCATATGCCAACACCCACACTTTAATCCCTCCCTCTATGACAACCCCACCACACTGACCTCCCTTCAACACTTCTTCTATGTCTCCTATATACAGTGCAAATAAAATAGGGCTAAGAGGACACCCCTGCCTTAGCCCCTTCCTCGTCCAAAACACTTCACTAACACTATCCCCTATTTTTACCCTATTCTTAGTCTCTTTATATATCTCTTCCAGTTTCCTCACTAGTTGTTCCTCTATTCCCTTTTTCCTTAACACCCTCCATATAGCTTTTCCCTATTCACATTATCAAACGCAACTTCTATGTCCATAAAGAACGCGTATACCTTACCCCTTTTCTTATCTAGCTCTCCATTCACTAAAGGCGGGTTGCACAAAGCAAATCAAAAATGTAACAACTGATTATTTCTTAAAACAATTGCTACATAACCAATGAAACCACGTTTATTCGTGATGTAACAATTGATTTCAGAAATAATCACTTGCTACATTTTTGATTTGCTTTGTGCAACCCGCCTTAACTGTTTTAATATATAAACATTGTCTATTGCACTTCTTTCCACTCTAAATCCCATCTGCCAATCTGGTAATAGTCTTTTTTCTTCCACTTCCTTTTTCGACCTCCTTTGTATAATCATGGCATACAATTTATAACTTACATTAGTGACACTAATCTCTCTATAATTCTTTACCTCCTTCCTATCCCCTTCCTTATAAACCGGCAGAATTAAACTTTCTTTCCAACTCTCTGGCAATTCCTCCCCTTTCCATATTGTATTATAAATTTTCCTTATATTTCCTCTCACTCTCTCCCCTACATATTTCCATTGTTCTCCTTGCGTACCGTCCGTTCCTGCCGTCTTCCTTAATTTTAGTCTATTTATTGCTTTCTCCATTTCCTCTTTCGTTATCTCCCACCCCTCCTGTATTGTATTTACCCCTTGCAATATCACATGCCCTGGTCCTTCTATTGTTCCCTCCAAACGCTCCATACAATAATCCAGTCACACCTTTATATCCGTTAAACCTCCTCTCCTCTTATCTCTTCTTCTCTCCTTGTTTAGAAATTCCCACACTTCTCCTTCTTTCTTTATTTCCTTTACTTGTTTGTCCATTTCCTCTTTATACGACACCTTTCTCTTTGAACATACATTTTTAAACTTCACTTTCTTCTCCTTATACTCCTGCACATCTATTCTACCTTTCTTCCATCTTCTTCTAGCGTTTCTCATCTCTGTTTTTGCCTCTCTACATTCTCTATTCCACCACCTATTTTCGTTCCTCTTTCTTCCTTGCTTTCTCTCAAGCCTTTTCTTTTCTACTGCCTTCTCCATTTCTGCAGTCAACTCCTTTAGTCCTTCTTCCCCCCCTACCTCTCCCCAAATCACTTGCTCCAACTTCATCTTATATCTTTCTATGCTTTCCTTAGTCCACACCTTTTTTACTCCCCATCCCTTCTGTTCCTCCTTAATTCCTTGCTCCTTTCCTTTTAAAATCACTTCCAGTGGCTGATGATCCGATTCCTCCTCATCCCCCACTTTAAAACTTTCTATGTCCTCCCACATCTCTCCACTCACCATCACGTAATCAATCACCGATTCTCCCCTCCCTCCCATATAAGTATAGTCACCTCTGTCCCCCTCCTCTATATTTCCATTTAGGATTGACCAATCTTTTTCCTCACACATCCCCACGAACATTTTCCCATTCTTATTAACTGTCTTATCCATGCTAACTCTTCTCTTTACTTTCCTTTCTATAATCACTCCTCTTTTTTCCCCTGTTCTCGCGTTAAAATCACCCCGTATAATAATCTTTTCCTTTTCCTCCCCCTTGTACCATTTTTTCAATCTGTTCACTTATCAACCTCATATATCGCCTATAAACTGTTATCACTATATATTTTTCCTTTCCTTCTCTAACCACATAATTTTTTACTATCCCTTTTTCTTGCTTCTCGTTTGCCTCCTCTTCTTCACCCGAACAGTTCCTTTTTATGCCCGTTATTATTCCTCCTCTTGCTCTACCTTTACTTTCTCTTCTAGTTGCAAATTCCACCTTCCAATTATACCCCTCTGGTAATTTTTTCTTCCATACTTCCCAGTCTTTTTCCTCCAACCATGTTTCCGACATTCCCATCATATCAAAGCCTTCTACGTATCTCCAGAAATCCTCTCCCTTATTTTTTATAGCTGCCACATTCCAAAACAATAATTTCATTTGATTCTGCATTTCCATCTCTTTTTCCTTAAAACTTGCGAAGCCAACATCATTTGATCCTCCCTTCGCTCCCCCAACTCTTAGTTTTTTGCCCCCTTCAACACTAGAGTTTTCCTCTCCTCATCCCAAAATCTTTCTTTACCTTCCACTCACACTTTCAAGAATCCTATTTTAATACTTTTCCCGTCTCCCTTCATCTTACTCGCCTCCTATCTTATCTTCTTTTGTATATCTATTTCCTTGCTCGTCATGTCATTGTCTAAATAAATGCTCGCACTTCTTAACCTTCTTTTTTGCTTCCATACATCTAACTTATCTTCAAATGTACCCATCCTTACTAACATTACACGATCTGCTAGCTTTCTAGTTTCTACCACTGTTTTCTCTATATTTAAATCCTTCTTTAACCAATTTTCCACTTGTTCCTTTTGCTTTTTCTTTCCATCTTTCACTTCCATACCTCTTATGATTATGTTTGTTCTCTTTTTTTCTTTTTCGTTTTTTTCCCCGCTCCTTTCTATCTTCTCCAATCTGGCCTCCAACTTGCTATACTTTTCTCCAATTTCTTCAATTTTCCTTTTCCATTCTTCATTTGACTTTCTTAATTCTTCTTTTATCTCCTTTACCTTTTTATTATTCTCTTCCAACTTCTTACCCATCTTAATTTGTTCTTCTCTTATACTTTTTACCTCCTTTAACAGTTCTTTACACATTTCTACTACCTCCCCATCCTTTCTCTCTTTTCCCTCCGCTACCGGTGATTTCCTTACTTTGGTGCTCTTCCTGAACACCTCCTCCATCGTAGCTTGCCTTTTTCTTTTTCCTTCAGACCACCCTTCCTCGGAATCCGACATAATTTCCTTTCTCCCCACACTTTACACTAATTAAAATGTTAGCCACGTATTTTATACTTAACGAACTAAAATTAAATTAAATTTAAATCTCCCAAAAACCACGTGTTTTATAACTTAACGAAATAATAATTAAATTCAATTTAAATCTCCAAAACATTCCCACTAAGAAACTTTCATAATATATTTATAAATACATTTTTAAAATTAAGCGAAGAGTTTCTGAATTTCTAATAATTTTTTGTAGTTTTATTGATAACACACGAATTGTAAAGATGTAAAATAACAATAAAGTAGTTTGTCGACTCACCTGTTTGACTAGCTTAGGTCGGAGATGGTCGTAGATCAAGTTCTTAGTATCCACAACTTAGCCTGGTGAGTTGGCGTTCAGCGCTACCTTTTCTTGCGAGTAGAATAAAAAAAAGAAATAGTTTGGGTTAGGGAAAGGATGCCCAAATCCGCAACACAATTGTGCATTGTAGTAAGATTATCACAACGATTTATTTAATATACTAGCACTGCATCACAGTGAACAACGAAGAAGTACAAAAGAGAAAAAAATATTTATAGATAGTAGCTATGCAGTTGATACCAACAGTATGTACTATAAATTGACTTAAAATTGCAGTTCAATAAGTGAAGTTAAGTTGTTCAAACGCGTTCGCGTTGTAGTAATCTGACTGGAACAAATTACGTCAGACGTCCAAGCGAGATAAAATATGGTTCAATTAATCACTCTAATAACGTACGCAACGTTCTTCCAAATTTCCTTACAAAAAAATTATATAATAGAAAAGAAAAATGGGATATTTGATAATCACGTTATTATGCGTTTGATGACCTCGTGCAAACAATTATCACTTGAATTTTCATGCACCAAATAAACCAAAATTTTGAGTGAAACTACTGTAACAGACTCACCTCACCGGTCGCCACGTGCCCATTTTTATCCCAAACAACAGAGGAACAGGAAGTGGTACCAGCGCGAAAGAAGAGGGAACGAAAGAATAGAATGACGCGTGATGACGAATACGTTTATTATTAGACAATTTTCGTTGTACAATTAATGTTGTTTTCCACGTGTTTTTTTAATGATAGTGTTTTTTTTCGTAGAATTGTAACTTGGAGTTAATAAATTCCTTTTCTGTGTAAAGTTATATTCTATAATTGGCGCCCAACGTGGGGCAAAGAATACCAAAACATAGAAACGTTTGTAAATAAACGCCTTTTTTTTGAACCGGTGTGGGTTGAAAAAATACGTGGGCATTGACATTGATGGAACAATCATTTGACTGTTTAAACTTTTAAAGTGTTTTAGAAATAGCATCCTGTGCAGCTGGGAAAGTAATGAAATGTGTTTATATTACGTTTACACGGTATTTTTGAACGACGTAAATGCTTTGTTGACGTGTGTAATTTAACATTTTCTATACAGTTTTAATAATCACAGAGGAACATAGCAAATATGTCAAACCAATATTCGCGATTCTAATACTGAAACAATGGCGAGCGTTACGTTGACAGATAAACAATCCCAACAGTTGTTAGCTAGGGCAATGGTTGCAACCGCGCCGGTTGCACCGCAGACAATACAAGCTTCTGGAGGAAACTTTTCGAAATGTGCTTCACGCTATGACGGGCGTGCCGAATCTGATGTTAACGCGTTTATTGATAGCATCGTTGTATACTAAGACTGCAAACAAATCTGATGTTAATACGGTTAAAGGAACTTCAATGCTTCTGGACGGATTTGCAGCCTCATGGTTTCAAGGAGTAAAAACTACCATAGAGACGTGAAAAGATGCGTTGAATCTGTTGAGGGTAACATTCAGTCACCAAAAACCGTCACACAATATATATCGTGAACTTTTTTCAAAAGAACAAGATGTCTCTACGACAACTGACGTTTTTGTATGTCGTGCACGTGCTCTTCTGTCAAAATTGCCACCAGATTCATTGAGCGAACCAACACAGCTCGATATGGTGTATGGTTTGTTGCATCGTCGTATAAGAGAGAAACATCGTGACAAAGTAGTCATTTTTAGTTAGCTTTTTAAGGAATGTCGTTTGGTGGAGAAAATCTTCGAGCGTGGATCGGAGCTAGTGGTAGCTAAAGAAAATAGGCAACCATCACGCGCTCATCGCTGTGTATATTGCAGAAAAGTGGGACACACTATAGATGATTGTCGTAAATTGGCAAAAAAGCCTAGCAATGGTTCAACAACTTTATCACCTACACCTAAATTACTACCGCAGACGCCTATTTCATGTTACGGATGTGGAAAACCGGGTGTTGTACGATTAAATTCCTCTACTTGTAAATCGACAACTTCAGTGTCTTCTACTGACTTTTGTGTGTTGAATGCCCAAATATTATGATCGCTCCTTATTATGGAAATTGTAATTAAGAGATTTTGACGGACCGGTATACTGGACACGGCTGCTAAACACAGTGTTGCGGAAAGTAAACTTTTGCTTGACAGTGGACAACAGTTTGCGAGACAAAAACTGACTGTTCGTTTAGTTGATGGTTGCTGTCGAACTCAGCAAGTATTAGTGACGCAAGTAGAGGTATACTTAATAGGTCGGGTTATACCAACCACTTTTATTGTGTTTCCGGACACGCAGGATAGCAACACTTTACTAGGAGTAGATTTCATAATGGACGCGAAGGTGGCTATTAACATAGTAGACCATCGGTGGTGTTTCTCTAATCCTCTAGCAAATATGAACTTTGATTCGAGCCACCGAATTTGGAGACTCGAGTATCTACCTTTTCACTCAGTACCCTACGGTCGGGCGAAGGAGCCGACCTGAGTACAGAAGAAAAACAGCGCCTAAATACATTGTTAACCACGAAAGAGCAAATTTTTGCTTCTTTTGGAGAACCAACGCCATATGTGGAACATATCATCGATACCGGAGATCATGCGCCTCCTTATCGTATGAACCCGTACGAAGACTGAGATGTTGCGGAAAAAACTAGACGATCTATTGGATCAAGGTATCATATAAGAATGCGAGTCGCTGTGGGCCGCACTAGTTGTGTTGGTACCAAAAAAGTCTGGAGCACTGCAGTTATGCGTTGACTATGGTAAACTAAACGCGATTATTGTTTGTGACTTATATCCTCTCCCAAGGCTGGATGATTTGTTGCATTCAGTCAAAAGAACGAGATACATGATCACAATTGACTTACGGTCTGGGTCTCACCAAGAGCTCGTTCAATCAAGTGATATAGATAAGTCTGCTTTTGGGACTTGTAGGTATTTGCGTATGCCATTCGGGTTGCGAAACGCACCCGCCACGTTTCAACGCTTGATGGACAATTTTCGTCGCGGGTTGGGAAGTGTTGTAATATTAGCATATCTTGATGACTTAATTGTGCTTTTAGAAACCTTTGGCGATTACTTAAAGGACTTACTATTAGTGTTGTCTCGACTATTACAATTTAAGTTTAGAGCAAATCGCGAAAAGTGCTCGTTTGCGTGCACATCTGTTAAATATCTCGGACATTTACTCACGACTCAAGGTATTCAAGTGAATCCTGAAAAAACATTAGCAATTGCGAATCGTAATATTCCACGCAATGTTAATGATGTTCAATCGTTTTTACAAGCTTATTCTTGGTATCGTAGATTTATTGACGGTTTCGCCGAAGTCTGAACTTATGAAGAAGAACGTTAAGTTTGTTTGGAAGTCCTCCCAGCAAGAAGCCTATGATTGCCTCAAGCATCTGTACTACGGCAGAGTGATCAAGCCCTACGATACACAATCAGTACTTTTGTTAGTGGATATGCGATTGGCGCTGTTTTGCTCCAAGGTGACAATTCTGAAAAACACTCTATTCAGTATACCAGCCGTCTTCTTACAAAAACCGAGCGTAACTATTCAACGACCGAGCGTGAAGCGTTAGCCATTGTGTGGGCCTAAGAAAAGTTTTGGGGATATGTGCAGTGTTCATCTATAATAATTTCAACTGACCACCAACCACTTAGATGGCTTATGAGCATGAAATCCTCAACTGGTAGATTAGCCTGGTGGATATTATCTATTCAAAGTTATAATGTTAAAATCGAGTATTTGCCTGGTAAACGCAACATAGTAGCCGACATAGAGCTCCTTGTGACCATGCTGATACCGCGACGTGTGATATCTGCGTAGTGACCATAGACCTTCCGAGTAGAAGTGGTACAAAGATACGTCAATCACAACTAGAAGATCTAGATCTTAAAAAAAATATTGAGTTTTGAAGACCGGCAAGATGATTCATTTGTCAAGTGGACTGAAAGGGGTTATTTAATGTCGTCGGGAGTTTTACATAAGTATTCTTTAGATGGTGATGTTGAAGAAGCACAGTTCGTTGTACCAACCCACGAAGAAGAAAGTGTATTTCGAGAATTCTATGATTGTCTTACTGCTGTACACTATGGTGTTGAACGTACTTATCAAATAATTGCAAAGCGGTATTTTTTTCTGAGATGCGTCGCACATTTCAGATTATGTGAGATCCTGCGCGGATTGTCAACGATATAAAGCTAGCTGGTCTAGTTCAGACACCCGTATACGCACAGCGTTTTGAAACCTTATCGGTGAACCTATTCGGACCGTTTCCGAGGGTATAAGTGAATCCTTATCATTGAAGATGCTTGCTCCAAATGGGTAGAACTTTTTGGACTTATTCGGACAACCGCTGAAGAATGCGTGCGAGTGTTAATCAGCGAAGTGGTCTTTCGATATGGTAGACCAAGACGTTTGAGTAAGGACAATGGTGGGCCATTCATATTCCACATTATGCAACAAGTTTGCTAAACTTAAAAGTTTTCATTGTTTTACTCCGATGTACCATCCGTCTTCCAATATGGTAGAACGTAAGAACCGTGATCTAAAACCAAGACTCGTTATTTTAGTGCGCGACGAACACGCTTTTTGGTTGAGCATTTACCTGCAATCAGGTTTGCTATTAACACAGCTCCGTGTAAAACTACCGGCTCTTCCGCCGCGTATCTGACGTTTGGCAGAGAGTTGCGTACAATTAACGACGTAACCAACAATTTTTGAGCTATTATAAATTGTGAAAATGTGATTCCGCAAATTACTCCGTAAACCTTACAACATTGGAGATCAGGTGTGCGATTTGTCAAAAGAAATCACTTCCAAATTTGCTCCAAAACGGGATGGACCGTATGTAATTACCAGAATAGTGTATCCTGTAAGCTACGAGGTTGCAAATCTTAACAATCGTTCCGATCTATTGGGTTTTTATTACGTTTCTGCTCTCAGCCCACTAATTGGAAAGCAAGACACTGTGTCTGTGAAGGGTTGCGCCGCCGAAGCCGACCTCAAAACGAAACTCTGGAAAATCACAATGAGCCTGCTCTCTCGTCGGGACGATATTTGGGACTAGGAGGGAAGACTGTAACAGACCCACCGCAACCGGTCGCCACGTGTTTATCTTTATCCTAGATCCGTTCCAACCTCCAAAATGTCACCCCAGTTATTTTTGTTACGCGGTTTTGAATAATAAAAACGTATTTATAAATGACAAATATTTATTGTAAAAAAACAAAAAAGAGAATGTAAAGAAATAAATTAGATATCCTCACTGGTCTTTGCCTTTTTCGCTACATTTTTCTCGCTTTCACCTGTAGGCCGTTTAGAAAAAAACATGTCCAAGGAGGTTTGTTTTTTCCTCCCTCTCAGAATGTTCCGGAAATGAGTTCGCCAAGTGTCATTAAAAAGATCGGATGCACGACCCGTTGCAATTTTTCTGGGTGTTTCTTTTCCATGTCTTCGTTGTAACACCCAGCCAGGCCTGATCGATAATTTTACTTTAAAATGCAAATGCTACTTCTCGGCGATAAATGTTTGATCTAAAAATGATCTATGCAAAAATTTTTAACGCTTAAGTCATCTTTATAAATTCAAAGATGCTACATAGTTAACACACTGTTTGTTAAGATCTTGATTTCAAATATAAGCCGTAACTCCTTAGGTACAGTGTATTCTATTGGCGTTAGTGTCCGTCTTGTGATGTTTCCAATACTCCAACGTATTTACGAATGAAAAAAAAGTAAAATTTTATTACTTTTTCTGTGTTTTTGCAAAGACTCCAGACAGACGTTATATATCCGAATATTATAATGCATTTACAGTTGACAAAACTTTTGTATCTCAATTAAGTTTTTTTACTTGTGAGTTGCTTTGTATTTAAATTTCTGTTTTAAAAAAAAATTAGAATTTATCATTTCTCCTGTATATAATAAACAATCACATAAACTACAGTAACCTACTTTACCTTTTTTTAACCACTTAACCTCAATGTTTACACGTGAAAATCCAAATAAATCAAAAAATGATTAAAGGCGATAAAAGAAAATCCGAAACAGACGAAGAAACCGAAAATTCAACAAAGAAGCCCAAACCAACAGATGGAAAAGGAAACATTTCTAAAGACGATTCCAAAAGTACGTTTCAAAAACATCCAAATAACCAAACTCCAACACAAAAACCTGATTGGAATACGCTCAAAAAAGAAAAGAAGGAATTAAAGATAAAACGTAAACAGGCGAATAAATTTTACGACGTTATAGTCGAAGCTAAAAAAATTTTCGAAACCTTACGACAGAAACAACTAAAAGGTGGTAAAGATGAGCGCAACGAACTAATCGATAAGTTACACGGTTTATTCGTGGGTAAAGGACAATATGCTAAAGTTATTTTTGCACATGACGTAGCACGTATCGTACAATTTTTATTTAAGTTTGGTAACGAACGTATTCGGAAAGAAGTGGCTGATGAGTTAATACCCGTTACTGTAGATATGTTGCAGTCTAAGTATGGAAGGAGATGTTTGAAAAGTATGTTGATGTATGGTAATAGTGAGATACGATCTGCTTCTATACAGAAAATGTATGGAAATGCGGTTAAATTTACAAGTCATGCAATTAGTGCTGCCGTTTTTGAATATGCGTATTCGACTTGGGCAACGCCTAAGCACAAACAATGTTTAGTGCAAGAGTTTTTCGGTGATATTTACAAACAAGTTAAAGATGCAGAAGTGAAGCATTTAAGAGACGTTTATCAAAATAGTCCCAATATGAAGACGGCAGCTCTTCAAGCTACCAAAGCAAATTTGTCGCGAGTGTTAAATAAAGATTTGTTAGATTCTGGAATTGTACAAACTGTTTTGTATCAGTACCTATCAGAATGTAGTCCTGATGATAAGGCCGAGTTGATTAGTCAACTTGCTCCACACGCTGTTGTTATTAGTAACAGTAAGGATGGGGCTAAAGCTGCGATGCAATGTATTTGGCATGGAAGTAATAAGGATCGAAAAGTGATTATGAAAGCTATAAAAGAACACGTAAAGGACTTGTCAAAACACGAACATGGTCATTGTACTGTGATTGGTCTACTAGATGCAGTTGACGATACTGTGTTATTAAACAAAATGATTTTAACACCAATCTTATCAGAAATAAATGCGTTAGCAGCGGATGAACATGGACGAAAAGTCTTACTATGGTTGGTAGCACCAGCAGACTCGACCCATTTTCATCCTTTATTTATTAACGAATTGGAAGAGGGCCGTGCAGCATCATCTAGCAAAAAGCCTTTGGAGCAAAGAAGACAGGAATTGTTAAATTACACAGTTTTTACTTTAATCAACGAGGTTATTTCTAATACCAATTTTTGGATGTCGAGCGGGTCTATTGCTATGCTAACTTTAGCAATAGTTAAATCAGGTAATATTGGTGCAGGTGATAAAATTTTCGTGTAATTATTTTTTGTAGCTCCTATCGAGCATCTGCAAGATGCTTTAAACGAAATTGCTAAAGTTGTAGTAAACACAGAGTGGACTGTAGATAAAGATGACGAAAAGTTATTAGGGATTGAGCATCCAGGCTTACATATGATACTTAAAAAATTAATACAACATGATAAAGTGTTTGCCGAAGCTGAAAAACCAACGTTTTCAAGTTCATTACTTAATGAAATATCGGATGAAACCGTATGTTGCTCAGCGTTTTTTATTCTGTGGTGTAAGATTAGTTGTTTTAGATTACAAAGTGGTTAACTATAAACCGTGGATGTTTCCTATTTGTGGCTTTATATGAAAATGGTACAGAAGAATTACAGAATCTTCTTAAAGAAAAATTACAGCCACGGATAAAGAAAATTAAATCTACTAAAAGTTCGGGTGCAAAAATTTTGTTACAAAAGCTGAAATAAACATATTTTTTTAATTGAGTTAATTGCTTTTCCATGAAATGTTTTTGATTAAACCGCAACAGAAAATCCTTACTCTAATGGGTCTAATCAGCACTAAAAAAAAATATAAAAACAAATTAAATTTTTATTTTTATCTATGTACGCTTTGTCGCTTTTTGTTGTTTTATCTTCCTATACGCTTTTATCATTTCCATCTGTTGATCTTCTATTTTTCTTCTTAAAGCATTAGGAAGATTTTTACGTTTCCCCTTTTTATCAATCACCTTATGTGTTGTTTTATTTAAGTTATCCTTACGTTTATAACCGTCCTTTAAATCGTGATTTTTCTGCTTAGAATTGTCACCAAACATGGATTTTAATAATAAGCTTTTCTGCCCTGGCTAAAATCAAATTAAATTAAGCAACAAATTTTTTTGTAACATACCCGAGCAGCACCATCAATTTTCGACGCTCTGCGAGGCATACTCAACGTAGGAGGAGCATGCACCACTTCTCCAAATTTAACGTGGTCTTTAACTACGTGATTGTCTAACCGTTTCTCCAAAATTCTTTTCTCTTTCTTCTCGGTTAATTTTTTCTGACGTTTTTGAGATTTCGTCAATCTGATGGTGGGACCTTTGTCCCCGAGTCTTTGTCGTTTCTTCAACTTAATTTCCTTTTTCTTCTTTTTAACTGATTCTTCAAATTCGTCATCTTCCCGCTTCACAACATCTTCAATCTAAATTCCATTAGTGAAAGTTGTTAAAATACAACGAATACTTACTTCGCCAGTATCAATGTTTCGTTTCACATCGACTTTGTGCTTATTCTGAAATGCATTTTCTTGTATAATCTCGTCGCAATAAGCATCGACACGATGTAAATAATCACGTTCGGTTTCACCTCTTTCACGTTCTAAAAGAAACTGGTTCTTCTTTTTCTTTGGTTTACGTTTAGAGTTTTTCGCAATTTCTTTTAATTCTATTATGCGATTTAAACTTTGTGGGATTTCTTGGTAGTCGGGATCTGATGGAGGAGCATCTACTTTTCCCTGTAATCTAATATAAATCGTAATTAAAGTAAAGAAATTTATGAAGCGTTTACTTTTGTAATCTAATTTCTCTTTGTTTTTCTGGATCCCTTATTCCTCTATGTTTTCTTCCAGGTATTTTTCTACCCATTTTATTTACACACGTTGTTTACTTAAACATAACCAAACAATTTGTAATGAAATGGCAGCGTTCAGTTATTATCGACTATATGGGCTGAATTCATTTATATTATGTATTTGCTTACAAATATTAAATAGAATAATATAATTTTTGTTCTGCTTAACATTGTTAAAAACAAAATTAAATAATTTTATATACAATTTTGAATGTATATTATTGCTTAGTATTTCTTATTAACTGCATTTGGGGTTGGGCTAAAATATTCTATTTAATAATTAAATAAAAAAAATATTTACTTAGTTTTGATTAGTTTAGCATTATTTGGTGTGTTTATTACATATATACCTTTATTATTTATTCAGAACCGTTAACTTATACCTTTATATGTGCCTTTTTACCCGAAACATAAAAACAGACGACTAACTCAATACAATTCGACTAGAGGATCGCAGCTTGGTGTGGTAATCATAAAGTAACTAAAAAAGCGTCAAAACTGGCCACTAATTCTGAAACGTAGAAATCGGTATTAACACAAGTTCTGACTGATAAAAAGGAGCAAGATTTTGACGCAAAATCTTAAGTTGTATTTGATCAGAAACCGGTCCTAACAATTGTAAGAAGAAATGGTAACGTACATTTCGATGGATTTGTTACCTCTCATCGTACGCATACGAATTCTGTCCATTAAGCTTTTGTCATAATTTACAAGAAAAAATTATACCCTAAAAGCAAGAAGAGTTTTGCCAGGCAAAACCTCAAAAACTGACAGAAAAGTTGATGCTGCGTTACACCACAAGACAATCACAATTTAAATTCCTTTTTTGAATTTTTTTTTGAAATTTTATAAGAAGAGAAAAATTTTTACCAAAAAAGATAAGTTCTTTTTTGAATCAGAATCCGAAGAAGTAAGAAGTGGTGGTTTTGTGTCTAAAGAATACATACCCAAAACAATAAGAGACACAACAAAACGTAAAACAAGAAATCAAATCAGAAATCCGCTAACTCGTGTCTGACTAGAAGTCTAATTTAAATAAAAGTACATAAGTAAACAAACTACAAATTTAGGTCCTGCAACAAAACAAAAAAATTGAAGTAAAATTTTAAGTCAAACTCGCTAAACACAATTAAGAAGTAAAGGAATCAATAAAGACAAAGAATTATAATCACACACACGAAATTGTACCCTGACAGTTGGGCGACAATTTTGTTACGTGTTTTTTTACTTGTAACTTAAAAGCACGCTACTAGTTCACTACAATTCGGCGAGACAATCGCAAGTCTCGGTGTGCTAATCATAAAGCAATTAAAAAGGCGTCAAAAACAGTCGGAAACTATTAAAAGTGTAAGAAAAAAAAAATTTTTAATCTAAACAATCAATCGTTGTAACCGAATTCGTAAAACTTTCGAGCGATTTTTACTATTCTTATCGCAGGTTTGCAGGTGTTTAGTAGAACATACAAAGTACATCAACGACTTGACCTCAGATTATTTTGCAAAATTAGTGTAAGTAACCAATGTCCCCCTTAGTACTTGCTTAAGTTATCAATTCCAGCGGAATGTATTTATGTGACATGTACCATTCCAAAAGGACAAACACGTGGCGGTAGCCCAAATCGCTATTATAATTACGAAAAAAATAAGTTATGCCACAAAAATAGAAAGTAATTCTTGTCCCGAAGAAGCCCTCACATAATGAAGTAAAATCAATGCACCCGTTTATAACGTGGATGAAGGCAAATAATTAGAAATAAAGGTTTTACTGGACGCGCACGTTAGATTTTCATGTACAATCGTTCTCACATTGACCGGAAACGTTTTTTCTCTTTATTAATTCTATACGTCAAGAATAAAATTTAAAAAAATGACAACTAACACTCTGAAAGTAGCAAGAGGGCATTCTGAGACGAAATTCACACAATACGCAACCTATATCAAAATACTTTTAACATAACAACCCGGGTTGCTTCCGTAATCAGAATCTCAGTACTTACTGTACTAGCATGGCCGCTGGTTAAGTAACTATTTTTGTGTTTAATATAATAATATATACGTGTTATTAATTTTATACGTGTGGATTTAAAATTATCGGATCTGTGTGTTTTGTAACTATTTAAAATGGTTTTAGTACATTTCTGACTGTCGATTAGTCAACTTGGCAATCGCAATGGTTAAGGATATATATCGCGTAATAAAGTTTTTGGCTATAATACGTCTCAGCCTCTGTTTGATTTCCGGATGTGATTGAACACCATTGTTACTTTCATTGTGGTGCAGAGAAATCTTTCTCATTGCAGCGCGCGTAGACGTTCCACAACTGGGGTTACTAATAACTCGACCCATGTTAATGTCTGAAACAGGTTAATCGGGAACAAACTGGTATTACCTATCTCGATGGGTGCCTTTCTTTTAGTACCGTACTTTAAGGTATTTATGTTTTAATTACTAGTACATCGAGTCAAGCGAAAATAAACGTGAGAATATGCCACCGTTGTTGATTCGATTTTGTCGGAGTTTACTATAATCAAATTGAAATTGTTTAGTGTATCAAAGTACGTCATTTAAACTACGAGTATCGTTTGATATTATGTAAATTAAGGATGTTTGTTTGTGTCACTTAACTTAGTATTAATGTCATTAACATTTAAATTACTATCACAATTCTATAATTTCTTTTTGTAAGGAGATTTGGAAGTACGTGGCGCATATTATTTGTTTTAGACGGGCTATTTAAATCGGATTTTTTTACCTCGCTTGCACGTTTGACGTCATACGTCTTAAGATAGAAACTAATTGTAATATTAATGTTTGTTAGCATCTATTTTTGTAGATCTTATTGTAGATTGTGAAGTAATAAAATGACTATAGTAAAATACGAAAAATCACAACAGGTTTTTCGCTACAAATAACTAGTAACTAAGTTAATTAAAAGCGTTCACGAATTCAGCGAATTGAAGTACGAATGATTCTGTTTATTGAAGTTTCTTAGATCGATTATTCTAAGCAACGATTAAAAATTACGTGCAGGTAAACAAAATAGCGTTAGACTGCATTCCTTTTTCTGGTTATAATTTAACGTTTTACAGCAAAATTGTTTCGGGAACGCTTCTTACATTCCTATTTAAAAAAAGTGGAAGTGTGTGTAAGTTTTTACATTTGTTTAACTCTAGTGAATCAGTTTACAATTCCGCAAAAATAGTGACTGATGGCAAAAAGCAGTCGATTGCATTATACAGCTTTCAGCTAGTTTCACATTTATTGTTGCGTACGTTGACTGTATCCGATCGTGTATCCTTAACTTTTAGACGTAATCAAGGACAGAGTTTGGCAAACGCAAACCAATGATTGTAAACTTACACTTCTTGCAAGTTTTTTTAAAGTACCAATGGTAACCAATAAGTAGAACAAAAATGAGTATTGAAATCCTTATTAGCGAGAAGAAGGCTACATATGCGCGATTGAACCAATAGAGGGCGGCTTAGTTACAAAGGGACTACTCGTTGTTAAAACTTTAGTACGAGTAAAGAACACGATGCCAGTACGGATCTTAAACATTAACTCAGATCCTGTAACGTTGAAAAAGAAGACCGTGGTAGGCCAATGCACGCCAGTATTACAAATTGTGATATGCGTGAAGTCGAACGAAAGTACGTCGCCGATGAAGTGTCCACAACATCTACTGAACATTCTTACCACCAAATGCCAAAACCTCAGCCAAGACCAGCTGGCTAAAGTTAAAGTGTTGATCCAAGAGTATCAAGATGTGTTCGAGCTGGAGAGTGGCTCCAAAGGAAGAACTAACGTGGTGAAACATAAAATTAATACCGGAGACGCTCGGCCGATACGACAACGTCCACGCAGACTTCCTTTGGCAAAAACAGAAGAAGCGGAACAAATAATTACGGATATGGAGAGAGAAGGCGTGATTGAACCTTTAAGTAGCCCATAGGCTTTTCCAGTGGTACTCGTAAAGAAGAAAGATGGATCAACGAGGTTTTGCGTAGACTACAGACAGCTAAACGACGTGACCAAAAAGGACAGTTACTTTTTACTTAGAATTGACGATACGTTAGACACCCTGTTAGGATCCCAGTGGTTTTCTACGTTAGATTTACAGAGTGGATACTGGCAGGTACAATTAGAACCCAAAGATCGTGAAAAAACAGCTTTTACGATTGGAACTGGTTTGTGGCAGTTTACCGTGAAACCTTTTGGCTTGTGTAACGCTCCTGCAATGTTTAAGCGTTTGATGAAGACCATCTTGCGCGGATTGTCTTGAAAGACGTGCTTGGTTTACCTGGACGACGTGATCGTGGTTGGAAGGTCGTTTAAAAAACACTTGAACAACTTGGAAGAAGTGTTTTAGCGACTACGTGGGGTTAAACTCAAACTGAGCCCAAAGAAGTGCCACGTATTTAAGAAGGAAGTGCAATATTTTGACCACGTCGTATCTAGAGATAGAGACTGACCCAGAAAAAATCCGAGCAGTGCAAGCATGGTCAAAATCAATCGACAAACATCAGGCCCAAAGTTTCCTTGGGTTATGCATTTATTATAGACGATTTGTACCCGGATTTGCTAATATTGCCAAACCTTTGACGAAATTGACAGAAGAAAGAGCAGAATTTAGATGGAATGAAGACTGCGAAAATGCTTTCTATTAACTAATACATGCCCTAGTCATTTTGCCGATTCTGAGTTATCCAAGAAAGGATGCAAAATTTGTTTTGGATACCGACGCAAGCAATCTGGCCATAAGCGCGGTTCTTTCGCAGGTTCAAGATGGACACGAAAAAATTATCGCGTATTTTAACAAGGTTTTGTCCAGGCCAGAAAGAAATTATTGCGTGACTAGGAGGGAGCTGTTAGCAGTCGTCAAATCCATCAAACATTTCTACAAATATTTGTATAGACGAAAATTTTTACTGAGAACAGACCACTCCGTTTTAAAATGGCTACTGCAGTTCCGTAACCCGGAAAAAGAAGTGGCAAGATGGATCGAGAGACTGCAAGAGTATGACTATGACACAGAACACCGTGCCGAAAGCAGTCATCGGAACGCTGATGCCTTGTCCAGAAGATCATGTCCAGCGGACTGCAGCCATTGTTCGTAACTTGAAGAAAAACTCGAATGCCTTTGGAAAACTGCTATGGTTGATGATAAGTGGGAACCTAAGCAGTTACTTCGCAAACAAGAAAACGATCCTGAAATAAGGCTACTCCTGGACTGGAAAGAAAACGGCCGACGACCAACCTGGGTAGAAGTGAGTGCTTTGAGCAGAAATATCAAAGCGTACTGGGCGCAGTGGGACTTTTTGATAGTAGAAGACGGTCTTTGTAAGCCATCCCTAGAAAATGTCGAGGGCACAGGAAACAGACTACAGTTGGTAGTGCCAAAGACCCGGGTGGCAGAAGTGTTGAAGCATTTGCACGATGGGATATCAGGAGAACACTTTGGCATTAAAAAGACATTGGGTAAAGTGCGAGAACGATTCTACTGGATGAACTGCAAAGAGGACGTCATGAAATGGTGTCGTAATTGCACGGTGTGAGCATCAGGAAATGGTCTAGCAATAAAGCGCAAAGCACTCATGAAGCAATACAACGTAGGATGCCCTTTGGAAAGAGTAGCGATTGACATCGCAGGGTCGATCCCAGAATCCGATTCGGGAAATAAATACATCTTGGTGGCGATGGATTATTTTACAAAATGGACGGAGGCTTACGCTATACCCAATCAAGAAGCAGCTACAGTCGCAGACGTTTTAGTAAAAGAGTTTTTCTGCCGGTTTGGAGTTCCGTTTGAATTACACTCTGATCAAGGCCACATTTTTGGCTGTTTCAAGAAGTTTGCCGACTGTTGGGAATTAAGAAAACTAGAACGACGCCTCTATCTTCAATCTGATGGCATGGTTGAGCGGATGAATCGAACAATGGGCAAGTATTTAGTCAAGGTAGTGTCCCAACACCAAAGAGACTGGGATCAGTACTTGCACCTTTTCCTAATGGCATACCGAACATCCGTCTACGAAAACACAGGCCAAACACCATCTTGTGTGAAGCTCGGTCGCGAAATAGGATTGCCATGCGACCTCCAATTTGAGCAAAAACCGGAAGAAGAAATTGCTGGAGAAGATTACTTCAACAAGCTGACCAAGAGGCTAGACGAAGTACATAAGGAGGTCCGTAAAAACACACAAATTGCCAGCGACAGGATAAAGACTAGATATGACGTCAAGGCACAAAATGGTGGGTTTCAACCTGGCGATATGGTTTGATTGTATAATCCTCAAAGAAGACGTGGTTTGTCGCCAAAGCTGCAAAGGCAATGGGAGGGCCTCTCTGTAGTCATGCAGCGTATTAATGACGTCATATATCGCATCTAAAAACCGCTCAGAAGCAAACCAAAAGTGGTCTATCGTCTAGCCCCGTTTGTTGGCAATAACCACAATACGCAAGTTCAGGTCCGAACCAAAGTTATAAGCAGCAGAACCAGGAATCAAATCGAAGAAATGGAGTTCGAGAAGTTTATGAACTTATACGGAGGTTCTGGAAAAGCTAGGTTTGGAGTTACCACCGAGAAACAACAAGACCTGTTCCAGGCACGAAAAGATTACGCCATCGCACATTGCGTGAGCGGGAATCTTGACATGTCCAAAAGGGTTGCAGTCGTGTTTAAAAAGAAGTTTGGGCAGCTAGATGAATTACGAAGACTGCAACCGGCAGTCGGGAAAGTCTTAGGACTACGTGGTGACAGACGCTTCGTTTTCTATTTGGTCACCAAGAAATACTCACGTACCAAGCCGTTATACAAAAGTCTGTGGCGAACATTATGGAATCTCAAGAGAGAAATGGAGTTCCACCATGTAAAGAAATTGGCAGTACCCAAACTTGGTTGTGGCTTAAACCAACTAAATTGGAGGTCAGTTCGAAACACGTTGGAGGTCGTCTTCCGTGGAACAGGCGTTTAAGTGTTGGCCTGTAGTTACCAACCAAGAAGAACATCGGGTCAGGAAAAGTCCATTGACTGTTACTTTTATAGTCAAGGAAGTTGCCGAAATTGAGGAAGCTGCCGCTATCGCCACGATCTTTTCTACCGGTGTCGCATCCAGTCTTCTGTTCTGGAACAGAATATTTCTAAGGAGAGGGCAGTGAAACGTTCTCAAATTCAAGAGCCTTCTCGAAGTTGTTATCCATCTTCTAGAACGTATACCGAAAGAGGAACACTCGAGAAGGATTTCTAAAATGTGTATAAATATGGAACAAACAAATAGTACGTCAGTTATTTTCGTAATGCTAAGACAGTAGTGTTAAGAAGATTATTCAAGTCTAAATAAATAAGTCGTTAACGCGTGTGAGATAAATAATCTGGTACGTGACTTTAGCGTAAACAAGTGTTAAACAAGTGTGTGACTTTATCTTATCTTCGTGTCAGTGATAGATTTAATTAGTTCGGTTAATTTAAAAGTGTACATATTTTTAGTATAACTAAAAATATTTTTAGTAGTTTAAATAAATTAGTTTTAATAATAAAATTTGTTACAGTACAAACATTTTACAAATTTTTTTTCTTATTAGTAAAGTATAACACAAGCAGTAGTCGTTTGTTTTTTATGCTTAAATAGCCCTTACCTACGACTTCAAAAAATACTAGCCGGAATTGTGTTACCCGTTTAATTATTTTTAGTAGCTGGTATTGTTTCGACTAAGGACGGTACAACTTTTTGTGACTGTTGTGACTGCAAGTAATCATTAATACTCAATCGATTTGTTTTTATTAATACTACGCTGTTATTAGTAATCATGCTTTAAATCTGTTTTATCGTTTTAAAACTGTCGGTTTAGTTAGCTAGTGTAACCGTTACAGTTTTCCTTTTCTTCAAATTTCCTACACTTTATTTTCAAGGTGTATACCAAATCCCTTGTTCATGTGGTTTAGTCTACATTGGTGAAACCGGTCGTTATGTCATTACTCGCATTTCAGAACATGATCGTTGTATAAGGAAAAGGTATATTTTCAAGTCTGCGGTTGCTGAACATTATTTTACTAAAGGTCACAAGATAGATTTTGATAATATTTCGTTGATTGCCAAATCTCTATTCTTTTTCAACCGGAAATTCCGAGAAAGCAAAGAAATCATCAAACATCTCAATAACTTCAATCGCGATCATGGTTTCTTTCTTTATCGAAAACACGCCCCTTATCAACTGTAACCTAATCAGATTCGAGCTTAACCATCCGTGATGATCCTTTTCCTTTATATACGAAGACTATTTCTTCTTAAGTCACTTCTACGGAGTTTAGAATCTGTCTTGGTTCACAACTCGGTAGTGGATCTTTGTTAGATTTACGTTTGCTTTTTCAAGTTATCGTTTTCTTTCCTTTTTATAGTTTAGAATCTGGCTTGGTTTACAAGTTGATAACCTAACTTTTGACAAGTTGTTAGTTAGATTTCGGTTGCTTGTTGAGTTTTACGATTTGATAAAGCCCCTTACGAAAGTAGGCAAAACGTTGGAAACTTCGGTTACAACAACAATGACACGGTCTAAACCCGGAAGACATTCTTATCTTAGTATAGTTAGATGCGATTAATGTGTGTAATAAATCCAAGAAAAACAATATAAACGTTTTCTTTAGGACGGTTTATGATGGACTACATACTTTGCCGGTTTTACTAATATTGCAGTTTTGAAACATTTTCAACGTTAGCCATAAGCTTGCAACCTAGAGACTTGGTATCTTGAACCGGCGTGCTTACTCTTTAACGACTTAACGTTTATATATAAACTTAATCAATGTCTTCTTTGAATCAAAAACGATTCCAATCATACGAGTGATTAACAGTTTTTTTATTTAAGCTAAATTACATAACATTTTTAAAATTTTGATTTTGACGTTTCCAATTTATAATCTTTATTTTTTTTAGATTTGTCTAATAGTTCTTGAATTTCTGAAAACGTTTTTCCCTTTGTTTCAGGTAGTACAAACATTCCAAATACAAAGCCAACAACGCACACTCCTCCAAAAAACCAAAACATTACGTGCGTTCCAAACTTATCAGCTAACGGCTGAAAAAACCTTAACAACAAAAAACTTATACTAGATCCGTAGATTATCACGAAGGATGACGCAATGCTTTTAACGTTAATTGAAAACATTTCCCCTTGTAGAACTCCAGGTATTGAGTTTATTCCTAAAGATGATAGTGCAATATAAAGCGATAAACCGGTAGTTGGTAACCATAAAATATCGGCGACATCTCCATTTACCTGAAGAAAAAAATAAATTCCTACTGCAATTAAAGATAAGGCACAGCCAAAGGTTGATACAAGAAAGAGTAGACGTCGGCCCACTTTGTCTACTAGAAAGACAGCGGTCAAAGCTAAAAATCTTCGTTTTATTAAACGATATAATAGACTTAGGAGTTTACCCAAAGGCATATTGATAACACTGAAGATAATACTAGACACTTCCGGAGATATATTACTACCACTTTGTTCAAATAACGTCTGTAAGTAACTTAGCACAACGAAAAGCCCGCTAAACACTAGCACAGTGCGCAGTACTAAAAAACACACTGTGTTAAAAATAAAAGTTTTTAAATATTGTACCTAAAGTAATAACAAGAGCTTTTCGGTTAGCCGCATCAAAAACAAGCTCTTTCCAGCTTCCTTTATTTCTCACTTCTCTATCAACAAAGTCTTGGATTTCTTGAATTTTTGATTGTATTGCGCTATCACATAATCCTTCTCCTGAAAGTTGTTTTAAACTTTTTGTTGCCGAATTTAAATTGCCTTTTTTTACTAAATAGTATGGTGTCTCGGGCATGAAAATAAATAGAATAACAAACACCAAAGGAATTATCGCGCAACTTATCGACAACGCAATGTAGCTAATAAATGGCCCAGCGCTATAAACGTACACACCGCAAAGAGAACTTATAATTAAGTGTACGATGCCAAGACCTCCTCTAATATCTTTATCTGATACTTCCGATACGTACACTGGTAATACCTAAAATTGATTGTTTTGTGTAACTTTAAGGTTAGTTTATGTTTTACCACAAAAATGATTCCTGATCCAATTCCTTCTATTGCTCTGAATATTATTAAAACAGTTGCGGATTTAGTGAACGCAGCAGTGGTCATTGATATAATTAAGGGAATCGCTGAAAGTAACAGAATAAACTTACGCCCAATCGCGTCTGATAGAAGAGCAGCGAGTATGCAACCTATAACCGAGCCTAGCTTTTGAACGGAAACCAGCCACATCTCTTCTGTCTAAAAATTATTGTTTTGAAACGTATTGTTACCCGACTCTAAATTACATCAGTTAATGGAGCATTTAACGGAGTTTCGTGCGAATTAAGCAGTGGTAAAACAGGCGACATCCATGTCGATATCATAGTGATAGAACCTGCCAGTAGAGAAACTGCAATAACAAACAAAAATGTAAGTAAAGGCATTATGCAACACCTCGTAATTAAATAAAATTAACGAAATACCACATATAAATAGTACATATTATGTATGTACAATGCACGTACTTTTAAGAACATATAGTGTACGTAGTACGTACTCAAAATGATAAAATATTTGTAAAAAAATTTGGCTATAGATATAAAACAAATTATACAAATATATGTTTTTTTAGATTGAACATTTAAAATAAGTAACAATTTTTTATCATCAACACAATAACAAAACTCTCTACTTACCAGTAAAAACACATACATATTGCATGTACCGGATTTTTTTTAAACGAAAGAATAAAGTCATTGTGCCCGATTACAGTCATACATCATCAATTGTTTTTTTATTTGTAGTGTATGCATTGTACGAATTATCAATACAATATTTGCTGATTAGATTGTACAAAAAAAATTGAGTTTTGCTCTATTTTATAATCGTGTATTTACACAAATTTAAATATAAATTAAAAAAATATATAACAAAAATAATAAAGAGACGTATCATCCAACATCTTCGAATCACTGAAGAAATTATAAATTTGCATGGAACTTGTTAAAGAAACGCTACCAAAATAAACGATTAATAATATCTAAATTAATAGATAAATTGCATTATTTAAATTAAACCATAAGCTATATTTTTATTTTCTGTTCAGTATTCAGCGAGTGAATTATGTTCGGTATTCAGCTGTTCTTATTTTGTATAACTAAACTCATTAATTAATTTGTACTTTTAGTCGGGTACACTATACTGTGTTACGTGCGAAATTTTCATAATGTAATACCCTGTATATCGAATTAAAATTAGATTCTGGTTTTGACGCCTTCTGCCGATCCTTTTGGTTACCGACAGGTTGCGGATTCATTTTGAAGCTGTCAACTACGTGAGACGGTCTGTGTCGTAAATTTGACCTAATTCCTAAGATTCTAAGTGCCATCCACTGTGATGAGTACGAAATTATAACTCAATTACGAATTTATTGTAATCTATTCGGCACAGGGTAAGATATTTTGCATCCGGTTTATTAGGATTCCTTTGTAATTTCTGTATTAATTTGATAGCCGTTTCGCCACGCTTTGATCACATGTTCGATTCAATAAAGAACAATGAAGAATAATTACTATTGATAAATACCGTTACCGAACGCTTAAGATTTTGGGAAGGCATATTATCCACAGCGAAAACGAAGTTTCGACAAGCATTACTTTGGAGATGTTATTTCTTATACACCAGTCGATTGCGTTACCACCCACCTGTTCGTAATTACAACTAACAGCATTCGATACAGCGGGTTTTTATATCTCATTTAATTTATCATTATTAACGATTTTGTAGCTTCCTATCTTCGTGAGTTATTGTGTAACACGATTTGCTATTCAATATCTATTCTAGCCTACTACCGGAGAAAACGTTTTCTTTGCACAAGTAGGTACTAGATTTTGAGTAAGTCTGTTTGATTATTTTTTTTCGCTGTCATAAAAGTCACTCACGGAACGTTGGCTAATGTTAATTTTCGTAATTACG
This sequence comes from Aquatica leii, assembly GCA_035610365.1. NCBI lineage: Eukaryota > Metazoa > Arthropoda > Insecta > Coleoptera > Lampyridae > Aquatica > Aquatica leii. Next base: position 85,537,596 of record CM069437.1, on the reverse strand, counting down.
TTTACTGTTACAGTACCATTAAGGTAATTTCAATTATCATTTTGTGTGTATCGTATGCTGTGTACAAACAATATTTATTACGAAATTTTCTTCGCTATTTCGATTCAACTTAACCTATGTATTGTGTGTTGCCGATATTTCTGGCATTTATGAATTAAGAAATTAAATATACTCCTGTTAATCTTCTACGTTACTACATTAAAGTTTTTATACCAGTTATTTTTTTTTATGGTAACATACCTTTTTCTTTTAATTGTGGTTACCCGAACACCAGAGTAACAAGGATTACGAACCTAAAAATTCGTTACAAGTTTGGACCGTCTGTCGTGATTGAGGCAGAAGTGTTAATTAGAATTGATCTGGCGCCCTTAATTATAATTCCCTTGAATCTCCCCTACCTCCGACTGTGAGTTGGCCGTGCAAGGTTTGTAAGACCTAAAGCTTGTAACAACCGCTTTCAGCTTTGTGTACGTTGACTGTATTTCAATCAAGTATCTTTAAATATTAAACGTAGTCAAGGCCAGAGTTTGGAAAACACACGTCAATGAATATAAGCTTACAATCTTTTCAAGTTTCGAAACATAATTGATGTAGCTGATATCCAGCTAGCTGCAATAAGAAACTTAGGTCTAGGGCAAGTCTTATATTTGCACTTAATTAAACTTTTTTTTAAACTACATTGTCTCGACTGCATGTAATCCTTAATACTTGAATACTTATTTTTTTCTTTTCCATTATAGCATTTTTAACCACGCCCACTCACCGACATTTTCGCTAACTGTGGTGACGTGGTTATTACCAACAAGGTCCACTAAAACAAAAACTTGATAACAAACTTATTTGCAAGACCACACTACTTCATTACGAGTTGAATTGCAAAAATGATTACCATAAAACTGTACCTCACTATTTTTATACGAATTTACATTAAATACTTTTTATATTTTTTTTATAATAAAATACATACTATATTACAACAAAAGACTAAATCTTGGTGAAACATGTTAGCATCATCTCTACTCCAAACTATTCGTGTTATGGTAGAAGTTCCGGGCGTCAGATTTAAGCAGTTGGCGGTTTCAAACGCAATCGCTATAGTACTTCTCTTTAGGAGTCGCGTTTGTAATGTTTCGGTGAATCTGACTAGCCGGTTCCGTTCATCCGTTGCAAAAAATAATGTTGTCACTTTCGTTGCCGCATGGGTTAGTATTGTATTTGTCCTCGACCGCGGTTCATTTACTATAGGCAACATGCAACAAAAAGCATGGTTTCAGAAGATTCATTGCTACATTGACAGTATTTCCATTTACTCTAACGGCCTAACGAGAATTTCGAACGGACCCCTATATGCCTGCTGCAATGGTTTTCTTACTCTGTCGTTACGCAGAAAAATGTGTGTGCACAGCAATTTGGTCGTGAGAACCGGTCAGACATTTCTCATGTGCTGTTGTAGCACCTTTGGGAATAAAAACTGATCAAAATGCTGGGTTGTGTTAGCACTATCGTTCCAAAATGCCGTTAGTTTGTGGTTTAAAAGCTGTGCACGTTGAATACCTAGTAGTTTTGTGAGCAAATTTATTAGCACTGCTTTGAATTGTCGACTCTGAACGGTAGTAAAGAAAGTTTCGGCGACGATCTCCGTGGTGATACCTACTAACGGAATTGAATCTACCATTGTTAAACAGTATCTGTACCTTTTTGGTGGCGGGAGCGGTCCTACAAAAGTTAAGTGGACTTGTTCAAAACGCTCATATGGCATGGAAAAATCTTGCAAAGAGCTTTTGGCGTGCCTGTTAATTTTAGATCTTTGGCAAGACATACCATGTTTACTGTGCTATCTAACAAAAGGCATTGAATCATAATTCGCGCGTTGCCGTGTGCTGTACCGTGACATAACAAAAGTTGGTCTACTCAAGCTGCTGAGTACGTATGCTCTAATCTTTTCTGTAGAGACAGCGCATCGTATTTGCTTTGTTTTACCCAGTAGCGTAAACTGCTGCATTTTTAACGATAATTTTTTATCTAGAATGCTGATTTTTTGACCATCGATGGAGAGGTAATGGCGTATATCCGCAACAAAGCATCAAAAACTACATTGTTTTGACCTGGAATATGTAGGATTGCGGTATTCGTGCGGAAGGTCGTATTTACATTTAAGGAAACGTAAAAGTGAAATACAAGTGTAGAAGTTTGAGAAGATAGTGAAGGAACTGGAGTTAGTGGTGGTAGTAAGAGGGAAGGAAAGAAAAAGGAGTGGGCAAAGGAGGAAGGGTGTAAAATAATAAATAAATCAAGTGAAAAATAGAAACCGTGGTGAAAAAGTATAAAACTGTGACGAACAAGTGAGATTAAGCATAACAGCATAATCCAGAAGGTCAGCGATAAAAGATAACCTACATTAATAGAAGTTATTGAATTTAAATCAAAATTAAAGCAAAATCAGTACGTGTGGGACGTTTTAAAACACGAAAAAATAAGAATAAAAGTAAGAAGGAAAAGGAAAAGGAAAGACAACGAATATTTGAAAGAGGAAAGAAAACAATAAGATCACCGGACATTAAAAAGATAACGAGGAAATCGAAAGGAAAACCTCAAGAAGACGAGGAGGAGAGAAACAAATAGAGGAGTCACAAGAATGAATGAGAAAAATGATAAAACAGATGGAAGAAAATATGCAAGGAATACGGCAAGAAATCAAAGAAATGAAAAAAGAAATAGGAGAAAGAGAAAAGAAGTGGGAGAAAGAAAAAGAGAAACTGGTGGAGAGAATAGAAAAACTGGAGAAAAAGCAAAGACGAGGAAAGATGGAAAAGAAAAAATAATATTGTGATAAAGGGGTGGAGAAGTGAAAAACCACAAAAGATTTAGCAGTGATGCTGTAAGAAAAATTAAATGTAAAAGTAGAGGTGAAAAAAGTGTCAGTAATAAACAAAGAGAAGAAAAATGAGATGGTGGTGGCGGAAATCGGAGAATGGGAGGAAAAACAGAAGGTAATGGAGGAGAAGAAGAAATTAAAGAATACAAGAATATATATAAGTCACGATTTGACATGGGAGGAAAGAAGAGTGCAAAGAGAAATAATGAACATAGCGGTGGAAAAAAGAGCGGAAGGAAAAAGAGTATGGGTAGGGTACAGAAAAATGGAGATAGACGGAGACAGATACATATGGAACGACAGGGATAGGGGACTGTGCAGAGAAAGTGAAGAGAAAGTGGGGAACCAAAAGGCAAAAAACTAAAGGGGAAAGGGGGGTGGTAAAGGAGGGTAAGATTGACGAAACGGCAAAGAAAAGGAATAATGAGAGATGGAAATGGAAAAGAAAAAGAAGGGAGAAAAAGAAAGTGAGGAAGAAGCACGGGGGGAGGTGAGTGAGCTGAGAGTATTGTTTTGGAACGTAGCAGGAATAAAAAACAAGGAACATGATTTCTGGAAGTACATCAAGGAACAGGATGTAGTGGGATTACAGAAAACATGGATAGAAGAAAAAGAATGGGAGTGGTGGGAAAAAGAGTTGCTGGAGGAATTTGAGTGGGTGGAGCAACATGCAGAAAGAGAGAAGAAAAAAGGGAGAGCAAAGGGGGGTATAATAACGGGAATAAGAAAAAAATGGTTGAACCAGGAAAAGAAGGAGAAAGTGCAACAGAGAAGAGGAGTTGTAGAAAGGAACATGCAGTGGGGAAAAACAAAAATAAAAGTAGTGACGGTTTATAGCAGTAGAGATGAAAGAGACAAGGAAAAACATAGAAGAGATGATAGAAGAGAGGGAAGAGGGATTGATAATAGTAGGAGGGGACTTCAACGCAAGAATAGGGGAAGAGGGGGGAATACAAGAAAGAAAAGGGACGAGAAAGAGACAAACAAAGGACAAGGTGATAAATAAAGAAGGAGAGGAACTGCTGGAATTGTGCAACGAAAAAGGGTAGGAAATAATGAACGGGAACAGAGAAGAAGATGGAAAGGGGAAATTTACGTACATAGGAGGAAGGGGAGAATCAATAATAGATTTTGTAATGACAAATGAAGAGGCCGCAGAAAAGGTTAAGACATTTAAGGTGGGAGAAAGGGTAGAGTCAAACCATCAACCACTGGAATTGACAATGGAAGGAAGGGAAAGAGAAGAGAGAAAGGAAGAGGAGAAGTACAGAACTAAAAAAAAGTGGGCAGAAGAGAGTATAAAAAGATATTAAGAGAGAATAGGGAAAACGGTATGGATAGGGAAGGAATTAGAAGAAAGTGTGGAGGAAATGAGAGAGATGATGGAGAAAGCAACAGAGAGAGTAAGATTTAGAAAATGGAAGGGGGAGAAAACTGGATGGAAGAAATGGTGGGATAAGGAATGCAAGGAAGCAAAGAAAAATGCAAGAAGAGCATTAAGACAGTGGAAAAAAGGGAACAAAGAAAAAGAAGAATACAAAGAAGCAGTAAAAATATACAAAAAAACATGCGACAGAAAGAAGGAGGAAAACAAAAAGAAACAAGAGGAGCAGATTAAAGGAATAAAAACGGAAGAAGATGTATGGAAGTACCTAAAGAAGCAGAGGAAAAAAACAGGACGACAAAGGGAATAAAAATTAAAGAATGGGAGATATATTTTCGGAACCTGTTGGGAGGGAAGAACAAAAGCAGGAAAAAGAAAAAGGAAAGACGCGGTAGTAAGTCAAGAAGAAGGAGATAGGGATAGAATAAGGGAGGAAGAAGTAATAGAGGCGATGAAGAATATAAAAAAAGGAAAGGCGACAGGAGAAGATGGGATACAAGGAGAAGAGTGGATATACGGGGGAGAAAATGTAGCAAAAAAGATGACGGAAATAATAAACAAAATATGGAAAGGGGAAGGATTCCCAGAGAGATGGATAGAGGAAATAATATGCCCAATACATAAAAAAGGCGAAAAAAATTAAGTCGAGAATTATGGAGGGGTAACATTATTGAGCTCGGCATACAAATTGTACGCGACAATACTGCAAGAAAGATTACAGAAGGAAATAGAGGAAAGAAGTTTGGTACCAGACGGACAAGCGGGATTCAGAAAAGGAAGAAGGGCAATAGACAACATATATATATAATGAAACACTTAGCAAATAAAGAACTAGAAAAAAAAAGAGGGAAAATGGTAGCACTATTCGTAGACCTAAAAGATGCTTTTGACAAAGTGAATAGGGAAAAGCTGTGGGAATATATGAAAAGAAAAAAAATCAATGAAAGATTAATACAAAGAATAGAGGAAATATACGAAGAAACGAGAAGCAGGGTTAAAGTGAATGGGGAAGAGAGTGAGAAATTCAGGGATGTCCACTGAGCCCAAGCCTGTTCTCGATATATACGGGGGATGTGGAAGAGACAATGAGAGGACAACAGACAGGAGGGATAGTAGTAGGGAAAGCTAAGGTATGGTCGTTGGCGTATGCGGATGACATAGTGCTGGTGGCTAAGGCGGAAAAGGAAATGAAAGAGATGATGAAAACGCTAGAGAAATATATGAAAAAAAAAGAAATGGAAGTAAACACGGAGAAAACAAAGATAATGATATTTAGAAAAGAGAGGGAAAAGAAAAAGAGAGGAGTGGAGATGGAGTGATGAAAAAGTGCAACAAGTGAAGGAATTTACATACCTGGGCTACACGATGAAACAGGATAATAAAGAGGAAGAACACATAAAGGAAAGGGTGAAGAAAGGAAACAGGCTAATAGGACAAGTCTGGGGTGTGGGGGAAAGAGTATTCAAGATGGATATAAAAAAAAGAAAATTGCTGTTCGAAAAATTAATAAAGGGGGTGGTAATGTATGGAGCGGAAATATGGGACTGGAAGGAGTGGAGGGAGGTAGAGAGGCTACAGGAAAAATACTGGAGATGGGTGTTAGGATTGGACAGGGATACACCGGGATATATTGTGAGAGAGGAGGTTCAGATAGAAAAAATAAGGATTGAGACAGGAAAAAGAGCAATAAAATACGAGGAAGAAATGAGGGAAAGAACAGATTGCAAAATTCTGCAAGAATGTTGGAAAGAGATAAAGGGAGGGAAAGTGAAGTACGGACAGGAGGGCAGAGAAGGGTATTACAAAAGAAACGGGTACGCGAGTGAAGAAGTGGAGAGATTAAGAGAAGAGGGGGTAGGGACAAGAGAAGAAATAATAAGGAAAGATAGAGACATCGAAAAACAAGAAAGATGGACAAAGATAAAAGAGAGCAGATATAATAGGAATTATAAAGATATCAAGGGTGAAGGGGTGCCGGAATATTTAAAAGACAGTGAGATTAAAAGCAACAAAAAAAAAATGGTGGCAAGGTTCAGATGTGGCAACGAGGAGTTAGGGAAAAAATATTGGAAAGAAGAACCAGAAAAGTTGTGCAGGCTATGTGGAGAAGAAACGGAAGACCTTAACCACATGAGAAAGAGATGCAGGGAACTAAGAGAAGAGGTGATGAAAATAGTGGATATCTTAGATGAAAACGGAAAAGGAGCGGAATGGATGGAGGAAGTATGGAGCAGGAGGAAAAAGTTAAGGGGGGAGAAGGGATAAGAAAATGTAGTATATATGTATAGACAACACGACCAAATTTGTAAGCCAAATGGCAATGAATAAAGTTAAAATTATATTATTAAACTACAACACCAACTGCAAACCGGCTTTTCTTCTTCCGGCTAATTAGCTTTTTGACAGCCTTAAAATTTTTCCGAAAACTTAAAAGAAGCTCTGGCGTAATCTGCAGTAATGAAATTTAAATTGTCAACAAACAAAGCTTTCTAAACTTACGACTACATTATGTGTAGCTTATTACAATAAAAAATTTTCAATACACATTATTATTGACGTAAACAAAATATTCTATTATATATCTAACGCTTGCTATCTTTATAAATACCTGCTCTTTTGTACACAAAATTTTAATTAACAAGAACCCATTATTGATTCATCTTCTAAAATATTAGTGTGGTTTTTCCGTGTTTAATTTTAATATATATAGCAGTTTAAAAGTCTCTGCTATAGTGTTGACCACATTTAAGAATTGCGCCTCACGGGATTGAACAGAAGAGCTCAAGTCTTCCCTATGAGAGTCAACTAAATCGAGTAAAATTAAATTGAAGGAACAAGGTTTCTATCAAAATCATGCTATTCACAACAACTTCAAGAGAGGAAAATACTATCGGCTCAAGATTTTTTCTACTAGGAGTCAGCTTCTTTAGAGTATCCGCTTTTAGTGGTATAAATAAAAATTATTTTATTTTGAATGTCAAGTTTGTGTTTATCTATGTATATGTACTTACACTTATTTACTTTATATGATATAATGATGTTCGATAAGTTGTCAAAGTTTGAAATGTTACTTCAATCATAAAACTGAAATATTTTATTATTTTCAAACTTTTCAGTTGCATTTTAAGAAACAAAAAATTGTATACTTATTGTTCACAATCACGCACAAAAAAGAAAATTATGCACGTATTTTGTTTTTTACAGTTTTCAAGCAAATACTATCATTTTTTTTTATTTGAATCTAACATTTCTTGAATTTCCGAAAAGGATTTACCTTTCGTTTCAGGCAAAATAAATATTCCAAAAAAACATCCGAGAATACAACAACCGGCAAAAAACCAAAACATGGTGTATACGCCGATTGCATCCGATAACGGTTTAAATGATTGCAACAATACAAAACTAAGAACAAATCCAATGCATTGTACGCATGCGGATGCAAGACTTTTTACATCGACTGTAAAAATTTCTCCTACGACAAGTGTTGAAAGTACATCAATTCCAAAACATACTGATAACAAATACAAAGTTAACCCTGTAGTTGGTAGCCAAGAAATATCAGTGACATCCATCGTTTCCTGAAGATAAAAATACACTCCTTCAGCTAACAAGGTGGCAGCGCATCCGATAGTAGATACAATCAACAACGGTCTTCGTCCAAACTTATCTACCAAAAAAGCAGCCAATACAGCTAAAAGCACACTTTTAAATTAATTAATTAAATCATTTTAATTTACCAGAAGGTAACTTTATGACCCCAAAAATCACACTGGACAATTCCGGCGAAACGCTGCTACCGCTTGACTGAATAATTTTTAGCAAATAAGTGGAAATAACGTATAGACCGCTTAAACTAACTAAACACCTAATTGCTAAAAATCAAAAATGCATCTTTACAACTAATTAAAAGTACTTACTTAAAACAATTAGAAAAGCTTTTCTGTAAATCTGGTTAAGTACCAAATCTTTCAAATATATTTTATTCTCCACGTCTCTGTTAACAAAATCTTTAATTTCTTGCAAACGCAAATTAATAGCATCTTCGCTGAGATCTTTTCGCGACAGTTGTTTGATACTTTTGAGCGCAGATTCGCTGTTGCCTTTTTTTACTAAATAGTAAGGAGTTTCCGGCATAAACGCAAATAGAAAAATAAACAGTAGAGGAAACATAGAGCAAGATATTGAAAAAACCGTAAAGCTGATAAATGGACCGACGCTGTATACGTAGGCGCTTCCTAGAGTGCTCATAATAACTTGAACAACGCTTAATCTTCCTCTTATATCTTTTCCGGATACTTCCCCAACGTATAGTGGCAATACCTCAAAGAATTAGTAATAGTTAATGCTTAAAGTAGTGTCTGGGGTGTCTGGGGTATTACCACTAAAGTAACGCCAATTGAAATTCCGATTGCAATTCTTAAGACGATTAAAACAATAACTTTTTTGTTGAATGCGGAGGACATCATTGAGATAAAAATTGGTATAGCTGCCAGTAATAATATTCGTTTACGACCAATCATATCTGTAAAGCACGCGGCTAATATGCAGCCAAAAACAGCTCCTAGTTTTTCTCCAGACACAAGCCAAGATTCTTCTCCCTAAATCATTCAATTAGTCTGATAATAATGTTTAGACAGTAAAAACTTACTTCCGTTATAGGAGCCTCTAACGGTGTGTCGTCGGAGGTTAGTTGTGGAAGAACTGGAGACATCCATGTTGCAGCTACACTATAGCTTGTATGTAAAATGCAAGCTAAAATAATATTAATTTTTAAAACTTGTAATTAATAGAACATTATAAGAACAGCAAATAATTCTTTAGTAAACTTGTTTATTAAATATTGCACATATATAAATAATAATAATAAGAAAACTATGAAATTTTAAAAATGTTTTTTAATGAGATATAAAACTAATATGTAAAAAAAAAAATTTTTAATATTGAAACGGTCGAGAAATTACTTGCAAACGCAAGAGCCTTCTAGAAGGCTGTTATCTATCTTCTAGAAGTTATAACGAAAAGTGAGGAACGATCGAGAAGGATTTCCGTATGTCTATATATAGCTACGAGACAGATCGTAGGTCAGTTATTGCTGGAATGTGAATGCATGCAGTATTAAGAAGATTAATCAAGTGAAGATAAATAAGTGATTAGCACGTGCGAGAGTTTTAAATAAATAACAGTGTACACCGAATCGAGTGAACGTGACTTACAGTGTGAAATCCGAGGACGTTATCTTATCTCGTGTTAGTTATCGTGTTATACAACGGTTATACATAAATTATAGTGTAAGTGTTTTTATTATTAGATTTTATTAAGTTCGGTTAATTTAAAAGTGTACATATTTCTAGATTAAGTAAACGTATTTTTAGTCGTTTTAAATAAATTCGTTTTTAACAAATAAATTCGTAATAATATGATAAAAGGAATAAGAAAAACCAAAATGAGTAAAAACGAAAAGTTTTTTATTGTTAAATTAAAATTAAATGTTTATGAAATAATAGAATAATAAATTGAATTAAGATTTTTTATGTCAGTTCTATAATTTACTGCATTAGGAATATTTTTAATTTTTATCACCTCATAAATTAGTCATAAACAGAGACTGATTGATAGGGTGCTGGGTGTAGATTTGGAACCTTATTGCTTCGCTCCAACGTTCGATGAACATATTCGGGTACTAGAAAAGGTGTTAGCACGTCTAATTTCTGCTGGACTTACCTTGCGGCGAGACAAATGTAACTTTTGTTTGTCTGAATTGAAGTACCTCGGATACGTAGTCAACAAGAATGGTCTGTTGGTAGACCCGGACAAGGTAACAGCGATACTTAATATTCCTACTCCTTCGAATGTCACTGATGTCAGACGATTTATTGGTATGACTAGTTGGTACCTTCGCTTTATTCCTAATTTTTCTTCTCTTACTTCTCCACTTTCGGCTCTTACTCGTAAAAATGTTTCTTTTATTTGGACAGATGAATGTCAGGTCGCTTTTGATTCTCTAAAAAACAGTTTGGTTGCTGCTCCTATTCTGTCGTGTCCTGATTTTTCGCTTCTTTTTGTGGTACAGACTGATGCTTCGGATTTTGGTTTAGGTGCGGTGTTAAGCCAAACTACTGCGTATGGTGAAAAGGTTGTTAGTTATCTTAGTAGATCGCTCACGAAGGCGGAGCGACATTATTCGACTACTGAGAAAGAATGTCTGGCTGTGTTATGGGCTATAGAGAAGTTCCGTCCTTATGTGGAAAGATCTCATTTCACAGTGATAACTGATCATCATTCGTTGTTGTGGTTGAACCGTTTACAGAGTCCTTCAGGACGATTGGCTCGGTGGTCCATTAGGCTACAGCAGTACGATTTCTCGATAATCCATCGAAAAGGAAAAGATCATGTCGTTCCTGATGCGCTGTCTCGCTCAGTTCCTGTATTAGAAACTATCCATCTGTCTGAAATTTCTTCTATCTTGTTGCTTAATTTGCCGACTCCTGATCCTTGGTATAATAATCTTCTTAAACGTGTCTTGGATGCTCCTCATAAGTTTGTGAAATGGTCTGTTAGAATGTTCTTTATCGTCGGGTTACTCCTTTCTCTTCTGATTCTGCGGATGATTGGAAAATAGTGGTTCCTACGGAACAACGTACGGAAATGATTCGTAATCATCATGATCCTCCGGTCGCTGGACACTGTGGTGTTTCGAAAACTACGGCAAGGATTTTACAACGTTATTATTGGCCCCGCTTACGTGCCGATGTTGCTCGTTATATTCGGCGTTGCCGTGTGTGTGCAGCACACAAGGTGGAACAAGTCGCTCCTCCTGGTGTATTCGCCCCTCGCGCTAAGCCATCACACCCTTGGCAAGTTCTTTCCATAGTTATGTTTTAGTAATCGCTGACTATTTTACTAAGTTTCCGTTGTTCTTTCCATTGCGTTCAGCTCTTGCTACCTCTATTTGTAGAATCATCGAAGAACATATTTTTCTTCTTTTTGGTGCTCCTCAGTATCTTATTACAGACAATGGTGTACAGTTTCGGAGTAAAGAATTTGGTAAACTTTGCGCTACTTATGGGACAACGATACTCTTTACAGCTAAATATCATCCTAGGGCTAATCCCGCAGAACGAATTAATCGTGTCTTAAAAACCATGATCTCTTCATATGTCAAAGAAAATCATAGGCATTGGGATGTAAATCTCTCGAAGATTGGTTGCGCCATTCGTACTGCGAAACACGAGGTCATTGACTGTACTCCTTTCTTTGCAATGTTCGGACGTGAACACGTTATCTCTGGAAATTTCTTTGGTCCTTCTTCTTCTGATGTTCTTATTTCTGAATCTAAGGTTACTCACTCAGTGTCTCATTATGAAGCTATTCGTACGCATATTTTGAAACAACTTTCTAAAGCGTACACAAAGACACACGATAGATATAATCTTCGCCGTCGACACGTGCGATATAAAATTGGGGATTCGGTATGGCGACGTAACTATACGCTTTCTGACGCCACTAGGCATTTTAATGCCAAGTTAGCATCTAAGTTCCTAGGACCTTTTATTATTAAAACGGTTAAATCTCCTTGGACGTATGAGTTAGTCACCACTACTGGACAATCGATGGGTATCTGGCATGCTAAGGATCTTAAACCAGATCAAGGCTCTTCGGACTCTGATTCGAATGAGACTCCACACCAGGTAAATCGTCGATCGGTCAACGTGTCGTTACTGTATCTTCGTCGGCGTGAGCGGCGTAAACTACGTGCTAGATTATCTATTGCTTCTCTGGATGACTAATCTTGCTTTCGACTTATTACTATTTTCTTCGGTTCTTTTGAATTCTACAATTAATGTTAGGCAAATGTAATGTCCATCGGTGTCAGTGTCTATTAGGTTTACGTAGATTCATAGTGGAAAACTAGGTTTGGAGGTCACTCTAGTCTTTGGCTTGGGGTTTAGTGACTGATCGGACTGCTGGTTCATTTCTGTACTCAGTCAGAGTAATACGACGTTGTCGACTGTAACCAGATTCCTTATTAATGATATTCCTTCGTTGGTTTTAGGTTGGTGTTGGGTGGTCTTTGTCAGACCTCTCCAAAATTTTGATTTATTATTCTTTTTGGGGTTTAGTATTTTGGGAACTTTTAGTTAGTTCGCCTAAGAGGGGCTACCCGTAGAGGGTTATTCTTATTTTGGGTTTAGTTCTATTTTTTTTTGGGAAGGATATCATACTGTCTTTTGACGACTGTACAGCACTATATCTCCATCCAAGTCTAGTGTGAGTGAGTTCTTCACACTATGTCTCGACGTTTCGAATTTCTTTGTTATGTTTTCTTGTGGTCTTACTGCATTTGGGCGGTTGGTTGGGCAGTAGGGTAAGGTCACTCGGGGTCGGCTATCTAGGGAGAGATAGTCGAGCCGTACAACTCTATCGTACTCTCTTTTCTCCTTCTGTCTTCCTGTCTTTCTTTCTCTTCTTTCGATCTGTCTCCATGAGTAGGGGGGCGCCTGTTGTGGGAACCCGACGGCTATGCGTCCGGGAAGGTTGTTTGTCTCTGTTCCGGTAGCCTCAAGATTCTGGACCAGGCATTATACCTTTCGGGGACCGTACGGCGGACTTGACGGAGCTGGGCAGAGGTGACCAATTCTTCTTAACCGGCGCATAGGATGTTGTGGTTGTACAGCAGGCACCGCTTCCGGCTACAGTCACGCAATTGCGGGCTGTAGTCCTTTATATTTTGGATTTTGGGGCAAAATTATGGGATGTTTCTTTTCTTGTTTTCTTTTATCTACTTTCAGGGTGGGGCGCTTTCCTGGGTCTTGTTCCCTCTGGTCGCGGACCAGAATCCATCCTGGGTGGGAGGAAGACTATCGTGGGCAAGCGAGTACTAGTTGCGGTGACGTGCGCTTGTGTGGACTAACGTTGGGGGGCCCAACGGCGCGCTTGGACATCTCGACGCGAGGGCTTGAGGTGTGTTTAAGACCTCGACGCCACACAATCGTTCGGCACTCCAACGAGGAAACCTTAGTCTGCGATAGGATTCCTAGGGTGTTTCCTAGTCTCGGGGTTGTGGGTGCCGTTCCTTCTCCATTTTTTCTCCGATACCTTAGTCCTTTTCCTGAGGGGTTTCCTAGAGATTTATATTTAGGGTTGAATTTGTATTCAGGGGTTGGGGTTTCAAGGGATTTTAGAGCGTTGTCCTTGACCGTGGTCTAAACTTCTTTTTTTTCCTATCATTCTTCTTTTTCTCTTGGTTTGCTTAGTACTGTCGATCAGTAAGGTCTATGGGATTGCGTTGCTTTCTTGCTTTTTAGCGTAACGACTGTTGTCGACTTTCAACGAGTACCTGTTCTGATACTTCTATTCTGTTGGTTGAGTTTCTGGTTCTTTGAAGTATCATTCCGCTTCATGCGACTTTTGGACACATCCGGTTGGTGATGCTTAGTAAACTGAGAAAACTTCTTTCATCTACGTTTCTTCTGGGGTTGGGTGTTATTGTGTTTTGGGGTTGGTTTTGGATTTTAGGGTTCTATCCTTTGCGTATGCCTAAATTTCTGTCTTCATTTTAGCTTTTGTTTTCGTTATTCTCGCTCCACGCTTTTATCTTGCTGGGGGGGAATTCTATTACGGACGAAATTTTCATTGCGTACGCCTATGTATTCCGACGTGAAATTAGCTTACGGTTTGGACGCCCCCTACCGATCTTTTCCGCGTCATTTACGACGAATTCTTTAACTTGGAAACTGCATAAAATGGCTGGTGAGCTGGCAAGTAAAATTTTCTAAAACCATCCACCGTAATGGGGACCAATTTATAAGAGTATTACGCTTATAATACATTTGAGTCGTCACCGGCCGTTCCGCCACGTGCGGGTAGTTGTTCCTAATCGTTAACTGTTGATGAAAAATCAATTTCGAATAATAATTTCGTCGGATGAACATAATCTGAGGCATACGACATATGGCAAAAATTTAATGTACCGAAGCTAACTACAATTGTCGAGAATCTACTCAAGCGGCAGATACCTGCGTAACCACCGTTTTCGTCGGGGTATAACAGCACACGACGACCGGGTTCGGCCTTATGTACTTGTGTTAAATCTAACTAATCGTTTTGTAGATTTCACTTTCGTGAGGAATTAGTTTGACACGACTTGCTATTTAAGAGTGTTTACAGGATTTCGTGCCGAGGAAAGCGCTTTCTTCGCACAAGTGGAAGTTTCTGTGTTACTGGTAAGTGTTTTATGTATCTTATTCGTTGTCAACGAGGTCACTCACGAAATTTTTGCTAATAGTAATTCCGTAACGATTAACGTAATTGTATTACCATTTAGGTAGTAAGTTTGCTTATTTTGTGTTACGTCTGCTGTGTACTACCCATAATTATTATGATAATTTAATATTAATGCCGTAATTGCTATCACTGTTTTATTATCAGTAAGGTAGTATTATTACTTCTTTTGTACGTTTCGTATACGGTGTCTCACCGATAACTGTTAGGATAGTTTAATGTTAATGCCATAATTATTATCACTGTTTTATTGTCAGTAATGCCATATTACTAATTATTTTGTGGATTCCGCATGCTGTATACAAACAATATTTACTACGAACTATTCTTCGCTATTTATTTCACTGTACTTTATCGATGTGATGTGTGCTGCCGATACTACAGGCATTTATGTAGAAAATTTGATCTAATCCTTAATCAAAGTTTCCTATAATCATTAATGCAAATTGTTACTCATCTTAGAAGTTAAGGTTGGCGCATAAGCAAACTGTGATAGGTATTAATTCTACCTGGAAACCATTAAAGTTCATATCTGCTATTATTATTCAACGTTAAGCCATTAAATCAATTATACTTGTTAATCTTTCTTTTTATCTTTCCTGCTCCTGTGATTATCGTTACCTATTAATTACTTTTGACTACTCGAACAACCGAGTATAAGGATTACGAACCTAACATCGTGTTACAAGTGTGACCCGTTCTGTCCTGAGCAAGATAGAAAATTACTTTGGGATCCGCTCTGGCGCCCTTAAACATATTTACTGTTTCTGTAAACCCCCCCTACTCCCGACTATTGTGAGTTGGTCGTGCAGGTTCGTAAAATACCAAAAAGCTTGTAACAAGTCTCTTTTTTAATTTTTGTCTTTTATGTAAGATTTTAGGTGAGTTAAAGTTAACATTATGATTGTTTTCTATGGAATGATCAGAGAGAGCAGTCTTACGAATTGTTGTGTATTTTTTTTATTTTTTATTACATTCTTATGTTGGTTTATTCTATTTTTCAAGTATTGCTTAGTTTGCCCAGTATAACTACAATTGCAATTTAGGCAATTCAATTGATATACAACATGAGAATCATAAAAAATGTTAGTTTTGTCTTTTAGGCTTTTAAACAAATTTTTTCCAAGAGTTGAATAATTTTTGAAAGTTATAATGAAATTGTATTTTTTAAATTTTTTTTCTAAAGTATAAGAATAATTAGTTATACATGGTAATGATACAAATTTGTTTTTTTCTTCATTGTTATTAATAATATTTTCTTTTTTTATATTTAGATTAGTAGTAGGTGAAGAATTAGCTGAATTTGACCTTTTCTTATTTTTGTTTTTATGTTTTAAAATTTTTATATTTTTTTTAATATTAGTATTTATGAAATGTTAAGGAAAGCTATTATGGATTAAAATATTTTTAATTATATTAATATTTTTAGAATGAAATTTAGGTGAAGACAAAATGATTTCTGTATACATCTTTGATAAAAGGTAATGTCATCAAATTTTTAAAAAAATTCTTTTTCTAAATTTTGTAAAACTAAATTAGCTATTGTCATGATTAGGGTTAAAATAATTATAGTTTAGTCCTAAACTTAAAATTTGTTGTACGTCATTTAGTATGATAGTGTCTGTTAACTTTTCTACCCAGTCTATTGATTTTGTAATTTATATCTAAATTTTTATGATTTGTTTTTCAAATTAGGTAATAAGTTATATTTATTGTCATATTGTAAATGATTAATTTTTTTTAAATGTGTTTTTTTAATTTTGTTTTTCAATCTTGTTTTGCAATGTTTTATTTTTTTTAAATTGCAAAATCAAGTTGAATGATACTTTTGTTTCTAGATGTTTTTTTTTGTTCTAATAGTTTTTTTAATATGATAAAAGGAATAAGAAAAACAAAAATTAATAAAAACAAAAAGTTTTTCATTTTTAGACATTAAAATGTAAAATTATTGAATCTCTGAAGACGCTTATCCGAAACGTACGTAAAGTTCAATTTTCAAAATTTATATGTCCAATATTTAATAAACAAATTTACTAAAGAATTATTTGCTGTTCTTTTAATGTTCCATTAATTACAAGTTTTATACGTTTTTAACAGCTTACTTAAATAATTTATTAATATTAATTTTTATTATAGCAACTTAATTAAATAATAAAGTCAAAGTTAAGTTAAATCTGACTCAGATTGTTTAAACACTATTCAAAAGTGGTCAATGTTTGAGGTAGTATAAAGTGCCCTCAAAGATTATACAAAAATTGTTTTGAGAATACAAAATCTCAGGAGTTATCCACGTCGAGTATTTTCAAAATAAGGGTAACTGCTTTTCTGTCAATAAAGTAAAAAAGTAGTAAACTTTTTTTAAGTTCGTTAATATTGCGTTGAAGTTTAACGTATTATATACGTTATTACAAATGTAAAAAACACGTAATCATTTTAAGGTACTATAACACTTTTAATTGATTTCACTTTCACTTAAAACATGTTTTTTTGGTTATGCTTAGTCAAGCACGATAATATTAAGTTAGATTTTAATGTATCAATAAACGTAACAGGTTCAACTTAAAAGAACTGTAATTATTTTGACATATTATAAACATTTAGTTAACATTTGATATTTACGTTTAATTTATGAGATGCGTAAACGTATATATTACGTTTTTTGAATAACCCCTAATAACAAAATGGTAATTTTGATTGATTATAACTAATTTTTAAGTTTGTCAATCTTACGTTCGATTTTAATGTATTATTTACGTATTTATAAAAACCTAAAATGTTTGTGTTAAATTATTTTATAGCTGACAATTAATTTTTTTATATAATATGTTTCCGTCCGTCTTTTTTGTTTTCGGAATTTTTTCTGCCTATGACCTTTTGTACCCATTTCCAGGATCTTTGGTCTCGAAACTTTCGTCTCCGTGCAATAATGTTCAAATGAAGACTGGTCTACTATTTAAACAAATGCATATGACTACTGTAACGTTGTAACTATTAAATAAAACTAAATAGACGTATTTCTACATTTTTTAATAACTGCTATTATACAATCAATATAAGACAATATTCTATATTACAAGGCACATATCAAATTATAATTAAAACCTATATACACACACTAAATGTTAAAAGTGTTTTAGTATGATGTTTGTCCCCTGTATAAAATTTGTTCTCGGGACGCCTACTTTTTGTCGCATGGGTAGGGATAAAATGTCAAATTGAAACATTATTTTTCTACTGACTGTAGTCTGCTTTACATATATGGTTCTAACGTAAGTGCCCAGCAAAGTTTTCACTTCTAAAATTTCACAAGCATCTGTGTTATAAATGGCTGTATTATTATCGCTGCTTTTGGGATAAGCATGGACTCATATTTTTGCGATGCACATTGATTTTCCCGTAATTGTCATAGCGATTTACGATAACGCCACGTGTTGGGCTAATTTAGAAGAATTCATGATTATTCCATTACCTTCCGCTGGAGGCTATAATTAGAAGCACGTACAAAAAGTTCTTAGTAAATTAAGCCAGTTTCGAGACAATTTTAATTGTGATAAGATTCTACGTCTAATTCTATTTTATTTTCTTAGCGATTGTGTAGGGGATGGTTGGAGCGTACCGATAGCTATCCGCATGACTTGGACGACCGTAAGTACTTTTTTTGTTTACTTGTCAGTAATTTGTTCATTTGTCAAACGTGAGATACGGACGACAAAAATATTATCACAATTAACGCATGTAGATTTTTTGTTTCTACGGTTTTAATTTACGCTAAATGCGATTTGCAACGGGTATAAGGTCACTAGTTTTGCATTAAATCAACGATTAACTCCGAAATTACGTATTAATTTTATCCTATTGTATGTACCACGACAACTTTATGTGTAGAGGGTTGTCTAACCTCCAGAACTTTCTTTACTGCTATATATGTACCTAATCATGTCTGGCTTACGTAATTTTTTTAACCTCTTCTTCTCTCATTATTAAAAAATAAATATATTTGTTGTTATCATCAGTGTTTTGTCATTTAATACTTTCAGTGTTGAACACATTTAAACGGTGTCTATAATTCTAGTTTCTAATTGTTTTGGCGCTTTTTTAATTTGTTTTATAATTTAGTACCACAAAGCTTACGACCCAAATCTCCAAATCTAACTGAGTTAGTAACTAATAATTTACGTTGTAGAAAACCTTCGTAACAAAACTTTGAATAAAATAGAAAGCAAATTAAAATTAAAATTTTGAGTTGTAAGAAATGTCACGCAAATAATCAATATTATTTGTATTGCCATAATCACGAACAATTGCTATCAATCTTTTATTGAGTTGAGCGTGATTATTATTGTTTTTATTTATTTTATTTTCCGCTTGCAGCTGAACGATTTTATAGTTTGTAAATGACACTTGTCGTTTTATTAAATCTATAAACTTAGAGATATTTAGAAAAGAGAATTTGCAACTAAATAAAAAACCACGATTCCATCCTTCTACTGCGGGCATTCCCATCAAGTGTTTGTTCATAAACGTTCCATAAATTCAACGAAAAAATAAGATTTTGTCTTTATCTATGGTTTTTTCTGCCAATATAATCGTCTTTAAAATAAGTTGTTACGCTGGTTTTCTTGTAACAAAAAAAAAGGAGCAACGGCTAACACAGTTTCTCCGAAGAGGGAGTCCCAGGCGTTGTGGTGCTAAATTATAAATCAAAGCTAAAAAAAGAGCCAAGACGATGAAATATTAAATTAGGGAGATATCGTCTAACTCTACCCGTAGCTGGAAAAGAACAAATAACACGACAGAAGTTATAACACAGAATATATATTTATTGTATCACAGAAGTAGTTGAAGAGGACGAAGACAGTACATACGTATAATTATATAAACGTTGCAAACAATATTACATGGGTTGATATCACAGGCCAAATATAAGTTACGCCCTTTGTCTGGGCAACACGTCGCACATCTACGTGCCTTAATCGATCTAACTTTTACATTTAACGAAGGAATGACTTTACTTTATTATGCTAAATTAAAAGAATACGAAAATCAAAGTATCGAGAATCAAAGCGCGCCCGATAACTATATGACACACAAAAATCAGTTCAACATTAACTGTGATTACAACCTAGTATGTACATGTGGTCATTCCAATGCAATACTTACAGTTGTGTATTATCCAATAAAAAATTAGCAAATTCCGTACCAGTCTGGCCTAAAACGTAATATGCAATTTGACACAAGCGTACATACTCTGTTAGCACAAGTAATTGATTTAATGCTTACAATATTTGACTTAAAGAATGCGCCAAGCTTCCTTTCAATTAACTTCGCACTTGTGTAAGTATTTTTTCCTATAAAGTGGTGTACAACCCTTTAGACGTCATGGAAACTTTTCAAGAAATAGGTTTTACCAACGTCACTGATAAGATTACAGATGGAGGGATCGAACACGTTAAAGAATTATTTTAAGCCCTCAATACAAAAAAACGTTATAAAATTACATACCCCAAAATAAGCTTTCATTCAACAATACGCAAAGTTCGTCCACATATTCACGTGGAATGGCGTAAAACAATTTAATAATGAAAACTTTGTTGGGATAGAGAGACCGCTAAGAACAGTCCGTATTTTACAAAACCTGAACACAAAATAAATTCGTTTTGACAGCCAGCTACGAAGAAAAAGGTGGGGCATGTCAAAGGACAAATTTTATACTTGAAAAATTTTTATACTCAAAAATCTATCTACCAACTTTTTAACATAACAAAGTTGCTATCATTATTGCATCTTTTAAAGAATCTACATGTTCCAACAGCTTGTCAAAAGCATCAATGACACTAAATGGTGGAAAAAGACCATACGTACAGAAATTGAAAATTGATGATATTGCTGGTATTTGTAGACCTTTTAACTGGAACTTTTGCCGTTTGATTTGCGTTAAAGAACAAAAAAACAACTCGACACGCATTGCAGAATTTTTGTTAAAATTTTCAAATGGACGAACAAGAAGTCGGCAGTAGTATATTTTTTGCTGCAGTAAAGATAAGCATCAGAAACAGAAATTGCGATTGTTTGTCATTTTACAGAATCTTAGATATTTTCTTAAAGAAAGTTAGATGGATTACATTAATTGATATGAATTATAAATTATAAATTTTTTTTTATTTACAATTTTTTGCAATACTGTATTATCCACCGGTAAAATCATTAAACTACCGATTTTTTCAAAAATTACGTAGTACGACATCTTTATTTCTTCTTACGTTTTATCGTTTCCTTTGATGCTTTACACGTAGTGCATCTGTTATGGTAAAAAACTTTGTTATTATTATTATCTACTAGATTGATGTGAACATTAACGCCCTTTCGTTGATTAAGACTAAAATAACAGCACGTGTGTTAACGCGATGTTCGGTGATATCACATTTTATAATCTTAGAACATCCATGTTTTCAGTGCGTTGATCAGTTAGAATTTTGATGTTTTACATGTGAAAGAGTGCATTTATATTTAACTGTAAAATGTAATTTTTTTTATTATTACAAGTTTGGTCACCCGCACGAATACAAGAACTAAACCGTATTAATTAGATGCTAACCATGTTAGCAACTAACCTACGTTAGATGGACAAATTAAAATCAACGTTTATATATCTTCTACTGGAGCGAATAATTTCAAAGAATTGGTGGCAAAAATGTTAATATAACTTAAACGACTCCCGCAGGCTTAGCGCACTTTGATTTTAATCTTCGTATGAAATTTTGGCAGCTAATTTGTGATAGCCTGTTTGTGTATGTATCAGTTTAATTTTTAGCAATTTTAAAGGGATGTTTTGGATATGTCATTAGTTAATCGCATATTAAGAACACGTGAATTTACCCGTAACTTAAAAGCAGGCGACTAGCTTGACATTCCGGAGAGAGAGTCGGAAATGATCCTCAGTGTGATAATTACGATAAATAAAAGAGTGCCAAAACAAATCTCGTTTATATCTGCCGAATGATAAATGTAAACAAATTTCAAGACACGAGCATAACAACAAAAATATTTGTTTCGGCAAGACTAAAGGGAAGGAGGTTAAAATAAAACAATTTAAAACTATACAGATATGAGAAGCTGAGAGTTCGTTAATCAATATCATAGATAAAATTGTTAAATAAGAATAAATTAGTATATTTTTTATATAAGAATACGTGTCAAAAAATTAATGTGTAAATACATGAATAGGCTTACCGATAAAAACGCAGACATACTGCATGTATCTGTATTTTTCTAAACATACCAAAATCTTCATAATTATTTGTGTATCCAAATGATTGTTAATTTAAAAACATCGACACACTAACGCAAAAATGTATCAAACTTAAACAGTAATTTATTGATATAATTACTGAACAATAAAGTCACATTAATGTTTTAAAACCGTATTTATTAGATTATTGCGTGTTCTAAAAGTGCAACATTTTTGAACTGTTGGCCGACTTAATGAAATTTTTAAATGGCCTTACAATAAACCTACTTAAAAAAAATAGATAAACTATATCAGTGTAGATTAAAACAAAGCACTTCAATACATTCGTATATTATATATTACTGTTTAACAAACTTTTGTGTACGCTTACAAGTAACTGAAAGCAAAAGCTTTTAAGAGTTCTGGAGGTTCTGTTGAAGACATATCTACAACATTGGAACCGTGTGCAAAAAGAACTACTAAAGAATCTTTGGAATTTTAAAGAACAGTGTGGGTTTAAACAATTTTTCCAGCAATATATAGTGAAACGTTACAGTGTAACTAAGCTCGGGTAAATTCTCAATAAAGATAAATTAACCCTTCTCTTCTACATTTATATATGCAGGTAATTAACGTATGTAGTTATATTATTATATCTTTTAAAGTATATAAATAAATAGCAATAATATACGGTAAGATTAGAGCGTCTTCGGGTTTGGACCGTGATGACGTAACCGAAGTTGCCAACGTTTTGCTCACTTTTGTAAGGGGTTTCATCAGGAAGTGAAAAAAATTTTTATTTAAACAAGTTAACGATAATCGAACTAAGAATCACTACAGCGTTAAGTAATCAACTTGTTTACTAAGCCACATTCTAAACTCTATAGAAGTGACCTAAGAAGAAGTTGTTTCCGTATTTATAGAAGAAGTATCGTCCTGGCGAGAGGAGCTTAACTTTGATTGGGTTACATTAGAAAAAAGACGTGCCTTCAATAAACCAGTAACAACCGGGAACCAAAAAGAGGATAGTTTAAAACCGTTGTCACAATTGAAGTTATTGCGGTGTTTGGTGATTTCTATGATTTCTATACGGGAGAGAGGATTTGCCATGTGGCTGCTGCCCTTAGAGTAATAGTCACTCCACCTAGTTTTAAGAATTGGTCTTGAACAGGAACTAAATGCTTGACTGGGCCATGGTCGTTTGATTGGTTTCCACCCCGGTAAATCAGAATTTAGTTCTAATTCCAAAGCTCGGTTCAATCTTTAGGCAGGCACCTAAGACATGACCTAGGTCCGACAATTTTACCAGCGCCGGTAATTCAAGATCTAGTTCTAAGGGCTGGGTCCTATTGCACAGAAGCATGGTAAGGAGGACTTGTTTCTCAAGCAGCGGAACCGTCTTGTGGTAGCCGTACGCGGTCCAATACGTCTAGGATCTAAGAAAATTGCTTTGTATTTTAGACCCATAAAATGGACTGCAATCTATCCAATTCCATTATACAGATGCCTGTATGTGAAAGAAACGAAGGCTGTACAAACACTGTGAGTTTTACGGAATCTTTTAAAGCGATTGATATACAATTATTGATATTGAAACCAAAAGTCTAGTTTAGATATGCTGATGACACTTATTGTTTGATTTCATGGTCGTTTTGAATTGTCTAGGTTTCTTAATCATCTAAACAACCAACACCCTGATATCAATATAACCATGGAAATCGAAAAGAATAGTTCATTCCTATTTCTCGACATTCTTGTGATTTCTAAACCCAACCGACTTTTAGGCCATTTTGTTTATCGCAAACCCACACATACAGACAAATATCTTCATGTTTTGTCTCATCATTATTCGGCACAGAAACGTTCTGTTATTGAACTTTTGAACGTCTAGGGTCCATAAGAATTACCTTGCGCTTAGGCCCATAAAACTGACAGCAATCTACCCAATTGTATTATACTGGTGCATGTATTTGAAAAGAGCGAGTACTGTACAAACACTGCGAGTTAGCAGAGAAATTGATTTTGTAGGATGGAAAAGATTACGACGAAGACTCATTAAACATATCCGAGAGAGATAAAGAGCCCCCACTTGGGACCTAGCTTAAACACAGTTAAGTACGTCAAATTATTCTGTCGTGCGTCACTAATTATTTATAGAAGGGTGTTTAGGCACTCTATCCTCACCTCGATGCACATTGCTAGCCTTCATAACCACGCGAGCGAAAACTGGTATCAAAGGACTAAAGTGGCTAGCAAAGATCGTCTAGAAATAGAGTTAGAAAGCACTAAACTGCCAACTTTACATTAAGAGACTGAATTGTAAAAATACGGTAGGAAAAGTACAAGATACTGCGCTTACCGTATAACAGAAAAAGGAGGAGAAGGAGGAGGAGGAAATGGATCCACTAACCACCCGAACTTGCTTGGTTCAAGTTAGCCACGTAGAGGATTAAATGATCTAAGATATAAATTTTGAGATGAAGGATCGTTTGTTTAGACGAGTTGGATGGGCTATGTTACAGATTCGTGCTTAGAGAGCACGAAGTTTCGCGAGGCACCTATCTTTCAGCTTATCCTCGCTTCTTAAACGTTATAGTAATAGACAGGATGAGACTAGTTAGTCAAGTCAGCTATGGCTAAAAAAAACTGAAAATGCTAGTAAAACTAAAAATAATCAAAATAAAATACTCTAGAATAACAAACCCCTATGCAATTAATTAACAAAATAAATACTCTACTTCGTCGTAGCTGACTGTATAAATAAATCAAAATACCATGCAAAAATAAAAGACTCTGGTCTCTTTTAGCGAATACAATCAGTTCGTTAACGTCGGACACTAGTCTATGGATGGACACGGGGGAATTGGGGATGGCAACGAAACTCGCCGTGCGGTGTGAGAATTTGGACGGCCGTTTGTCCTGGATCGTGGGACATGTTGATCCAGTTTAGGATATTGGTTATCATGGAATAGGCATTGCGCCTAAGTCTTGAGATGACGCTTGACGATCAAAAAGAAAGGAAAATCTACGATCGAAACTTACCGGTCTAAAAAGGTACCAGCCCTTGAGAGAACTTTGATACATTATGTTTGCTGCAATAAGAGATGCAGAAGGAGATATTTTGCCACGACAATTAAGGAATCGATAGGAACTGCACGATATGGACCGAGAATCGTACAAAGGAATAAGGACTTTAGAGATGCCAGTTTCCTGACAATATGGGTATGTTTTAGTCTATGGTACCAAATGTCTAAGCCATATGTGAGCATGGGGATGACTGCACTATTGAAAATGGTCACTAATGATTTCCTATGTAGGTTCCATTTACAACGAGAATACTTGTAAAACAATTGGAAGGCACTCTTAGACTTGTTAACCACATAGGAACATTGTTTGACAAAGCTCAGTTTGTGATCAAGCAAAAGTCCGAGATATTTAAATTCAAAAACTCTTCAGACTGGAATATCGTTTAGACGAACTGTGGGATCTCTTGACAACGGGGTGCCAAAAACCATGAACTTGGCCTTGTCAACTGAGACTGTCAATTTGTTGTTGGCAGCCCAGCGAGTCAGAGTGCCCAGGCACTGCCGTGATTTTGCCTCTAGGTCGTGTCTATTGTCTGCATGTACTGTGATAGGAATATCATCCGCGTAGGCAAAAATGTCGCAGTAATTAGGTAAGTCTCGTTGAAGTAAAGAATCAACAACAACCTTTCACAAGGTCGGCTCAAAAACCGAGCCTTGGGGGCAACCTTTTGTCAGTCGTTTTGTATAAGAACAGCTAGAAACATTCAAACTTAGACAATTCGAGATGGCCATGAGACCAGACAATAAACGTGTCGTCAACATACAATCCAAACTTTAGGTTTCAATATTATTGATTTCAAAGCAACCGTTTCAAAGGATTCCATAAAAATGTTAGCTACAACAGGTGATAAAGGAGAACCCATAGCAGCACCAAAAACCTGTTCGTAAAACTTGTTATCAAATTGGAAGTAAGTAGATAATAGAATCTGGCTTGGTTCACAAGTTGATTACCGAACTCTGTAGTAGTTCTTTATTCGATTTTCGTTTGCTTTTTCAAGTTTATCGTTGTTTTTCTTACCTTTTTTAGAGGTTAGAATTGGTTCACATGTTGATTCTTAGTTAGATTTCGGTTGCTTGTTTAAGTTTTTCGATTTATTTACGCCTTGATGAAGCCCCTTACGAAAGTGGGCAAAACGTTGGCAACTTCGGTTACAGCAAGGACACGGTCCAAACAAAGAAGACATTCTTATCTATGTTATTTCGGCTAGACTCGAGGATCAGCTTAGTCAGCTTATGAATAGAGATGTTTATAGGATTATGGCACTTAGGTCCACGTGGAAGATAAGTAGAAAGACGGGCGCTGACCTTTTTATTCAGCTTGACAGGATCTATGTGTTTTACATCTAGGATACGCTTAGGGATCGGAACCGGTCGAGGATTTTCGACGGTTAAATCAAAATGTATTAATCGGTGTTCACTTTCAATCACTTCATGGATTACTTCTCAGTTAAAAATTTTTATTGCTAAAACTTGCGATGCTAGAGTGACATCAATGTTTGAAGAACTTTGGTGACTAGCAAAGGTAAAAGGTTGGTTGGGCTCATTTACAACACGTTCACCCACGAGGTTCTCTACGTTTTTGCCTTGTTCGTCAGTAAGCAAGGAGTGCCAAAGCGGCGATTTAAAATTAAAATCACTTGCTATAATAATTGGGACGCCTCTTAGTATCTTTCAAAACTCTGTCTAGTTGTTGTAGATGAATGCGACCATCCTCGCTTGGTGGCCAATATACGCCAACGATACCCAAGAAGGTGTTTCAAACTGTAATCATGGATACGGCAGTGCAGTCATTAGTTAGATGACTGAGGATAACTACTCCGACGGACTTCGCGCTATTGAAAACAATAGCCGAGAAATACCGTATAGAAGTGGTTGCGGTGATCCTGTTGAAAAGCAAGGTCGTCCCACCGAGCTTATACCCTATACCAGAACGATACACATAGGGTTCTTGGGTCAGTAAAATGTCAATGTCGTTCGTGGAGGAGAAGCCATAACTTCCAAAGTTGCAGCACAAGAACTGTAATGGGTGTTAGAAATCTTAGGGTCAAGTCTTTTGAGATACGCCGGGCAGTTATTGGAAAACGCCTTGAGTGTTATCACTTCGCTTTTATGGCTATATCTGACACAGTTTGCACATGCAGGGTTTTGTGTGGTGTTTGGGCAATCTTTAGTCTTGTGCTTTTCAGCACAAATACCGCATTGAATTTCGCTTTCACATTCACCTGATTGGTGACGGAACTTTTGGCATTTATAGCACCTTATGATGCGTACATGGTCATTGACTCTGCATGAGTTCCATGCAACGTAAACAAGACGACTGACCATGAAGTACTTTCTTGCCTCCGGAGTTAGTTCAATTACTTAATTGCAATTAGATCGATCCCTGGGATCGAATTTGAATAACACCTTTAGGTGTTTTCTGGTCTGTTACGTAATTTCATTAGTGGCGACATCAAAGTTTTGCTCAAAGATTGCTTCTTTTACCTGCTCGGGGGAGAAGTTGGTAGGAACGTCCGTAATAGAGATCCTAGAAAGGATTTTGTCTTGCGGTCTGATAATAAGGCCAGTTTTGTCGAGGATATCTGCTGGGATCTTGAAAAGGTCTGTCTTTTCGAACTCCAAGCGAACGGAGTTTCGTCCCATTTTTGTCACTCGGTTTAGTCTTAGATTGAGCGTGGTAGGATTAAGGACTATCATGAGCATTGTTTTGGTCTCGTCAGATGTCTTCATGTTAGACTCGGGCTTGGAAACTATCACAACTGTGGATCTTGGGACTGGAGCGACGGATTTACCGGAATGTACTTTCACTCTGTCTGCTAATCTGCTAGACCGAACTACTTGAGCGTAAGAAACAAAGCCAGTTGTGACTTGTTGGATAGCTGGTGGTGACAACTTGTTAGTCACCGTTTTTAAAGCAGTTTGTACGTTCCTAAAAGCGTCAAAAAATCTAAATGGTGCTGCGACTTTCTTTTGGCAAGAGTGGATCTACGGAAGATAGCTTGGATGCGGGACAGTACATCCAATAATTCAGTTCGTCTGGTAACGGATTCTTTAAAGGTATTAATCAGCTTAGACATAGTTAATACCTCTGTTTTGAAGAATTCTTCGAGTGTGGACAGTTGGGAGTTATCGGATTCGTCGTCGGACTCGGCTTCGCGATGACGCTTGACATTGGCAAACTCAACCTACATGGAGGATGCCGAGGGAACGGGAGAAGGTGCGCGCGACAACGCGATTTCTTAGGATTACGACAAATAACTAGTGTCGAACTCTTTAGTCGTGCAACAGGATATTATTGCCGTATAGGACTTATAATCTGAACTTTGTTGCCGACTTTTAACCACGTGGAGGTAGGGTTCTAAAACTTTCCGTGTAAAAAAAATTACACTATAGAAAATCAAAGTATGTATGCAAATTAACAAGTTTAAAAAACGCTTGGTCTTAATACCAGGAATCGCAGTTGCTTACAATTTAGAAAATCAGTTACCTAAGCTTTAGCTAAAGGTTAAAGATTTATTCGCATATTGAAGAGAAACCAGAGTCCGTGTAACGGGAATTCGGGGGCGAGAACCAAAAACTAAGAATCGTGTTAGTATTTGCAACAGATTGCACAAAACTCCGGGCGCGCAAAAGGGGGCTCGCCAGAATCTGCATACCCCCCGGTGTGTTTGAAACTGAAGCCGACTACCATCTTGTCCATTGTGTCAACCTCAGATTTTTTTTTTCATTTTAATCTAATATAACTGCCGGCTTATATTTGTTTGAAGTTTTTCTGACTTGTGTATAATGTTGAGTTCACAATATCATTACGTATTTGGCAACGTAGTATAACATAGACAAATTTTCATCAAAGAAAATGAGATGATTCAATTAACATTTAACTCTCATTAAAGACGCGCAAAAGTACATAAGCATCATCATCTGGCGGAATAAATGATAACAAAAATGCGCATAATTTGTTTTAATATGGAGTTGCGCACGCTGCGGGTTAAACAACGAAAGAAAAAAGGTTTTGACCTGCGGTACAATCAATATTGCTAATTTAAAATTTGTGTATTGTTTGGTTTTCTTTGTATTTTGTGAAATTTTATAGGTTTATGAGTATTTGTTTGCGGGTTTAGTTTTCAAACATGAATCACAAAAGCAAATAAAATCTAGTACAAATCGAAATTTTTTGTACAATTTTGTCTTTTTGTTCAGCTAAAAACATAAAGGAACAAAATTTCTATTTGTTCCTACAGTGCTTACGATTGCTAATTGCATCAAAATTTTTGCCAAATCGAGTTTGTAAAAAAGTTATTGCAAATATTCCAAATCCAACACCACTCTTTTGTCTTGATTTACTTTTCACTCGGAATTTTGTTGCATTATAAATATGCCATGAATGCTATACATCTTTTGCTTGCATGTTGCTACAATGAAATTTTCCGGATAATAATAGGAAGCCATTTCAATTTTGTCTGTCGGTTTTCATTCTTTGGGTTTACATGTTAGATTAGACTCATTCCATGCTTACGTTACTTTAACTGCTTTCTGGTTTCTTCCACACACTATTATGTTTACTATTTGCGGCGATATTATATTGCGAAAAATAGTCACTGGATTTGGCAAAAATCGATTAGCAGGACCTATTGTTTTTGGTGAACTAGTTTCAACTATATGCTTTTGCTGCTGACGGCTTCAATGCCTCTCAAACTACTTGCTTAATGTAAGTTTTGTTTGGTCTTAACAAAGCTTTGATTGTCTGTGGGATTGGAGTTTTTAGCAATCTCTTGCAATGTGCTGCTTTTTTGCAGTTTTACCAATTCCACTGATGCATGGTATTAATCCATTTGTTTATGGCTGAGCAGACTTTTTTGTATGCTTAAACCCCGTTTTTTTTATACCACGGTGACTTAGGATCCAGTACAATCTTACTGTGTTTTTATGGCCAAAGGTTTAAAGTTTATTTTTTGAGTTTGAGTACATTCATTGTCTAGTTTCGACGAGGAACTGAATGCGTTTAACGCCAATGTAAAAATTTCTCTGTACAAGCATCTTTAAGTGTTTTGACAACATCTTCAAAGTTGCAATAATCAAAAACGCCCGGTTCACACCTCAGTTTATTATTAAAAATGTTAAAATGTAAAATTTTTGTTAACAAATCTAAGCATTAATAAATTGATTTAACTTATCGTTCAACTCGTTCAAAGTTTGACAATAGACAAAGCCACTGGGTTGTACTCCTTGAAAAATTGAAGTCACGCTTGGTTTTAAATTAAAAAATAATATCGGTTGTTTTCTTTTGACAAAATCTTCAATAAGAGTCTTAACGCCCTGTCAAAAATAAAGTTTGAACAAATTAATCAAAATGATTAAACCTAAATACCTTCGCTGCAGTAAAATCCGCGCTTTGTACATGTCGCGCATCGATAACAACAGGAATCGAACTGGATCCTTGTTTTACACTCGCTTTAGACACAGCTGTTCTAACATACTCAACAGAAGGAAACACGAGACTTCTGTCGGGTGTTATTAAAAGATACTCGCATCCAAGCTCGTTCTAAAATTTAGTTTTCTGGTATTAGTCACACTTCGTGAGAGATTACCTTGACTTTTTTAACGTGTACTGATGGACGTGCTGATGCATACAACAGAGAAATTATGTTTATTCCGATACCAATAACAATGCCAAGTTCAAGTCTCAGCAACAAGCACGAGACAAAAGTAGCAACAGCTGATATAAGATCGGTTTCTGAAAAGGTCTGTATCTATTTGTGCATAAAAAATTGCTGGGTACTTACTTTTAGATCTCCAAATTGGTTTAACCACATGAAATTCCACCATAAAGACAACAGCCGCGATAATCACAGCAGCTAAAGACGCTTTTGGAATATAAAAAAAATATGGAGTGAAGAAATGCAAAGACACGATTACTATAATTCCAGTGTATATCCCACCAAACGTGGTTTTTACTCCGCTTGAATTATTAACAGCGCCTCTGGATAACGCACCAGTAACCGGCATTGAACTTACAAACGATGAAGCAATGTTGCACACGCCTAAAGCTAACATTTCTTGAGTGGCATCAATGGTTCTGCCATCGGCTGAAATGTAATTGAGCAACGTTTAAAATCGATCAAAGTTACAACTTACAAAATACTTTAGCTAAGGCTATGTTTTCCAAAATTCCAAATAAAGGTACAATAAACACTGCTGTTCCTAAAGTTGAAACCATCTCTATAAAATCATAAGTTTTGTTACCTATTTGGGTATTAAATGCTGGAACTGTTGGTGTAGGCAAACCGGGTTTTACATAACCTAAAAACTGTTAATAAGCACCAAAAGTATGGGTAACAAATCCTACCTGTTAATGTAAAAAACTTCAAATTACTCTTCTGTAACAAACACGCCATAACCGAGCAAAAAATTACTACGATTATGTTCCTAGCAGTTGAAATAAACCAAATTGTTTTATTGGCGACCACGTGTACTCGCGTTTTTTTCTCATCGCTTGGTCCAATTTGACAGTCTTTTAATTTCTAAAGTTAAAAATTAAATCGGAAAATAACTTACTAACAACTTACTCTTAAAGTAAATAATACAACTAAGCACGAGATTCCTAAAACGCAATCACCAACGCGCGTTTCCTTAATATGTTGAAAAATTTGTTCCCAAACTAGTAAAAAACTACCGCCGGGGTAACTTAAACCTAATATGTCTTTAACTTGAGTTGTGGCAATTATAATCGCAGCCGCTGACGTGAATCCAACGGACACAGGTCCGGAAATAAAATCGATGATAAAACCTAGCTGTAGCGCACCCATGAGTAGCTCAACGCAACCTGTTAAGAAACAAAGTAAAACAGCACCGTCTACACCAAATCCGTGACTGTTTTCTTGCGAAAGCAAAGCGGAGATGGCCGTTGGTCCTATGGCGGAATCTTTGCAACTTCCTAGGATCGTGTAGATAAAACAAGCTACAAATGATGAGTAGAGTCCAATTTGAGGAGGAAGACCAGCTATGTTTGAGTACGCTATAGCTTGTGGTATAACTGTTAATCCAACTGTAACTCCCGCTACCAAGTCGGAAATAGCTTGGTTTGTGTTATATTGAGGTAGCCATGACAAAATTGGTATTCGCTTGTGCAACATTTTTTTAGAACAACTGTTTTTCGTTTTTTGTTTAATCCATGTAACTAGGGATGATTTTGATTTTTCTGCGGGTTTGAAATCTTCAGGTAAAGATATTGCTGTACTTGCATTTACTAAAAAAATGAGAAAAAATGCAATTAAAAGTCACAGAAAAATGATGAGATAACAAATTTTTCCAGGGTTTGACCGTGTCAAAAAATATGGAACATTTGCGAAAGATTTCCAAAATGTGGATAAATGCGGTTCAAACAAATCAGAAGGCAGTTATTAGTTTTATTATTAGATTATTCAATTTATTTATTTATTATTTATTTATTTATTTATTATTAGAAGATTATTCAAGTCTAAATAAATAAGTAATTAACGCGTGTGAGATAAATCTACGGTGTATAACCTTGTACGTGACTTTAAACGTAAACAGTGTTTAAATTGTGTTCTTGGGAGAAAAAATGGATATTTTCTTGTTGTGTTGAATATACGTTTAATGTCATCATTTCAAAAAGATGTTAATGACTTTAAGTTCTAGAAAGACCTAAGAAAAGAGAACCAATGTACCTAATCAGTGATTCCAAAAGTTTGGCTTACGAAAGTTACACTCGAAAACGCACCGGGATTTGCGAGTCGCCGAGAAAATCGACTAGTGATTAAAAAAAAACCTTTGACAAGGTTCTGTATCAAGGACTTTTAAAACATCATCTAGAAATCAATGGTGCAGTTTATCATCCGCACATTTCGGGTAAAGTTGAACACGTCCAAGTCCAATTTTTGAGCGAAGATAAATACATCCGGTTCCGCTTACTAGAGAGACTGACAGACAGTTACATTAAATATCAAATAAGCGGCCATCCCCCCTTGGTCAACCGTAGCAGCCAAACACGATGAAAAACTCATAAACTAGACAAAATTACTTGAAGCCTTTGGTACACACCAAGCCACGCCAGCATGCAAAAAAGCAAGAAAAAAACGGCAGTACTAAAAATGGTATCTATTGGTGCATTGATAAACTGATCAATCTTAGAAAGGAATGCCACCGAATAAGGCGTATTGCGGCTAAGGAAAACAAAAAGTAGAATACAAAACTCACACCAGCCATGCGGCAGTACAAGAAGAAGAAAGTGTAGAGGAGAAGGGAAATTATGTCGGATTCCGAAGAAGGGTGGTCTGAAGGAAAAAGAAAAAGGCAAGCTACGGTGGAGGAGGTGTTCAGGAAGAGCACCAAAGTAATAAAATCACCGGTAGCGGAGGGAAAAGAGAGGAAGGATGGGGAGTTAGTAGAAACAGTGGTAGAAACTAGAAAGTTAGCAGAGCGTGTAATGTTAGTAAGGATGGGTGCATTTGAGGATAAGTTAGATGTATGGAAGCAAAAAAGAAGGTTAAGAGGTACGAGCATTTATTTAGACGATGACATGACGAGAAGGGAAATAGATATACAAAAGAAGATAAGATATGAGGCGAGTAAGATGAAGAGAGAGGGGAAAAGGGTTAAAATAGGTTTCTTGAAAGTGTGGGTGGAAGGTGAAGAAAGATTTTGGGATGAGGAGAGGAGAACTCTAGTGAAGAAAGGGGCAAAAAACTAATAGTTGGGGGAGGGAAGGATGGATCAAATGATGTTGGATTAGCAAGTTTTAAGGAAAAAGAGATGGAAAAGCAGAATCAAATGAAATTATTGTTTTGGAATGTGGCAGGTATAAAAAATAAGGGAGAGGATTTCTAGAGATACGTAGAGGGCTTTGATATGATGGGAATGTCGGAAACATGGTTGGAAGAAAAAGACTGGGAAGTATGGAAGAAAAAATTACCAGAGGGTTATAATGGGAAGGCGGAATTTGCAACTAGAAGAGAAAGTAAAGGAAAAGCAAGGGGAGGAATAATAACGGGCATAAAAAAGAACTGGTCGGTTGAAGAAGAGAAGGGAAACGAGAAGCAAGGGAAATAGATTGTAAAAAATTATGTGGTTAGAGAAGGAAAGGAAAAATATATAGTGTTAACAGTTTATGGGCGGGATATGAGGATGATGATGATATAATATAGAGGAGAGGGACAGAGGTGACTATACTTATATGAGAGGGAGGGGGGAATCGGTGATTGATTACGTGATGGTGAGTGGAGAGATGTGAGAGGACATAGAAAGTTTTAAAGTGGGGGATGAAGAGGAATCGGATCATCAGCCACTGGAAGTGATTTTAAAAGGAAAGGAGCAAGGAATTAAGGAGGAACATAAGGGATGGGGAGTAAAAAAGGTGTGGACTGAGAAAAGCATAGAAAGATATAAGATGAAGTTGGAGCAAGTGATTTGGGGAGATGTACAGGGGGAAGAAGGACTAAAGGAGTTGACTGCAGAGATGGAAAAGGCAGTAGAAAAGAAAAGGTTTGAGAGAAGGCAAGGAAAAAAGAGGAACGAAAACAGGTGGTGAAATAGAGAATGTAGAGAGGCAAAAACAGAGATGAGAAATGCTAGAAGAAGATGGAAGAAAGGTAGAATAGATGTGCAAGAGTATAAGGAGAAGAAATTGAAGTTTAAAAATGTATGTTCAAAGAGAAAGGTGTCGTATAAAGAGGAAATGGAGAAACAAGTAAAAGAAATAAAGAAAGAAGGAGAAGTGTGGGAATTTCTAAACTAGGAGAGAAGAAGAGATAAGAGGAGAGGAGGTTTAACGGATATAAAAGTGTGGCTGGGTTATTGTATAGAGCGTTTGGAGGGAACAATAGAAGAACCAGGGCAGGTGATATTGCAAGGGGTAAATATAATACAGGAGGGGTGTCCTCTTAGCCCTATTTTATTTGCACTGTATATAGGGGACATAGAAGAAGTGTTGAAGGGAGGTCAGTGTGGTGGGGTTGTTATGGAGGGAGAGATTAAAGTATGGGTGTTGGCATATGCAGACGATATGGTCATGGTGGCAAAAAATGAGTTGGAGATGAAAGGTATGATAAATACCATAAAGAGGTATCTGGAAAGGAAAGACTTGGGTTTAAATGTGAGAAAGTCTAAAATGGTAGTTTTTCAAAAAAGGAGAGGAGAGAAGAAAAAAGAGGATTTAAGTTGGGGATATAGGCTAAGGTATGATAATAAAGATGATGCGCACATAAGGGAGTTAGCAAAGAAGGGTAACAGTGTATTAGGGCAGGTATGGAGTTTAGGGAAAAGAATATTTGGGAAGGAGATCGAAAAGAGAAGATGGCTGTTTGAAAAATTGATTAAAAGTGTGATGATGTACGGGGTGGAGATATGGGGTTAGAAAGAGTGGAACCTATTGCAAAAGGTACAAATAAAATATTGGAAATGGATACTAGGTTTAGACAGGGAGACGCCAGGGTACATAATAGAGGAGGAGGGGAAGTTAAAGAAGATTAGAATAGAAGCAGGGAAAAGGGCGATGGGTTATGAAGAGAAAATGAAGGAAAGGAGAGAATGTAAAATTTTGCAATGTTGCTGGAGGACGGTAAAGGATAGTAAGAACATATATGGACAGGAAGAAAGAAAACTGTACTATCAACGAGGAGGTTTCGCAAGAGAAGAGGTGGAAAGAAGGAGAGTGGAAGGGAGGTTAAATACGGGGGAAATAGTAAGAAGAGATAAAGATTCGCAGGTGCAAGAGAGGGAAGGAAAGATAAGGGAAGGAAAGTATAATGTAAGGTATGGGAATATAGTGTCTAGGGGGGTTCCTAAGTATCTGATTGGGAGGCACCAGAAGACCAGACTACAATGCGCCATGGTAAAGGTAGACGCCTAAAATGCGTTCAATTAGTTAACGTGGCTGGTCAATATAGACGCGCTTGTGAACAAAGAAATTGAAAGCTACATATTATACATCATAAGTAGTTATGTTAAATACAGAAAACTGATACTTCGGAGTGCAAAAAGCAAGTAGAAAATCTAAGTGACCTGCGAAGTCTCTCAGGAATTGCTAATGGCATCGACGCTAAAGAAGATCACGTTTGAAGAAATACGTGACCTCGTCGTGGAAGAAGAGGCCGATGTAGTGGCGTATGCAGATGATTTCGCGTTACTAACCACTAGTAGAGAAGAAAACGAGCTCGTGTTAAAAACGAACCGTGCTCTATTCACACTAGAGTTAGCTCCCAAGAAAACGGAGATCATTATCTTATTGGGCAGAAACAAAATCGTGGCTGTAAAGTGAATTCGTTGTCGAACCCGGTAAAAGCCTAAAATAAGCGAGATACTCATGGTGGAACTTGAGTTTCAATTACATTGTAAATATTAGTACCCATCAAGTACTAGTTTTTGATATGCCAAAATGTAGGCCATGACTTTCATGCGATACTTATGCAACGTGTAAAAAGATTGAATTTGCCTAATGACTGGAAAGGTAACATCTAATTTAAAGTCAAAAAGGTGACTTCAAACTTCAGATGATAGTAAATACCTTTAAACAGTTTAAAGTTTACACTAACTTAATAAATATAAGTTAGTGAAGTTACTAACATTAGCGACAAACAATAAAAAAAAACACTTACAATTTTGAGAACATTGATAAACAGTAGGCACTTGAACTTGATCATTTTTTGCAGGTTCGTCACTTCCTTCCATACCATACCAAGTCAAAGAAACTTTTGGATTATGAATATTCTGATCGGTTAGTTTGTATTTCTTCATTTTAATTATAATTGTCAGATTTTGCACTTTACTCACACATATACGTCATGAACCACATTCTCAGCAACCGCAATAAATTCTGAAATAAAGAAATGCACGTTAGAAAAAGGAATAATTAATCAATAGTTCAATAACGCCTTGAAAAAAAAAAGTACTTACCATAAGACCGCTAAAGAACAGGAAGAGAATGAATTGGTTGGAACCGGCGAATGTTGCGAATGCTAATAACTTACATGTTAAGAATTGCTAGCAAATACATTACACACATGCACGGAATGTGTTTGAATTTGAAAGCTACAAGCAAAGCCGGTTTAGTTTAATAGTACACTTCTTGGTAACGAATTCAAATCCGTCTAAAAGAAACAATTGATTTCAAACACCTATTTATACGTTTTCATTGATTAATAAAATACGCGAACCGAAACTTTCTTTGTTTATCATTGTTAACCGTTTTACTTCATTTCCTGTTACTATTCGTTGATAGTAAAAGGTAAAAGTTAACAGTTATTGAAGGACAAACAAATCTTATGTGTTAATAAATACTTGTGTGCAAGTTTATTGTCAGGTGAAGGAATTTTCACGGATTGGTGCACTTGATGAAGATTCTTCTCTATGATTTCCGTCATTATTCCTGTACTTAGTCAGCGTCAAACGAGTAGAATCAGAAACGTAGTAATTTTTTTACAAAACTATCTTATGATTTTATTATATGGTTGTTCAAATTTTTATTGCGTTTATAACTGTAAGCTGGAAATACTGATACTATCCACTATCAAAATTAATTTTTCTGTTCTTCTTTATTTGTTTGCGTTTTTTGGTTTTGTGTTCTGTCTATTTTTTTAAATTTTAGTCTTGGTATTTGATTGTTTTTTTAGCTCTATTTGTTTAATCTTTTATTTTTCTTTTTAAAAACTATCAGTTTTTTTGCTCTCTATGCGAATCTTCTGTTCTATGTTTCTTATGTTTTTATAATTTTTTAATACTGTCAGTTTAGTTAAAACAATTTATCGACTTGCTGCAATTATTAATCTTCTTTTTAAAAGTATCATTTGTTTAATGAATTATAGTATCAGCATGTGTTTTCGTGAACAGATGATCCGTATGTCATTAGGAAGAAATGCAAATACTGATCTCAATCTCTTTGGTGTTTGGACACTACTTTTTCATTGTTTGGTTCATCCGTTCAATTCCATTAGATTGAGGATGGAGAGGTGTCGTCCTTGTTTTCTTGATTCCTAACAGTCCGCAGACTTCTTGAAATAAAGCAGACTCAAAATTGCGGCCGTGGTTGAAATGTAATTCCAACGGAACTCCGAACTAATAAAAAAACTCATTTACCAAGACGTCTGCAACTGTAGCTGCTTCTTGATTGGGTATGGCGTAAACCTCAGTTCATGTTGTAAAATAAATCATCGCCATCAAGATGTATTTGTTTCCCAAATCGGATTTTAGAAGCTGTTTTCCGATGTTAAGTGTTAGTTTCTCTAAAGCACTTCCCACGTTATACCGTTTCATTAGTGCCTAGCGTTTCTTTGCTGAACCATTTCCTGATACTACTGGTCTGCATGAAAATCGGCCCTGATACCATTCTTGACGATTCTTATGTAAAATGACCTCTTGAATCCAAAAATGAGCTCCGTTTTTACCCATCACCTACCTATTTTGGGGAAACTCCATTTTTATTTTATTTTTTGAATTTGTTTTTAGAATATTAACTTATAGCCGTTAAACATCGCAAAGCAGGCAATAAAATTTATACCAAAGTATATGGCAAAACTTTTGCTATAAAATGTATATAAAAACAACAATAAAATACAAATATATAAGAACAGTAAAAAAATATCAATAAACAGTTAGGAAGATTTACTGCACGACGCTGGCGATCTCAATACCACATGCAGGTTTGAACAGGAATTTTCGACAGGCTTGAACTTGCATTACTCTTCTCATTATAGTATATTACATTGTTTGCTTAACTGTTTCGATCAGTACATCTATAGCTGTTGCAGAGTTAACTTGTCGACGTTTTAAACGTGCTGGATTTTGTGTTCATTTTTGTTCATTTGTGTAAAACAGTAAAACTACTTTTACTCCGGATTTTTTCAAGTGACTAACTGTGATTTGTGGTTAATGTCGGGCGTTGAATTACTGTTTAATTATGCCACGCGAGTGTAAAAATCATCCCGATAGCTTCTGCTATGTCTGCGGGGAATTAACTTTAAAAGCGCAACGACCAGGACAAGACTTGAGCTCTATCAGTTTGCTGTACGACTTGTTGCACTAGTTTGATCAAAATGCTCAAAGGTACCCGTAAATCAATGCCATTTGCTGTGCCCATGGTTTGGCGTGAACCTCGCTGTCATCTTACAGATTGTTACTTTTGTATGACTTCCACCGTCGGGTTTTCGAGCAAAAGTGAGCATACAATTCAGTATCCCAATATTCCGTCAGCTCTAAGACCTGTTCCTCATAACGATACTTTGCCAATCCCAGAGCCCCCAAACGCTTATACTCTAGAGCCGGAAATTGATTTAAAAGACTCTGAGCCACAACCTGGGGCTTCGAATGATACGTTCAATGATGATAAAGAGTATTCCGCAGATTTAGTTTTTTGGTAACCTCACCTCCTCACTCAATCGGAATTAAATGATCTTGTCAGGGATTTGCAGTTACCCAAGACTAAATCTCAGCTCCTAGGATCGCGAGTTCAACAGTGAAATCTCTTAGAAAAGGGAGTAAAAATATCTTCTTACAGGACCAGACAAGCAACCCTGAAATGTCTTTTCTCAGAAGATAAAGGTTTAGTGTTCTGCCCTAATGCAAATTTATTGATGACAGAGCTGCAGATGCCATGTGACCCAGACAAATAGAGACTGTTTATAGACTCATCAAAAACAAGCTTAAAAGTTGTTCTGTTGGCAAATGGGAAACTCTGTTGATATAAAGGAAACGTACGAAAACATCTTCAGAATCTTTGATCAAATTAGTTATCATGATTATAAGTGGAAAGTTTGCGCTGACTTACAAGTTGTTGCTCTACTCACGGGCCTGCAATCAGGATTTACAAAATATTGCTGCATCTTTTGTAAATGGGATAGCCAAGCCCGAGATAAACATTACATTGTACGGGACTGGCCTCTGCGAGAAAATCTTATTCCTGGTTAGAAAAATGTCGCCCACAATCCTTTGGTTCCGAAGGAAAATATTTACTTACCACCTTTACACATCAAACTTGGATTGATCAAACAGTTTGTGAAAGCAGTGGACAAGACAGGTGGCACATTTCAATTTTTTAAAACTAAATTTTCTCGTCTTAGCGAAGCTAAAATCAAAGAAAGCGTTTTTGTTGGTCCCCAGATTAGACAACTCTTCCAAGATTCGACGTTTATTGAACACCTAAATCGAAAAGAAAAATGAGCTTGGCTTGCATTTCAAAACGTTTGTAAGAACTTCCTGGGTAACCACAAAAGTGAAGATTATGTCGCTCACGTCGAGGAACTGCTTTTAGCGTACAAGGACATAGGATGTAACATGTCTCTTAAAGTTCACTTCCTTCACTCGCATCTGGATTTTTTCCCTGAAAATTTAGGAGCAGTCTCGGATGAACACGGAGAACGGTTCCATCAAGACATCGCTAAGCTGGAGAAGAGATTTTCAGGGAAGTGGAACGCAAGCATGTTGGTGGAGTACTGCTGGTATTTGAAACGAGAGAGCTGTACCTCAGGGTATAAAAGGAAAGCAAGCACCAAGTAACGATGAATATCTTTTTATTTATTACTGTTTATAGCTAAAATAGTTCTTTTTCCCATTTAAATTAAATTCATGTCCATATATTTATTATTATAATAATTATTATAATTATTATTATCGTTCGATAAATAAATTATAATTAATTTATCGAAAAGTGGTAAAATTAGAGGTTTGAGGCTCCCTCAACAATGGTTGGTGATGGAAAAAAACGGAAGACATATTTGGATTCAGGACGTCATTTTACATAAGAATCACCCGGAATAGTGTCAGGGCTCGATAAGAAATATTTTTTTGCAGACCAGTGTACTCAGACCGTGTACTTAAGGCATCATTTCATAACTTTTCTTTGCGTTT
This sequence comes from Aquatica leii, assembly GCA_035610365.1. Taxonomy (NCBI): domain Eukaryota; kingdom Metazoa; phylum Arthropoda; class Insecta; order Coleoptera; family Lampyridae; genus Aquatica; species Aquatica leii. Next base: position 85,496,887 of record CM069437.1, on the reverse strand, counting down.
TACCCAATAGAAGCTTTCTCGTACTGTTCCTAATGTTTGTTTCACACCAAAATGTTCTTTTAATGTACCGTCATGCAAATGCTCCAATACAACTGACATTTGCCTCTTTGGCATCATCATCCATCAAATCCTGTTCATCTTGCACCTGTGAAATTTCTGCATTTATGGCCAGATTACTTGCATCGTGTAAAAATTGTTGCAGTAACCTGTTTCAGTTAATAAAAAGCGTTTTTGCAGTCCTTATTCCATGTAAATTTTGATCTGTAACAATTTAAAATTATTATCCTACATTTCAACTGTCGTTTAGAAAACTTTGCAAACGCCGCCGCGTGAGGACAAGTTTCTCGTGGATGAGTCAAGTTAGTAGTCGTAAAACGGCGCAGCTTGATTTGACTTTCCCCGAGATACAAGTCATTTTATTTGTTACTTACGTACGGTGCGTATCACTAGCGGTAGGACACAAAAGATTGGTAAGAAATACAATTTTTATCATCCATCAACATCTAGCTTATGAATATGTTTCTTTTAAAATTCCTTCTACTTGCATTGCAATTAAAAAGAACGACCGGACACATTTTTGGAGTTACCTGTTTGATAGTCATTTTGGAACTCGTATTTGTTACTCCAATGTCTATCTAATTACGAGGTTTTTGTCATTAAAGTTGGCGATCATTTTAACCGTGGTTACTCGCAAAAAAAAGATGTGATTTTTAATGAATACAGAAATGCTAACACCGAGGGATACTTTTATACGTAATATCAAATTCGAAGATAGTTATTATTGACTAATAATAGTTAGTGAATCGAGCAGGTACACGCATACGACGGCGTTGTTTTATCGTAGCGCTTATCAGAATTTGCCTTCAACACGGTGAAGTTTCGTTCGGCGAATAAACACTCTTGTACTAGTTTTTAACTTTATGTTTATTATTTTTTGATTACGTCTAAAAATATTAACTAATTTTAAATTGGTTACTGTCGTACTGCGATATCTGCGTTTTGTAAGAAAATTGAAAATTCAAAGTATAATTAAAACCGCAAATTAATAAATCTTACTCGTATACTTGACGTCAAGCAACCCGGGAAAAACTTTTGAAGTATTATTATACTGTAACGCAAACGCGTTTAGCTTTTTGCTACTATTTTTTTTGTATTAATTTATTAGATTAGTATAGGGACCATTGCTTTAGTTAAATTAATGCTTAATTATCGAGACAATGTACCTAGTAGTTATAAATATATTTCTGTGTAACGACTATTGCTTAGTAGCAGTGGCGTAGCCACAAACTTATATCTGTCTTATGTGATAATTATTTTAGGAGTGTGCCAAAGACTAAATTATTAGTCGAAACTTTGCAATTAATACTTGTTTTCTCTCTTTCTCTTCTTTGTTATCGATTGTTCAGTATCCTACTCAACAATAAAATAAAGTCTGTGATAGCTGCGGATTGTTTTATTTCTTTACGTTTAATTGGTATTGCGGGTTCTTCTTTACTAGTGCCATAGACTATTTGAAACTTTAATCACTCCTTCTTCCATATCCGTAATTATTTGTACCGCTACTTCTCGTTTTGCCAAAGGAAGTCGGCATGTTGTCGTATCGGCCGAGCGTCTCCGGTATTAATTTTGTGTTTCATCACGTCAGTTTTTTCTTTGGAGACATTTCTCAGCGCACATTTTAAAACGGTTTAACATTAGACAACTGGTCTTGGCTGAGTTTCTGGCACTTCTTCGGCAACGTAACTTTACTACACTTTACGCATCACAAAGTTTAAGATACGGACGTATATTGGCTTTCTACGATTTTATTTTTCAATGTTACCGGATCCAAGTTGACATTCAGGGTTTTTACTAATATTTTGCCAACCAGTAGTATCCATCTTTCATCAATTTGCTTTTTATTGGTTTAATAGCGTAAATGTAGCCTACTTAGGGATTTCTATCTAAGTATGTCTGTACCACACCTTCGGTCCTTCCAGGCATAGTCACATCTTTACTAAATAGTATTTGCACAGCAGCCTTCTCTGACAAACAAAATGGAATTCTTTACAGTCAGTCTTACAGACATTGGTCTTTACATCCAAATGGAATCCATATTTCTTCTTAGGATAACTTTTTTCTTGATGTTGGCTACCTCTAGTTGATGGTCGAGCACTTCATTTTTTAAACTAATGGTTACTTTTACTTGTCTATAAGTGGGTATTTTTTCGCCCGTTGCCTTTTGAAGTCGTACTGTTACTGATAATGTTTTCTCATTTTCCAAAAACCTGCCAAGACAAATAATAGTTTTCGTCGCTCTAGGGTCGACCAGTAACCGCCTATTAATCTTGTCATCAAGATAAATGCTGTGCGATGCCATTTGAATGGTAATCTCTAATACATGATTAAATGTGATTAACTTTTGTTTCTTTTGGTTAACTCTTTCCAGAATCTTGAATGCTTTTTTAGGCTTAGTACGGTGTCGTCGTACACTCTTCTTTTTCAAAGCATTTGTTGTGCTATTTTCTCAATGCTTTCCAGCGATTGAGCGAGCACTTTTGCAGCACGACCGAGTTTATAATCGTCTCGGTGCAATGCATGTTTTGCTGCTTTAAACTCGAAGGCATATAATTTATTCAACGTCTTAGGTCATGCTAACCGTAGAGTCTGCTGCGTTTTTCTGCTTCGGAAGCCTTCTACAAAGGTTTGAATACCCAATTGCTCCAGGAAAGTATCTGGCACTGTAGGATACGCAAACTGTGTCAATCTGGCAATGTCACCCTCAAACTCTTGAAGACCTTTTGCAAATTTTTAAACTCGACATTTTATTTGAAGAAAAAAAAAATTTTTAATTAAAAAACCGTACCTATTAAAAGTTATATTGCGAGTGAGTAAAATAATATTGAGAAACATGCCTTTTTCTTATACAACGATCATGTTCTGAAATGCGTGTAATGACGGAACTATCAGTTTTACCAATATAGACTAAACCACATATACAAGAAATTTGGTATACACCTTGAGATGAAAGTGTAGTTGTCCTTGAGAAAAAAAGAATCTGAGAGCTAAATATTGGTTATAATGTCATTTTTACGAAACAGTGTTCTTATTTGATCTGTGATCTTATAGATGTAAAGTAAAAATATCAATTTTGTTTGGATTTAGAAATAGAAATGCTTTTAAATACTCGAGCTTCATGCAACCATTGTTCAACAAGATTATAGTAAAATGACGGAGTTTTAAGTCTACATTTTTGAGTTGGCAAATAGAAACAGCACAATGAACAAAAAATTCAGTAACAGAACATTTCTGATCGAGATGATAATGCGACAAACCATTTAGGTATCTGTCTATATGGGAGATTTGCGATAAACAAGCTCGTTGAGTTTAAGTGTCACAAGAATGTCGAAAAATGAAAGAAACTCGCTATTTTTAATTTTTATGCTAAATTAATTGCCATGCTTATATGTTAGCAAAATTAAAAAAATATTCTAATAGAGGCTATTGTCTCTTCTTGTGAAAAGCCTATATACGTTTACATCAAATACTTATCTAACAATGACCTGAGAAGAATAGGGATAGGAGACGTTCGATATGGGTCTAGGACAGTTCGGCGCGGCCGATCTGGCGCGGCTGATTCGGCGCGATAGGACGGTTCGGCGCGGCTGATTTGGCGCGAGGAGTCAGTTCGGCGATGCCGATTTGGCAAAAACTTATTTGGAAGTTATTTGTAAAAAAAACAAAAAAAGCGCTGTTTTTTCACTTATTTTACATATTGACAATTTGAAGTCATGTAACTTAATTATTTTTAGCTGAAAATATATGAAATGTTAACCAATTATGCATCCATCCTATACAAACGGGTTGAAAGGATGGACCTTTTATCAGTACATGCTAACTTTTTTAAAAATGCATATTTCTGCTTTTCGACTATACTAAATTGTAGCAACGAATTTATAGTAATTTATAATAAATAAATAAAATCTATTAATTATATAGCTTCGTCGCAATCAATAAAAAATTGATTCGTGCTCTATTCGTCAGCGGGCAAAAATATTTATCAAAACCATACAAATATAAAAAGTACGTAGTCAAAAACATTTACCAAATTCATACAAATACAAAATTTACGTAGTCAACAATAACAATAAATGACACACTTAATTTAGTCCCATCTCAAATTTATGAGCAATTCTTCTTAAAAAATCAAGGATATTTCTGTTTTGAAAGTCTGTTACTAACCGAAATATCCTTTCATCAGCTTCACGATATTTTCTCAACTTTTGAGAGGGCTGGTGGCTTGCAACAATTTGTTCTAAATACAAATCTCGGCCATTTTAAATTTTTTTCAAGGCATCAATAAACCGTCACAGTGTTGGGTGGTCCATTCCCAGTTCATTCTGGAGTCTTCTGTTTGCTGCTTCTGAGTGGTTGTTCGTTCTATCTATTCTTTGCAAAACTCTTTCGTGAAGGTTCCACATTGCCACGCTGAATATGAGAGGTTGCCTCATATTTCTTCTTCTTTCTGGTCTGCCAACATAGTTATCTTCAAACCAATTCATAATCACTTGCAGTTTATTTGGTTAATCTGCCGACAGATGATCAGGTGGAACATATGCCAAACTCAGAATCATTCTGGCTAGCAAGGCAAAGTTTGGTTCACTGTTATAACTTTGTCTAAGTCCCTGCTGGGCTAAGTGTCTTTGCAAATTTTGGGCCAGATGAAAGAAGCATCCACATATCGTAACTTGAGGAAACTCTTTTTGAAAGTAGCTTACTGTGGCAGTTTCAAAATTACACAATATATTATTTGGCTGCATAGTTGAAGCTAGTTCTTTCACCATCCTTATAAAAGAAGTGTACGTCTGTCTAGACTTGTTAGGCAGCAGACCATAAAACAGAGGTACAACTGCTCCATAAACTTGCGCCAGAACAACGTAAACTTGTTCAAACAAAGTGGAGCAGATTTGAAAGTTTTATCTACGTATACTGTGTGTGTGTTTTCCAAAAATCTGTAAATAAATAATAATGTTAATAATTGAAAACACAAAAAACAAAAACGATATTCATTAAGGAGTGTAAGGCAAAACTAGATAGAAATTCGATAATAGATTCAAAACATACCTTATGCTTTGCTCTCTTCCAAAAATGAGAATCCTGCATTCCACGGGACCACTATATGCTAGCAAAAATCTCTCCTCTCTACCGTTCGCACTGTAAGTTGTGTAGTTTTTAGGAATAATCATGTCAACCAAAGTTGCAGGTGCGGGTGAGGGTGCATTAATTTGATTCCGTTGCTTTCTGACAATTTTCTTCAACGAAGCAGGTTTGGGCATGGCAGCCTGAGCGGACTGTGTTAAATTACGCACACAATGGTTAATAACCTGGGCTGTTGGAATGGTGATTGAGGCTCTTAATGACTTCTCCGTCCTGCACATAAATGGCCCTACATCTGTCTTTCTGTTCACATCTATAAAAACCAACCAGTTGGTCGCTACTTAACTTGTCAAACACATATGAAAATCCATCTTTAATGAGTTTCGACTTTCCACGTTTGCTATTGACTTAGTTTGCCATAACACCAAATAAATTGACTTTAAAAACTGTAGTTCTTTCTTAAAATACAGAAACGTAACTGAAAGAAATTTGCAAAACTTTCCCTTTTATTACAAAAAAAGGATGGTGGATAATTACTGTCCAAGAATGGCCTTGGTCTATTCAATTTGATCTCTAAACGAGCTTGTTAAATAGTCGTTTGAACGTAAGTATCTAGGTACGGTTAATTGCACTTAATCCGGTTATTAGGATGATATATTTATAATAATAAGATAAATGAATTTTGGCTGAGAATATTTTTTGCATGTTTCGTATGACTTGTAAAGTACAAAACGAAGAGGCATCGCGCTGACCTGTCTTGCGCCGAATTGTCTCGCGCCAAATAGTCTTTGCGCCAAAAGGTTAAGTGCGACGTCTGTGAAATTTTTTCTGGAAAAAGACGGTTACTTGATGTTACTCTTTTAGCCGTGCACAGGATTTGATTGGTCAAAAACGGTTGGACTTTTAGCTTGCGCTTCGTTGTCCACATTTAAACTCGTGGAGAGAAGGATCTAAAACTTTGTGGAAAGGAGCAACTCTTACACACATCAAAATCAAAAAAATTACAAAATTACAGTCGCCCTTAATTATCCGACTTTATCTGATTGCTTGCAATTTAATTAAATTAATGTCCTTTACGTTTTAGCAAAAAGAGGAAAATTTGTTGGCATATTAAGTTACCTACCAAGGAAATTGAAATTTGATTTTGTCACTGTTTAAGCAATAAACCGTCAACTGCTTCAGAAAATATCGATGATTCTAAATCAACCGTATCAAAAACTTCTATAAAAACGTTAACAAGAAACAGAAGAGAAACCGTGGCAACACCCAAAACTTATTATCAAATTGAAAATAAGTATAATAGAATAAAAAAAATTTCTCAGCGTAATCAGATTGATTCAAGACAATAGTAGCGTTGTCTGTTTCGGTTGAAAGAACGACAGTAACGGGAATTTTACAAAAACTTTTTAAGGCTAACTTTTTCGATTTTAAATTGCTGAGTTTAGATACTTTAAATTTAGCAAGCAAGATGTCTTATAGAAGACTCAACAAAATATAAAATTTCCTTTGGACGTGTGTTTGAGAGCAACACTAAAATTCAAACTCTTGGATAGTGCCAACTCTTCTTCTGACGTGAAAAACTAATTAAACTGACTGTTTAAAAAAAACAGTTGTAAAAAAGGTTTTGTAGTTCTTAGATTCTAACAATTGAGAATTTTTGAGATAAACTTCAATTGTTAGCCGTATGTTGTCAAAAAAATTTCAAACGTTCGGAAGAGTGTTGGCCAACTTACCATAAAAATGCAGATAGCGCTTAAACTTGTATGTCTATAGCACCAAATGTGTTTTACTGTGTTTCAAAACGTACTATTGCACTTTGTTCAGTCTTGGTATTTTAATTCAGTATTTTGTAGCCATAGATCCAACATTGTACGTACCTAGCAATTTTTATTTTGATCTGATTCATCTCAGGGATTGTTATCCTTGGCTTCGACTTTATTAAAAACATGCATGCACATAAGCACAATTGTCATTTACTCATTCATTTATCATTAATTCTTAACTGATTACTAGTTATTTAAATTTCTAATATAACAATGATTATGAGACATTGTTTACTGCAATTAAAAAAAAGTACTTGAGTAGAATAATTTATTATTCTGCTATCGGTCAATCAATTAGAAATGAATAATATCAAATAAGAAATAAAATTTTGTCATTATGATTTAAACAGTTTCATTAAAAAAAAAATAAAAAGTTTGATTTCTAATTATACTAATTTAAGGAAGTGTTTTGATTTTAAGTTACACTTGCTTGATTAAGACATTTAAAGTAACGGTACTAAAAGTAGAGAAGATTAATAATGAAAGTGCAGTGACTCAAAACTAATTGCACAACAAATTAACCTTGTTATATAATTGTTGTTAGTTTTTTTTTGTGTAAGAACATTTCTACAATCCTTGAAAGTCATTTGTTAATGAAAACTATTATTGTATTCTGATGAGCAGTGGCTTCAAAACAACATTGTTCAGAACACTATTGTTTGAAAGATTCAAGAATTTGCTTCTTGCTGATAAGTGACAATAATATAACAACTAGTTGTCTGTTTTAAAATTTTTGTTTTGCGCTAGGTAATTAAGTAATTATGTTTATATTTATAATTAAGTTTCAACTAGAAATCTTCAGTAATGTGGTCATAATAAATGATATTTTTTATAGTTCTAATAGTGCCAATTTGGGACAATTGTAGTCAGTTATAATATTTTGCAAAATATTTTAAAGACTGTCTAAGTACCAGAATGACTATAAAAGTCACTGTAGTTAAACGTTCTTAAACCTTCTTAATTAGATTAGAAAAAGCAAGCATTAGTTCATTTCGTAGAATTTGTAGTAATTTTGTTGTATCGTATTTCAGTTATAAGAATAAGTTATCGAAAATTGATTGGATCGTATATTAATCGTTAAAAAATTGTACTTGTCACATGGCTTATGTATGTTGTATTGGTCCAATATTGTTTAAAAATCTCGTAATTATTGTAAATAAGAACTCAATAGAGATATCGTAAGTATAAATAGAAGTCGCACTTATCGCTATAAATTTTTCGTTATTATTAAATCGTAATTAAAAGATTTACATTTGTTGAAGTCGCATATGTTGTAAATTACCATTGTTATTATATTGTAATAGAAAAGGAAAAATTACCAAATTTGATCTTGTCAACCATCGCATAGATAGGTATAGATTTCGTTGTTTGGTTATTTAGATAAGTGTTTAAGAATTCACATTGATTACATTTCTTCATCATCGCTTTTGTTGTAATTTAGTTGTAAAATAATAAAAGCTTTTGTTGTAAAACAGATCATTCGTCGTAAAATCGTAATATTTATTATAGCGTTTGTTGTAAGGCAAAGCATTCGTAATTCAATCGTAACATTTTTGGCTTTTGTTGTAACAAAACATCGTAATTACAATGTAACTAAAAATATATAGATTTTGTATTTAGATCGTAAGTAAAGATCGAAGTTGATTTTAGATAGTTTAGTAATATCCTAACATTTTATAAATAAATTAGTTTTCTAAGATTGCAAAAGACAAATCTGATCTCATTTTGAATTTAAAAATATTAAACATTAGTTTATTTATTTAAACGTTAATAATTTGATTTTATTGCATTTATAAAAACGTGTAAATAGTTATATTTCTTTCGTTGGTTTATTAATTTTGTGTGTTTAGATAATAGATGTACTTACTTAATTATGTTTTATATTTTTAATTCCAAAATTGAATGCACGAGTGTTAGTAAAAATTAATAGTGAACTGTTGCTCAAAAATGTGAATTCTTTTATATTTAGTTTAAAAGTTCAACAATCAAAGTTGTTTAATTAGTTTTGTTTTGTCTAGAATTATAGTAACGATATTATTGTTAGAATCGATTACAAGGTTACTAATACAGATTGAAGGCAACCTCAATTTGTTTTCCAATCTAGCCGATATAGAGCCGTTAACGGTTCTTTATTGGGAAATATTTTGCAACAGTTCCTGACTCGAACATTAAGCACCTTGTTGTCACGCTTTCAGCTCATACAAGTTCTTCAACACTTTTGGAAGATATGAAGTTTGGAATACGTTAACCAACTTTAGCAAAAACCAAATGGCGTAACAATCATGAAAAACGACAGTTTGGTCTTGATTCAAGACGACCACCTGTCGCCGAAAAAATAAAACTTATAACTTATTGTGAAAACGTATCGTGCCAAGAAGGATGTTATTCGATTTGTAGATATTTGCAACGCTAATAGGGCAATAAAAAGAACACTCACAAAACTTTGCATATTACTTAAACACACTTTAGTGTAGTAAAAAATTGAACTTTAGCACTGTAATGTGTTTATTGAAAGTTTGGTTTTTCAAAGCGGGTGGCATGTTAAAAATTTATATTGAATACTGGAGACTATTAAATTATTAATGAAGCTTTAACTGACAATAAAACCAAATTTGAATACATGAAGAAAATGTCTACGATGGTGAAAAAAACAAGCAAAGAAGCAAGTTATGAAGTCTGTACGAGTCTGGTGCTTGCAATTAAATTAGGACAAAAACAGTTACCATTAAATAGTATCTTTAAAATTATTTGCTTACTGTATTTAGTAAAGCGTCAAGGAAGAGAATTATATTACACCATGATAACGAATCGTTCCATACAGCAGCGGTAACTTTTCAATATTGTACTGAAAATAAAATCAAAGTTATAGAACATCCTTTTTACACACTATATTTGACAATATAAGACTCTGGTTATGTTTCGAGGTTTAAAAAGATTTTCGAAGAAAACGATTTCAGTCAGAAGCTCTTCTTCTGACTGAAATCGTTTGATCGTTTTTTTTTAATAGTATTTCTAAAAACAGCTGGCTAAACGCTTTGTTACATGCCATTATGTGTGCATTTGCTATAAGTGGTAATTCAAAGTAAAATTCAAGCCGCCACTGGTTTCTCGACGGCATAGTTGCCAATGCGTATTGAAATTGACCGGGGGAAAACACAAATGAAGAGAATTTTCACTTAGTAATTTGTACTTTTGAATTCGCTGCGATCCCATCGTAAGTACTTTTTTTTTATATTTAATTTTTATTGTTGGTTATTTCGTTTTAGCTATAATGCTATATAATGATTGGGAAGTAGCAGCAATTTAGTAAATTATATAAGCGATTGCAGGTAAATTTTAAGATTGGGTTAACATGTGTTTCATTACCATTAAACTTCGAGTTAAGTATCTTTTTGCTTGGTGTGTTTGTACAGGGTACATAACATAAACTTAGATCAGACTCTGTTACTCCTCATAATCCAAAAACAAAGTCTACCGAGTCTAACTAACAAAAAGACAGATTGGCAAATGTTCAAAATTAAGCTGGAAGAATTAATTGAGCTCTCAGTTCTAATTAGAACAAAAGAGCAACTAACATCTAACAAGCAGCATTAAACAATACGCCACTGTAAACCTATAGAACAAAATGAAATAATTATTTAAGAGATATTAAAAACTTTATTGCAGAAAAGAGAAAACTCAGATCAGAGCACCAACAGAAAAAACATATTTAAACAACGCAACTCAGCAATTAAAGCGTGAAATTTGGGGAATTATAAACAAGAAGATGCTTATTCAGAATTCAAAGAAATCAAAGCAGTGGTGCCACAAAGTAATGTACTACATCCAGTACTCTATTTATTGTATACTACTGATATTCTAAATCTTGAACAATTGCTGTCGGGAAAGATCATAGTTGCTGAAAAACTTCAAACGTTCTTTAATAAAATTTACACCTGTAGTAAAACTTGACGCATTAAGTTAAATGAAAAGAAGTCTATATATCGTCGACGACACCGAAAAACCACGTAACTAACAAAAATTCGAAAATGGGATTTTAGCAGAAAACGACTTGTGATATCAGTTTACGCATGACTGCAAAACCCTTGAACCAACAAAAAATCCTACGCCGTTTAATTTCCTAAATGCAATAGTACCACGTATCTGAAAACCAATTTGAACACGTGTGCAAAAACAAGTATCTAACAGTTTTTTATAATGTGATTGTGAGTGAACACTGATATATTAAGCCTAAATTTTAACTTGTAAGTATGTTATTTGTTATAAATGTTTTATTAAACAATAAGATTTTAATCTACATTAGTCCCGACCGATTTTCGTCCTTTTTTGTGAATGTTCTTGGATAATATTGCTAAAATCATTCACTTTAATCAAGAATGCAGATACGTGTTTCTGCAAATTTTTTTTTTGTTTTTATTTTACAGATACGTGTTTTTGAGATGATATCAAGAAACAAGCCAGTATCTCACTTAGAATTGCAGAAAATATTACAGAGTGAAGAGTTTTTCGAAGATCTCCTCATATTTGACAATAATGCAGAGTTAGAAGATAGCGTCGAAGAGTTATCAAACCTAATTCTTGAACCTTTAGTAGCAGAAATAAATTGTTTGCCCCAGGAAAATGTCGATGAAACGATCAGTACGATAGAGACTGATAATATCTGCCATGGTGTTCTTCTGGCTGGCAACAACCATGACCTCAGACTAAATAATGACAGTATCAATAGTAATCAATCCGAAATAGTCGACAATGAAGAACCAAATATTTTAAATTCACATGGTAACAACTCGCATGCTACTGAAAAAACTACTGAAGATTGCGAGAGGATTCGTATGATTCAAGATAGGGATGATAGCATGGCGGAAGGTGAAAATAGCGAGGTTTTGGAAAGCGACGTAGAAGCACTAGACTATTCAGAAGAAAGAGATTTAAGAAAAAGAAATCGTAAATGTAGGGAAAAACGCTTACAATATAAAACTTTAAGTAAAGACTCTGAGAAATATGGTTATGAAGAAGAAAAAGAAGGCTAAAAATAGGTTTGGTAAATCTTTTAGTTCTCTTGAGAGAAAGAATATTTTTTCAAATTTTTGGAAAATGTCCTGAGACACAAAAAAGTGTTTGTTTCATCGTTAGTTAAGTCTGTGCCCACTCGACGCCCCAAAGAAGCACACTCAAAAAGACTGCAGTCACTAGAATATTTTTTGAAAAAAAAAATATGAGGGCGTGTACTAGTGTACACACGTAAGAAGTGAAACTTCTTTATGGCCTTATTTTTCGCAAAATGATCTACATGCAACTTTTCAGAAATTGGTTAAATAAAGTTAAATAAATTTTAAACAAAAGGATTTTATTATCATAAACATAAATACAAATTTTTGTAAATCAATTAACTAATTTTTGTAGATTCAATTTCATATTTCAGTTACCATAAGCCATTAATTACAAAACAACAATTGATCGTATCTTATAGCAACGTTTTGATCGTGTACCTTATAACCATCCGTTTTGTGACCTATAGTATGTGCCTCCGTGGCGCAATCGACTAGCGCGTTCGGCTGTTAACCGAAAGGTTGGTGGTTCGAGCCCACCCGCGGGCGAACTTTTTATTTATTTTACTACCTTTGAACACCTTGTACAATTTGTATTTATTTAAAAATATTTTAGAATTTTATAAAAAAAAGATGGCGCGTAACGAAAAAAATGTGACGGTAAATTTTTTTCCAACGCCGATAAAGAAGTTTCACTTCAAAAACGTGAAAATCTCCAAGTTTGTAAACAAATCTTCTTAAATACACTAGATTTAAAGAAATGTATGGTGAAAAATTGGGTAGTTGCCGCAGCTAACAACAAACTTAAAGATAGCACAGACATATCGACGCCAACTAAAAAGCGAATCCCTGCAGAACTTAAAATCAGGATTAATACTTTAGAAACATTTTTAAATGACCTTCCAAAGTTGGAATTCCACCATTGTAGGTCTTCGTTGAATAGACTTTACTTGGAGCCATTATTCCAGAGAAAAACTGATGTATACCAGGTACACAAAGATTGCTGTAGTACAAACGGCGTTAAGGAACTCAGTTTAGCACACTTTAAAAAAAGATAAAAAACCAAAAATATATTTATTCACAAACCAAAGAAGGACCAACTTAAAAAACAAGGAAGTAAACTGCTACTTATGGCATGAGGCTGAAGGCAGTCTTGAGGCTAACATTTTCGCAAGTATTATCACCACACATCTTCTCCAGTTTTTGGAATAGGAAACCTTAACTAAGAAGAACATTGTGATCTATTGTAATGCCCTTTATCATTTTGTAAGTGAGACAAACGTAACTGTAATTCAAAAATTCTTGGAAAAAGGACATACACAGATGGAATTCGATATAAAGCTACCATCAGATTACATAAAGGTCTGTAAGAAAGCGCGACCTAAGCAACCCTTTCACGTAGAATTTTTGGATCATACCTTTTTTGACAATTTTTCAAAATTGTACTATTACCAAAGTATTAGACCAGGAAATAAAAAGACTGGTTTACGCATTAATGATATAAGATGTCTTAAATATGAAAAAAATAAAGAAATATCATACAAAATTAATTATTCTCATGACTGGACTAATTTGCCTCAAAGAATTAAAGTTAATCTAAACCCTCAAATAGGAAAGTTATATCAAAGTCGCCTAAAAATTAAGCAACAAAAATACGAGCATTTACAAGCTCTTAAAAAAGTCTTGCCATCTGACTGCCATAATCTTTATGATTCCCTTCCATATTAGGAATGTTTGATCCTAGTTTTTATTTTTCCAAGGATAGCGCTTACTACGTTTTTTACTCTTTTATATTGTAGAACATAAAAATGATTTTTTTTGTATTTCTCAATTATAATTGTGAAAACCAAATAGGTTGTTAATCTTTATTCATGTACCTCATTAAATAGCAAAACCTCGTAACTGTTAAAATTGTCAACCAATATCAACATCAAAAACACGTAACTAGCTTGTAAAACCACTAGTGCAGTTTTTTTTTATATTAATAGCTTGTACGGTGTCAAGAAATTTAACATTCAATAATGACAAACGAATAATACTCATTTAAGACATTATTTCAGAAAATTTGAGGTTTTTTCCCTCTCCTGAAAAATGAGGTTTTTGCAGATACTTGGTTTTGCGGTGTCGTCGACAATATGTAAATTCTACTAACGAACAAAAACAACATTTACCTATTAGAATCCACAGTTCCCAAATTCCTTACGCTGACTCAGTTAAATATCTAGGAATAAGAAGTCAAGAAGAGACTTAACGTTTGTTTTTCTGGTAACTTAAAAAAACGACAACTAACTCAATTGTTATGGCGATAGAATCGTAAGCTGCGTAGTGTTAGATTATAAAACAAATACAAAAAGGCGCCAAAACAATGAAAGACTATGATGGAAGTTATCGTTTAAATTTACTCGCAGCTGAAAGAGAACAAATGACAAGACAGAAGTGGTAACACAGAGTATATTTATATACATTTGTAAATTAAAATACAAAAATACGAAACTCGAAAATTTAGAGAATCAAAGCGCACCGTAAATAAGTGACATACAACAAAACGATTTTATAATTAATTGTGTTAACAACGTGTTATATACGTTCAGTCGTTCGTACAATCGAACTAAGAATTAAAATAAAAAATACAATACTTACAATTAGTTTTCTCCGAAGCCGGCGACTAGCTAGTGGCTTCTTTGCAGCATTTTCTAATACTTAATTATCAAAGACGTACATGCGGCGTTATCACAATTAAATCCATTTTTAATCATACGATCACTGACTGCATAAGTTTGGTAACTGTTTCTTCTAATGCTATAAAAAAAGTAGTGTAGAAGATAGTATTAACTACGGTGACGTGACAACGTCATAAAAATTTTCCCCAAATACAACATCTGTTGATATCTCCACAAACAAGAAAGAAAGAAAACGTGTTGGGGTATAAAAAACCGCTACAGACAATTACTGAATAATTAAATTAAACCACAAGCACAAGAGATGCTTACCCCAAATAAAAACTTTCACTCAGATTACAACAATATTCTAATTCATATTTACGTAAATGTGCATGAAACACTTAACAATGAAAGTCTTGTTGGGCGTACACAACGCTAGATGATGTCCAAGTTTGTCAGTAGCCATGAACTAAAACTACTCATGCATGTGAACGTAGATGATTTCCGGTTCCTAGAAAACACAAACCTAAAAAGAAGACTCAAGAGAACAAAACTTTTTGAATTGGTGAAACAGTGATAATGCAAGGCAGAACACAAAGCAAATTAGTGAGTAAAGTCATTTGTTTAAGAACATCAAGCGTATCAATTCAGGTTAAAATAATATTGCTGATTTGTTTACATAGAAGATTGTAATATATATAAAGGATCTTCTGAGTATCTTTTAATTTAAAATAAAATTTCTCATAAAACTGCTGCTTTTCGTTCGTACTTTTATAGACTATTTTCTATACCTTTGTCTCCTTCTAATTTTGTTAAGGAACACAAAATTATAAATCAAATTGGTTTAAATAATGGTTATCCTATTCAATTAATTAATAGTATTTTTCACAGAGTTCGTATAAAACATTTATTCAAAAACTTGATCAATTTTCCTACTAATAATAAAATGGTTTTTAGATCTCTTCCATACTTTAGTCACTGTTTTCAATTTTTTCAAAAACTTTTTCAAATACCAATTTTACATAAATCTGGAGTGTATTAACTTACTTGTTCTTTTTGCAATACTTCATATATTGGTCAAACAGGTAGAGAATTTAAAACTAGACTAAATAAACATTTATATTTAATAAATAGATATTTAAATACAAATACACTAACTCTGCTTTTGCTAACCATATTTTATGCTCAGGACATTCATTTTCTTCAGATTTGAATATCAAAATTTTACATATTTGTAATAAAGAATTTCTTCTTAACTCATTAGACAGTCTTGAAATTAATAGAATTTCTAACGATGTTTCTATAAATTGTCTAAATGAAATGTTAAATTTAAAGTCCTCAATTCTTCTCAGTTCAAAATTATAGTTTTATTCTTTCTATTCTTTTCATTTTTCTTTTGATATTTTTCTATTATCTTTATTTAAAATATTTTTTTCAATATAGTAGACTGTATTAAATTGTCAAATACGTTTAATTGACATATTAATTTATAATTTGTTAACAATTTTATTTAGTTAGTATTCTTTATTTATATTCCAATGTTTTAATTTTAGTTTTTAGTTATACTGATGATGCTAATTCTTATTAGCGAAACATTTCTTTATTTTGTAAAACAAAATAATAAAAAATACATAAAATTGTGGAAAAGACTTTAAGAATATTAAAATATTATTGTTATTAGTTGTTGGTTTAGTTTATTATAGTTTAAAAAAATTTAAAACGCCGTTAAATGATTCTATTATTTTATTTTTTTCTAATTTACTTTAAATAATTTAAATTTTTAAAAATTTAATTTGCACTTTCCAAAATTGTTTAAAAATGAGTTACATACATTGATTACACATAAGAACGTCAAATAAAGAGCTTGTGTCTCATAGATTACTAGCGCGCTCCTAAAAAACTGTGTGTAAAAAGTAGTAACCCCACAAAACTTTAACGTTAACGATTGGTATTATGTTTTTTTGTATAATTTAACGTTACTGTTAAAATTAGTTAAAGTAATGATGTAGTCGAACACTAAACAACAGTAGAAAAATCAATACATTTCGTTGCTAAGAAACCTCATTACAAACACTGTGTCTTCATTCAATTATAACCACTAGACATTTTACAAAATGTCATACAGAGACGTTCGAAGTAAGTCTCTAAATATAAATCCTAAAATCTTTTTAATGTATTTTGCAGATGTCATCGAAATGTTGCGCTCACTTGGCTACGCGAAATTGGTGTCGATGGAAAGTTTGCGCAAACCAAATTTTCCTTTAGTGGCCGACATTTTAGTGTGGTTGTCGAAAAGATTTGATCCTGATTCGGATATACCAAATGAATGTGATACTGAAGAGCAACGAATTGCCCTTATACGAAATACGGCACAATTCATGGTTGGTACCAAAATCTTGTCAACGAATACGAACAATTTTTGTAATTTACAGGCATTAAAAGCAAATATTAAATTAAACACTAAAAGACTGTACCAAGCAGACGGATACGCGGTGAAAGAGTTGCTTAAAATCACGTCTTTATTGTACTCGGCGCTAAGAGAAAATTCATTTCATGAACCTGAAGAGGAGAACAGGAGAAGTATTGACTTACGCGATTTAGAAATGTCGTATAAGGTCAGTATCATTTGCCCGTAAAACTTTATTTAAAATTTTCGGTTGTAGGCAAACGACTTTAAGCGATCGCGCCAATTGGCCAGCGAAATTACAACAGCAGGTGCCAAATTACACGATTTATTAAGCAAGGAAGTGGATATTAGGGTTAGCGACTGTAATTAATAAAACACTTTTAAGTAAACGATTTTAGGCGTTAAGGCAAATTAGCGCTGGTAGACAATATGAGGTAACAGAGGTTGAAGCGGGTGTAAAAGAAGCAATTGCTGAGCTTAAAAAAGAAATGACTGATACGAAACAATCAATCGAAAACGTATCGGCTACAGAAAGTTCTTTGGATTCAAAAATCGAACGGCGAAAAATCGAATTGGATCGCTATGAAAAACGTTTGCAAACTTTAAAAAAAGTCAGGTAATACACGGTAATTAGTAATTAAACGTAGTAATTTAATTTGCTTTAGACCCGCGTTTTTGGAAGAATTTAACGAATTAGAATCTGAACTTGAGAAATTGTTCGCGCAGTATTCGGTGCGATTACGCACACTTAATTATATGGAGCGTTTGGCCAACAACGCCGAAAGGCTACAGTTAGAAAGGCAGCAGTTGTCAACGCCTCAAAGAGTTATTGAAACTGTTCCTTTAGACACTACCGATCCGGCCGATTTGTTGAATTTTGACGAAAAAAGTACTGATTTTAATTCAGATTTTCGGCAAGATCGTCCCCGGCCGAGGACTGGTGGACGTAGTCGTGCGCAGCGTACGTCCAAGCCTATAGGGGCTTTGAATCCGCTGGGTTCGGTTAGTGGATCATCCGAAGACGTGTCGTCCGAAACGGACACTGATGATTTGTTGCTTGATGGAGACGAACCAGAACTGGCACACTCCGATGACGATTCTTTGGGTTTGGAGTTATCGAGTGTAGAAAAAGTTATTCCCGCGGGAAGAAAAACTAGTACCAGCAAAATGCAAAACAACAGCGATGATGATTTTTAACCACTTAGTTTTACTGTTGTTAGAGAAGACGAAAGGTTATTTACACAACTGAAAGTCTATGAACAGATGTGCTGAAAAGTTATTTTGCAACTATTAGAAAATAGTTATACAAACGTTATGACAATAACTGAAACCATTTGTAGTCCACTGCTTACTATAATATCTAAGAAGCATTAAACACAATTTGTCTTAGTAAATAATTAATGTCTAAAAAATAATTTAATAAATCTTAAATCAGAAAAAAATAAAGAAATGTTAATGCCTAGATGTAAAAAGATGTTTATCCCCACTAAAAATTTACTAGATCGCTCAAATATCATCATGTACATAGTAATGACTACCATCTTGCAGGTATCTTACAAACTAAAGTAGATGTAAGCAATAGCCCTCCTTCTCATTTTGCGCGCCCGTGCAATTTATTGCAAATACTAAAGCTATTCCTAGTTCCTGGTTCTAACACTTTGGATTTCAGGTAGGCGCAGTATTCTGTACTTTCCCTCTCCGCGGGTTTTACAACCCAGTCTCTTAATGGGAAGTCTTTGCCTAACTTGGAGTGGCTATTTGTTTCTAGACGATCTTCGATGACCAGTTCAGCATCTCAATACCAGCTATTGCACGCTTAGCTAGAGGGGTAGCAGTGTGTATCGAGGCGAACGTAGAGTGCTTAAACACCCTCTCGTGTTTAAGAGACTCTAATGTCGGACGACAGTATAATCCAACTTGTGTCTAAACTAGTTCTCAAACCCCCGAAAGACTGACACCAGTTAGATAGAACACCGGATAGCGTCGTTCTCGGTCGGGCTTTTTATCTCCTTCAGATACTCGTGCTGCTATCGGGTTACGTTCGACAAGTCACCGTTCCGTCTTCTCTATCTTACAAAATGGATTCCTTTGCTATCTTGCAATTTTTGAACAGCCCTCGCCGTTTTCACATATATGCACCAATATCCTGGAAATGCTGGAATTGGGTATATTGCTGCCCGTTCTACGGGCATAAGCCGCAAGGCAACTCACATAAACCTTGGGCGTATTGAACTGCGTATGGCTATCACAAAACGCTTCCTCTGCTAAAGAGACAAGTTTCTTCTGTCTTGCTTTCGTGCGATAGGACTTAGCCTTTACTCTGTCTTCAGAACTAGGTCCCGATTTACCGGCGTTAGTAAAATTTTTAAGCCCAGGTCGTGTTTTGAGTTCTGGCCTAAAATTATACCAAGCTTTGAAATTAGAACTAATCCCGGACTGACCGGCGTGAAACCATACGATTAACGATAGCCCAGTCGTGGCTTTAGTTCCCGTTCAAGACTGACGTTTGGAATTGGGTAGAGTATCCATCACTTTAAAAGCAACAACCAGACGGCAAATTGCTCTCTCTCTCGTATAGATCGTACACAATTAAGTCCACAATCTGCGGACTTTATACTGCCGCAGAAGGGAGCCTATCCGAAGATTGTCGTCAACACGACAACTACCACGTCAGCATAAGGCACGTCTTGGCCGCTGACCAGGCTCAAACTCACGTTTGAGACCTGGAATTGCAACGCCACATAATAGGTTATAGGCAGTCATTTCGTTCCCGTTTATACTAAAATCTAGCACAAACGCTATCCAGAGTGCATTGCAAGAAGACGACTAACATTATACTGCACTCTCCATTTTAGTTTTTTTTTGTAAGCCAACACAAAAATTTGAAAACTTTTATGGTGACGATTGCTACAAGAATTTGCCCGAAACTTAAATGCAAGCGTCTAGCTCAGGATAATTCGGCAAATCATACAGTAATTTAAAAAATTGACAAAACGAGTAAATATCAGCAAGTACAGACCTTGTTTAACTCTGTCGATCACTGAAAGAGACAATTTGCAAAACTTCCAACAACAATATATTTATTTCCAACAAGAGAGTATTAGTTAAAAAAAGAAAGAGGTAGAACTATAATAAGTGAATAACGATTAGACATTTGTCGACAAACATCACAGTTTATTGATGCAGGCTCATTTTATCAGGCAACGCTCTTTACAACTAATTGTGTTCCATACTAATATGCACTACATATAATTAATTCTAATACGATAGTAAAATTTAAATCGTACACGATCAATTACTTCCTTTAACATGCAGTCGCAAAATGAGTTGATAAACCTTAATACTATAATGAATTGCAAAAAAAAACTATGAGTACAAAAACTCACCCCAACTAACAGTTCTTTGACACAAATACCAGCTAGCCGTCTTCTAACACCGGCAGAACAAAATTACTCTACAACAGAAAGAGAATGCTGTGCTATTGTTTTATCAAAATTTTGAAGGTATGCAAAAAAGAGCTCTATTCGTCCTCATTCCAAGTTGCTAACGTTAAAATCACCAGCAACCTATTGGCCAGATGGGGTTTTATTATCCAAGCGTCTAACATCACATACTCGTGTACGCTTGGAAAAATAAATGTAGTGACGGATACCTTGTCCAGGCCACTATATACTCCAGAAAACAAATCTGAATACAACATTTGCACAATAATAATCGATTTACCTAAAAGACGTCTAATGACGTGCTTCAAAATCGCAATTTGTTAGCGATATCCTTAAAGCTAAAACTAGCTATTTTAGTTGGGAATTAACATAAAGACTGGCTCTGCAAGCTAGCACCTATCGGTTTTGCAATAAACATTGCTAGAAACTAAACTGCAAGGCTTACACCAGCTTATCTAACAATGCCTCGCAAACTACACACCACAGATGAATGCACAAGAAACTAGAAAACAATTGTCCTTGCAGAACACCTTATATTTACTTACCTGATCACAAATACCACTAAAATACCAGCTTTAGACTACAAAACGACAAAAGAAGGCCAATGTAATCTGTAACGTCTTTGTGGAAGACTATGTCGTGAACTGTGCTTCTTGTGTATAGTTTGACAAAACAATCACAAATATATTTGAATGTTTATTGTATATTTTTCTTTTCTGTATATAGGCATAAGACTGAATTTTCTTGTATATAAGGTGTAACTGTGTACGTAAAATAGCGTTTTAGGACATCTACATTTTTTCAGTTGCAACAATCTTCCAAAAAATGACGCCCATCAAGCAGCGCCTAATTACAGAAAAACGCCGCCTACAATACAAGCAAGCGAGAAACATATAAAAAATGCTACACAATAACTTCTAAGACATTGGTCGATGGTGCCAGTTGGGGGATCTTTTGTAAGATTCAACGACATTAGAAATGTACAATCTTTGACATTATCATCGTGTTCAAGCAGTGCACAACTATATCTGAGAACAACGCAGTTAAAGGGTTGACGATGTTTTTCGAAGGTCCTGCTGATACATGGTGGCAGAGTACCAAGAAGACCAGCACTACATGAAACAAAGCAGCGTTACTGCTCGTAAAGACTTTTGGATCAACAAACGTACCAGATACTACAAAAAATCTTTGAAACCAAACAAAAGGAAACTGAGAACATAGAGCTTTTAACAGCTCAGAAAAAAGCACTAACAGCAAAAATTTCAGAGAACTCTACAAGTGCACATGGTGTACAATCTACTTCACCACCGGGTGAGAAAAAAAATTATCAGAAGCACAATAACCTCATTTAAAAATCTTTACGACGAGATAAAAAAATGGAAGAAGTGCACACTGCCACACAACTTCAAGTGACGATACCGACACAACAATATCTCTACGCAGCAGAGATTCCCGTCAACGATCCACGTCGCATCTCATACCTGAACAAACTTTTTTTAGTGCTCACGGAATAAAAGAAACAAAAAAAGAACAACAATTGTAGCCCCAATCTGGTCACCGGACATCGATAGAGAAACTTATAACATTTTTGCCGGCGCCATACCTGAGGATCCGGCAGAAGAAGTAGAATTACGCCCAAACGAAGCCACACACTTTAGTGGACACGAGAAAGCTGGCTTCAACAAAACGGTCAGAAAACATGAGATGTTTTCTCTAAGGGAGGCCCAACACCATATAAGGTCTACGCTTGTCAGCCTGTATCAATGCCACTGTATCAAGTCTTTCCAGCTAAATGTGTCAATTGAGATTAAAACAATGCTACGTTAAGACATCATTAGAAAATGCAAATAACTATGAGTCGCTCCGGTAGTGATAGTACCAAAACCAGCCGGAACAACATGAATTTGTATCGACTACCGACGACTGAGTGTTGTCACTACAGCCAAATTTGCTACATGCCGCTTAAGCAGCCGTGACAAAACTGTATTTATATCACCCCAAGGCCTGTATCGCTTCAAAAGGATGCATTTTGGACTACGTTTTAAAGACTGATAGACTGATTTAAAGCCAACCTGTCAAATGTGACCATTCTAGCGTATCTGGATCTAAAAACCTAGACACGCACGTGTTAACACCAAAAGGGATTGAAACCGACAAAGGAAAAACATCCGCAATCAAAGAACTACTAGCACCAAAAAATATCAAACACATGTTTTTATCCAAACATGCTCTTGGTACCAAAAATTCGTCTTTGCTGAAGTTGTCAGACTGTAGTCAAAACTCCTAAAAAAAGATGCTAAGTGGGAATAGACAGAAAGCCAGCAAAGAGCGTTTGATTAGTTGAAGACAGTTAACAGCACTTATTTTACGGCAAGTTGGTTAAGAATTATCTTTTATCGTATGGGTCTTAACAAAATTTAGAAAGTATGTAGAAAGAAACCCTATTTGTCTAGCGATTGACCATCAGTTTCTGCAATGGTTGCTAATTCTAAAATCACCACAGATGAGTCTTTACTATCCAAGCGCCTGGAAAAATAAATATAGTCTCGGATACTTTGTTAAGACCGCCATGCATCCCAGAAAACAAATCTGAACGCGATATTTGCAGAATAATGGTCGATTTATCCAAAAGGTCGTTCAGTGACGTACGTCAGAGTCAGCTGATCGATCCACAAATTAGGAAAATTATCGATCACTTCAAAAATCCGAAGGGCACTGATTATCATCATTGGACTGACCGGAAGTACCTGATGTCACAAAAAATCCTCTATAAATTTGCTCTTGAAACAAACACCAAAGAATCCCAGTTAGTGGTGGTCATAACCAAAAGAAACGAAATACTAAAAGAATGCCATGGCAGCTTAACAACTGGACAATATGACCGAATCTATCAATGTATAACGTCTCGTCATTTTTGGATTGAAAATAGAAAGTACATTCTCGAATAGGTAAAAAAACTGCCTGGAGTGCCAAGGGTATAAAGCTACTAACCTCAAACCAGCAGAGCTTTTGTAGACACCACTATCATCACAGAGATTTGAAGTCTATCCATAGACCCATTCGAACTACTACCAGAAGAAAAAACAAAAGAAAAACAAATACTCATTGCAGAAAGCGTAGTTTCAAAAATAGTTCGCACTTATTAAAACAGATGCAAAAACCTCTGCACGAATTCTCATTTAGAAAATTTTCTATCAGTATGGCTCACCACAACGAATAATCAGTGATAATAAATTCTAATGTGTTAACAACATTATGCAACACGTAATTTACTGTCTTGGCGTCAATTTCTCGTCCCGGTATATCACCCAAAAACAAATTTTGATAACTCAGAGACTGCCCTAAGATCACGTTATACTAGCGCCTTGTTACCATTCTAAAAAACGGTTGAAAAGGTTCCAACGCCAGTCTGTTTAATTTGAAACAGGGGCACACCAAAAAACGCAAAATTTGAGCAAGAGCAGGAACGTCTTCTAGTGCAGAAAAGGAAGGTTATTCGCTTTAACATAGACAACAAACTGTACACAACGGCAACAGTAAAGGTAAACTCCCCAAACGCTCACAAGAGCACGCCATTGATAAACATTCACCTATCGTAAGATCACAATTGCTATTATAATACCTGCGTTAGACTACTAAACGGCGATATATTCTCTAACGTCTTCGTGTAAGACTAGTGTCGTGAACTGTGTCTTTTTGCGTAATACATTGTGCCGCCCCAATATATCGTGCCGTGGACATGTATTATTTGACGAGACAATCAGTAACATACTTGAGTGTCTATTGTATCTTTTGCTCTTCTGTATAGAGGCATAGAACTCAATTTTCTTATATATAGGGTGTAAAGTGTGTAAATAAAATAACGTTTTAGGACGTCTACATTTCAAAAAATCTCTTGACAATAGTAGTTTATGAGATAACCACAAGATGGGGACCGTTACTAAATGTCGATGCAATGTCGTGAACCAATCACATAACAATATTTTGCCTACTCGGAAAATAACCGATTTTGGCTCAATTTTTAATTTATTAGTAATTTGTCGCTATATAACAATGTAGGGAAGAGGGAAAGTAAAAATCTTTGAAGGGTGCCATAGGGTGCAGTAGATATTAATAAAAATCGTGGTCTAAAAAGAAAAAAACTTGTAAGTTATCAATGACAAATTTCACAAATATACAGTCGAACTTCTATAAGATGAACCTCGAATAATTGTGAAACAAAATTTTTTTTTGTTTTTTCATGACTACTTCTTTATATTTTTTTAATTTGTTGGTGCTAAATAAAAGATGACAGTTCTGCTTACTAGATATTAATAAAAATCGTTGTCTAAAAAGAAAAAAAAACTTGTAAGTTATCAATGACAAATTTCACAAATACAGTCGAACTTCCATAAGTTGAGCCTCGAATAATAGTAAAACGAAAGTATTTTTTTTTTGTTTTTCGATGACTACTTCTTTTGAATTTGTTGTATAAATTTTGCTTAAACTACAAATCACAAAAAAGGATTTTTTTTATTTATTATTACTAATTCACTTGTTACAATTTCTCAATTGCAAAATTTAATAAAAAATAAAATATGAATAAAAAAATATATTTTATGTGCACATTTAGTGTTAAAGAGTGAATTGATTACAAGAAGAAACCTTTATCTAACATAAATATTTTCTAATACCATACTATTTAAAAAAGCACATCGAACGTATGTACATAAATTTAAATAATGAATAAATAGAAACTAATTTAAACAGTAACGTAACAATATCACCAGTGGCAGCGTAGTAGCTGGGGAATTTATACAACCTATACAATAAAATTTAACATTAAAAAAAAAACTTAAAAAATACCAAAACCTACACACCTACACTACAAGAAATACATTCAGGTATGTCTTAGTCAAAAAGTCTATGTCAAAAGCCAAAAAAATAAATCACATAAATAACAGCCACAAAAGTTAAGAACCCTGAGGAAAATCTTGGGAAAGCGTCAGTCGGTCGGTGTGTACAGTCTACGTCAATTTCTAAGTCAAAGTTTATTTCTAAAATGACTAGGAAGCACACAACTACAAATTTATAAATATTTTTTTTTAATACTTTTGTCACCGTCTATACTAACTATATTATCTAAAATATTGAGTACGTTAACACCTAAATACGTATAATCTAAATGCTACCGGTTATCTTAATGATTTAATGTGCAGTATTAGTCAGTCGGCGTCTTTTGTGAGTACCAGTCTAATTGTCAGTAGTAACAATAAAGTCAAAGTCAGTAAGGTCACAGAAAGTAACAGTGCAGTTTTCACAAAACGTGAATGGTCAGTTTTCTTTACACAGTCATTGTTATGTCATTATACTCGTTAGTAAACACCAATGGGAGTGGAAAAATTATCAAGTTTCATCGGGTGAGGCAATTCATTAGCACAATTTGCGTCGATATTAGGATTAACAATGTCAAAAAGAGGTGAAGCAGGCGCAATGTCTTCGTCTTCAAAATACATTAACCAATCGTTTAATCTAAAACAGTGTTAAATAGAAACGTAATTATTTTGTTCAAATACGTACCTGACTTCACTTGGTGTTATATCGACTTGCAACAGTGAAAAATTTACAATTTGGTCACCATACTCTTCCAACTCTAGATCGTCGCCGTCTCTTTGCTGTACCGAAATGTAGACAGGACGTTTCATTTCTTCAGCTGTTGTAAATTTTTGACCCTGAATCGACGATATTTTAATAAATTTTTTGTCATTGTCGTCATTGTTGTAGTGTAAAGGGCTGTTTTTGTACGAGGAAGAAGGACGTAATTGTACTTGTTGGCTTAGTATAGGATAAAAAATAACGTCGGGAGAGTTTGAATAGTACGGGTTATAAGGTTTGTTATCGGTGTCTGGTTTGTTGTTGTCATAGTCGTCGTCGTCGTCTTCTGTCAAGTATAAGTAAGATGGTATAGTCACTGGTTTTGAGGTTGTGTATTTATTTGCGTCAAATGTGTAAGGTCTAGAAGAAGTTGCAAAAGGAACCTCTTGATAAACAGTTTCTTTATGGTACATCGGTTTTTGGTTGTAGTTATAGTAGTCGGTCTGTGGTCGTTTCGTCACGTATGGTCCGTCGTAGTAAGATGGTTTATTATCGTAAATATTACTCGAGTCTACGTTAAAATGAAATTTGTCGTGGCTATACCCGTTTCCCATAATCTTATCGGGAAGTTGTACAGGATATTGGTCAGAAGAAGGAAGAAATTGTACGTTGACGTTCACTTGGTAAGTAGGTTTGTACTTAGTCGTAGGTTGTGTCGTAGTAGTAGTTGTCATAGGATACTGAAACAAGTACCCATCTACAGATGGTTTGTTTGGAGGTAGAGGTCTTTTAGTAGAAAACTGTGGTCGTTTAGGAGAAGTCTTAGTCGGTGTCTGGTCCTTAGCCACAACAGGTTTTGTTCTAATAATAGTCAATGGTTGTCCGTATTTGTTGCGATGGTTTAAATGTACAATAGTCGCGGTCACGTTTTTAAATTTAACTTGTACGGGTCGGGTATCAACGCTGTTGATGCCAAAAATCGGTCGCACGGTCGTCGTTGTCCTTTTAGCATGTTTAATTTTCTTCTTTTTAACGCGTTTTCGTTCTTCAGCGTTGTCATCGTCTTCAGAATAATCGTAATCTTCAGCTTCTCTTAAAAAACTATCGACATCGTCTTGAGGTCTTTCAACCCACGCGTTCAAATCAAAATTATTAACTGACGCGTCGTTACAAGAAACTCTGGCGTTATGCCGATTGTCAACTGAAAGAAAGACAAACGGTTGAATGGTTTCGATTTCGTCTAGCGTTCGACAAAGTACATGAGCAAAAGTAATCCTTCGTATTTGTTGTAACTGAGCGGGTGTCAACGAAGATTCGAAATCGCCGTTTTCGTACCAAAACCGATCGCCTTTACGCAAATTTATAAATTGTTGGGCGATTATGCACGCGAAAGTGGGTCCTACTAAACCCCCGCGGACGGGTTTTTCTGCTAATCCACCAGAAAACAAATCGATGTCGTCGAAATGTGCGTAAATAGATCGGAATCGTGCAACAGTGTCTACTGACATAACTTTCTCAAAGTCGGTCCAATTCTTCAACGGGATTAAGCCGCAAGGTTTTCTCCACGCTGTGTAACTCGGTAAGCCATGATCTCGTCCTCTTTGTATATTGACAGCTGCTAAATCCATGCCGAAGGGCACGCCTTCGGTTTGAAACAAATGATTAGTTAACTCGTTGGTAATAAATTCGTCTCTTTTTTGAATAGGTTGGTTGATTAATCCTAAAAGTAATCGGTCCAGTGATCCAAAACTCCAAATGTTTTCAATGTTTTTTTGTTCTTCGTGTAGAGTTACGTCTGCGAAACAAGATTAATTTATTTGTTTGAGATTGTTTTGGGTACTTACTGTTACGTATAAGTCTGTGTTTTGTGTCGGTTCTTATAAAAGAACGTTGCACTAAGCTGTGTCCAAAACGAAATGCCGCAGTTGAGAATGAATTCGCAACAGCGGGATTAGCTTTTGCGCTGTATTCTTTATAGTAGCCTTTTTGTTCAAGTCCCAAGTCAAATAATTTTACAACTTCGTTGCCTAAAATAATATTTAAGTGTGCGTTCGCAATAATTGTTTTTGTTACCTAATAAAATTGGTAAAAATTCTCGGTAGGTGATGTGTTGCATAAAAGCAACGACGATACGTCTGGCTTCTTGGTAAATTTTTTCATCGCTCCAATGTGAGTTTAACAAAGCTAATTTTTTTGCAAGTTTGTTATGGTAACGAATCCATATGGTGTGTACGGCAGTTAAGCCTGGTTGATCTCCTGTGCGCGAGTCCCCGCCTCGGAAACAATCAGTTGTCACTACACCAAGCCGACATAGTTCGCCTTTAGGTGGATCCGGTGGTTGCAATGGCCTTTGATCCCGCGAACGCCCATAAAGTAACAGTCCTTTGTGAAAAACTCTTAATGAATCCGCGAGGTCTTGGTCGCTTCCATAGACGTTCGAAGCATCAATGTAAGAAGTTACTTGATTTATTTGTTCTCTCCATCCTAAATCGCAATCGATGCGTGAAGTTGGCGCGCTTCGCACAAATTCAATGCAGCGTATTCCAAATTGTGATAAAAACCAGTCGGTTTTGGATACTGGTATCGGTAGGCATTCTGGGTGCTACAATGTAGATGTAAGTTAATGGGTGGGAAACGGGTAGAACTTACCGTTAAGTCTTTGGGTAACAGTCCTAACCCATTATTTTGACAACACCGCGGTACCGATCTATTAAACATGCGTGCTTGTGCCGATGAGGTTAAATCGTGATCTAGGAATTGGCCCCATTGCATGAACATTAGAGTAACCGACTCAACTTCGCGATTTTTGTCACGATGAATTCGGGTGCTAATGTCACGCGCCGAGGGCAAAGCTCCTCCAAGCACTGATTTGCGAATTGTTTGTATACCTAAAATAAAACGTTACAAAAAAATTAATTTAATCAAATAATTACCATCATTGTAATGAGGAGGTAGGAATCGCTGCAATGGGAGCATAGAAGCTCCCCGCCATGGATGCTGCAAATTGTTGCAGGTACCATCCGCCGTGCGGTAACGTTCGAAGCCTTTAGGACATCGTGGAAAACCTTGTAGGGGACACTCGTTTGAAAGTTTCCTCGAACGTACACTTTCAAAGCTCGGTGCCTGTCTGCCAAAGTTCTTCAATCGTCTGCAATATAAACGCGTAGAAATTTCCCTACCACCATCTCGTAGAAATTAAATTATAATAAATTTACGGTAATAGATCGTTTCTGAAGACTTTCATTTCTTTTGTTGGGGACTATTAAATTTCTATTAATTTTATGTCAATCTCGTTAGTAATTTCAACTGTAAAATGAGGTTAAATTTTTCCTATAAAACGCGGAATTTGGTAATTAGATGTGCTGGTGGACTGTGACTGTGATTGTATAACGAGGCACTGTGGCGATTTATACTTACAACTCTTCTAATTTACTACGTGCTTCCAAAGCTGCGTAACCGTATCTTGCTAAGTGTAAGGTTCGATCCCTGGGACTTCGAAATGATGCCAATATATAAGCAGGGTGCTTTTCGTGTAGAAACAAACCTGCATTGCATTTTTTATAAATAATTTTGTTATAATCGTTTATAATATACCTTTTTTGTACAATTCTGGTTCTTTTACAAAATACAAATGGTGCATCTGTTGCAATCCGTATTCGACGGCATCGTCTATCTCCTTAAGTTCCGCTCGATCTAATGTTCGTCCAACTGTCGCATTATGCTTTATTTCTTTATAATTGTTAAAGTCTTCCTTATTGGTAAATAAACTTTCACTAGCGTTAGAAGAAATATTAGTAATTAAATTTTCTGTAAATGGATGTAAGTTTGTAAAACTTTCTTTGTCGGTTTGTAAATATATCTTGTGCAAGTCGAAGTGGTACGTGTCGTTATTTATTTGGTCATCCTGTTTGTATTCGTCGTTTGTCGATTTATTGTATAATTGTTGCGTTTGTTGATGCTCATGAGGAAATGCGGCTACCATGAGCAACAACGTAAACGCCAATTGTGTGCAATAATGTGTGCTGAAACAAGTAAACGTAATTAGTTGCGCCGCAGTTAATTGTTTCACTCTCTTAACACTTTGTTTACATAATATTACGTAACGTAAACACTACAAAAATTTTAAACATTGACCTACCGCATCTTGTACGCAATTCACGCGCATCAACGTTACGATTTAAACTAAATTCAAAAGCCTTAACATCATTTAGGTACAAGAAACAGTTATTGGCGTGATTCCACTTAAACAGCTTCAGGATACACTTTTTTTTTATTTTTATGAATCACCATGTACTCTTAATTACACCTTTGAAAAAAATAAACACTGTTATACATGACACGAAATGGGTTTTTTATGATGCACACTGTATATATTTAAAGATTAATGTGTAAACAAATGAGTAAATAATAACAAAATTGTCGAGTTAAAAATATTTCAGGTCGTAATTATTTGGATTTTGCATTAAATCAGCCTCGGGCAATCAATGTACAGTTACCCGGTATAAATTATTGGCTTTTTTGCGTTTTGCAATTAAATTCATGTTTAGATTGTAACACGAACACCTGGATTTTCGCAGTTTGCAGCTGAAAGTTGAATATTTTCCGAGTGAAAATTTTCTCGAATCCGCACTTGACTTTCACCAATCAAATGTCAATGTCAAGGTTTGCTTTGTTCTAAATTCTCTTGGTAGAAACAAGGCGCAGCGGGGAAAGCGCCTCTTTCTTCGATATTGAAACTTTGTTTAACCCAAAATCGAAAAAAAAGTAAAAGGTAATGTGTTGGAACACTCCTTCGTGACAAAAAAATCTTAAGCTAACCTTGCCTGTAGAAATACTCGTTAAAGTTCAACTTGAAAGTATTTGTTTCAGGGCGGAAAATTAATTTTCACGGTAATACCAGTTAAAATTTAAACATTTTGATTGATTCTATTTAGCCTCATTTAAAAAAAAATGTCTTCTAAGTACTGAAATCAAGTAGAATTTTATGTAAAATTCTACTTTTTATTATACAGTACGTTAGAATCGCT
Organism: Aquatica leii; assembly: GCA_035610365.1. Taxonomy (NCBI): domain Eukaryota; kingdom Metazoa; phylum Arthropoda; class Insecta; order Coleoptera; family Lampyridae; genus Aquatica; species Aquatica leii. The sequence goes on along the minus strand of CM069437.1, from coordinate 85,465,769 downwards.
TTTCTAAACAGTATTTTTATGCAATCCTTAAGTAGTTAGCAACTTTTAAATGATACTATAAATGGCTTCATGATTTTCATATAAAGTTAACGTTTCTCTTAGATTTTTCTACAACGTAATTAACGATCAAATTTAAGTTAGTTTAACTTTCTATACAGTAATGAAGTAAAGTTATCAATAATTTTTGTACTTAGAGTGCGATTTCTACATTAATTACTTAATTTATACATAAAAATTGTTTTAAAAAGTGTATTCTAACATACATTAAAAATTTTATTCAGTGTATTGATTTAAAAAGCAAATTTTAAAGTATTCATAAATTCAAAAGCAAAATTTGGTTATTGCAACCAATATTGTGGACAAAAAAAGAATTGTGTTTTTTTACATTGATTTAATGCATCATGTAAATGTAATCAAAATTTGTAATTTACTTGGTAACGTCTTATATACACAATAAATAATAAAACGTAAAAGATACATTTTCGTGCATATTTGGATGCATATTTTATTGCACAAAAGATCTGAGAAATAAATAATAAAAATTACAAAAGACGCTTATTTTAAGTGTTTTGTTAATAGTAACGAATTTGGTGAAATATGACTGTCAACATCAAAAACCCCAAAAATATAAAAAACTTAGTGATTTTTAAACTTCAAAAGCCATGTAGTTATCAAATGTAGTTAAGATTTGCATTTTTTTTAGTTTTTAGTAAAAAGCACTTATTTTAATTGCATATTTAAAAACATATTTTTAGCGTTTTTTGTACATATTTTAATCGTTTTTGGTGTATAAATATTCAAAACTAAATTATAATTATTTATTTAATTATTACTAACTCTATAAATAACTGTTTTAATATTTTTAATGATTTAATTCAGTAGAAAAAATAATAGTTACAATACTTTTATTCAAACGAAGTTTTTCTATGAAAAAAAAAACCATTTTACTAAAAAAAAAACGCAACACACAATCAATTTACAATTTAATAAAAACAAAATAATTGGTTCAATAAGTACAGCAATAAATTGAAGTACTCATGATAAAAAATAATAGCAAATTTGGTCAAATACGACTATCAACATCAACGCGGAAAAAAACGTAAAAAAACTTAGTCATTTTCAATTTTGAACATTTATTGAGCTATGAAATTATCAAATGTAATTAAAAATTATCATTTTTTTAGCAGTAGGTTATTTTATATAGAAAATAAATAATAAAAATTATAAAAAACAATTAATTTAATTGTATATTTAAAAGCATATTTTTAGTGTCTTTTGTGCATATTTTAATTGTTTTTCGTGTTATTTAAAGATTAATTATAGTTTTAATTTAATTACTACTAACTGCATAAATAAACGTTACAATATTATCAATGAATAAATTTATTACAAAAAAAATGAACATTTAAATTAATTTTTCAAAATTGCTTTAAATCGCAGAGTATTTGACAACACTTTTTGACTATTACTACAAAAACCGCATCACTCAATTAATTCACAATTAAAAAAACTAAATAATTTGTACAATAAGTACATCAATAAATGTATGTGTTTTTAGTAAGAAATAGCAGCCAATTTGGAACAAAACGACTATCGACATCAAAATAAACCAAAATGAAAAAAGAATTTTTACTTTTAAGATTAATTGTGCCATGTAATTATCAAATTTAAGAAAAAAATGTAATTTTTTCTTAGTATTTAGTGCTACATATATTTTATACAGAAAATAAATAATCAAAATTATAAAAGACATTTATTTTAAACCCATATTTAAATGCATATTTTTAACGTTTTTTGTGCATATCTTAAGTGTTTTTGACGCATAAATATATGAAGCCTAATTATAGTTTTCATTTAATTAATTTTTCAATTTTTTTAAATTATTAACTTTAGTAGAAAACGTAATATTTACAGCATTTATTCAAACAACATTTTTGAATAAAAAAACTAATAAAAACCTTCTCTAAAAATTGTTTATATCACTGCTATTAAAAAAAAACACTTAACAACATAAAACAAACAAATTATTATGTCATTTAATTATTGGATTTAATAGAGATCCTTTTAATATTTAGTAGTACATCGTATATTTTATAGAAAAAATAAATAATAAAAATTATGAAAGACATTTATTTGAATTGCTTATTTCAAAGCATATTTTTAACGTTTTTCGTGCATATTTTAAGCGTTTTTGACGCATAAATATATAAAGCTTAATATATAGCTTACATTTAATTATTACTAACTGTATAAATTATTTTTTTATTTTTTTAAATTATTAAACTTAGTAGAAATTATAGCAGGTATTCAAACAAAGATTTTGTATCAAAAAAAACTTAAAAACAATTAAATGGTTTATTAATATCATTGCACATTAAACAACTCAAACAACACAAAATTATTAAATAAAATTTTGATTAGAAGTTATAACCAACATTAAAATTAATTTTTTAAAATTTCTTTAAATTGCAAAGTTTATTTGACAACACTTTTTAACAATTACTACAAAAAACGCATCACGCAATTAGTTTACAAATAAAAAAAAATAAAATAAATTTTACAATGAGTATCTCAATGAATTGCAGTGCTTTTAATAAAAAATAGCAGCAAATTTAATAAAAAAAAACGACCATCTACCTCAAAAATAGCAAAAATATAAAAATGCGTCATTTTTAATTTTAAACATTTATTCTGCCATGTAATTATCAAATTTAAAAAAAAAATGTAATTTTTTTTAGTGTTTAGTACTACATATTTTATACAGAAAATAATTAAAAAAATTTAAAAGCAACGTTAAGTTTGTTGTGCATATTTTAAGTGTTTTAAACGCATAAATATATTTTCATTTAATTAATACTAACTGGATAAATAATTTGGTAAATTTTTTTAAATTATTAAATTTAATAGGAAAAGTAAAAATTACACTCCTGTATTCAAACAAAATTTTTGTTTCAAAAAAAACTAAAAAAAGCCTTCTTTTTAAAATTGTTTATATCATTCGTATTAAAATACCCAAACAATACAAAATTATTGAATAAAATTTTAATCAAAAATTAAAATGAACATTAAAATTTAATTTTTAAAATTGTTGTAAATTGCAGAGTTTATTTGACAATCACGCAATCAATTCACAATTAAAAAAAGTAAAATAAATTTTACAATAAGTATATAAACGAATTGCAGTGTTTTTAATAAGAAAACGACCATCTACATCAAAAACATAAAATAAATCCGCCATTTTTAATTTTGAAGATTTATTGTGCCATGTAATTATCAAATTAAATGGAAATATAATTTTTGAATATTCAATACTATATCGTATATTTTACAAAGAAAATAAATAACAAAAATTATTTTAATTGCATACTTAAAAGCATTATATTTTAGCATCTTTTGTGCATATTTTAAACGTTTTACCGCAAAAATATCTATGGCTTAATTATAGTATTCATTTAATTAATACTGATTACATAAATAATTTTTTCAATTTGTTTAAATTAATAAATTATATAGAAAAGGTAATAATTAAAACACTGCTATTCAAACAAAATTTTTATATAAAAAAAAACAAAAAAAACTTTTTTTAAAAATTGTTTATATTGCTGGTATTACAAAACTTAGAGAACACAAAATTATTGAATAAAATTTTGATTAAAAACTAAAACAAACATTTTAATTTAATTTTTAAAATTGTCTTAAGTTGCATAGTTTATTTTTAACAATTATTAAAAAGAACGCGATCAATTCAAAATTTAAAAAAAAAACAAATAATTTGTACAATAAATATATCAATGAATTGCACTGCTTTCAATAAGAAATAGCAAATTTGGTAAAAAACGACCATCAGCATCAAAAATAACAAGAATATAGAATAAAATCTATCATTTGTGATAAAAAGGTGTTATTTTTTTAGCATTTAATAATATATCGTTTATTTTATATAGAAAATAATTATAATTTTTATTTAATTATTACTAACTGCATAAATAACTGTTTAATTTTTTTTAAATTATTAGATTCAGTAGAAAATAATTATTACAGCACTGTTATTCATACAAAAAATTTTGTAATATCACTGCGTATTAGAAAATTCAATCAAACAATACAAAATTATTAAATAAAATTTTGATCAAATATTAAAATGAATATTTAAATCTAATTTTCAAAATTGCTTTAAAATGCAGAGTGTATTTGCCAATGGTTTTAACAATTGTCCATCCACAATATAAAAATCAAAATAATTGGTACAATTAGTACATTAAAGGTATTTTTAATAAAAAATAACAAAAAAAATTGTGAAATAAGACCATCAACATTAAAAACTGTAAAAACTTTTAAAGTTTAATAATTTTTAATTATGAATATTTATTGGGTCATGTAATTATCAAATATAATAAAAATTTGTACTTTTTCTAGTATTTAATATTACATCGTTTATTTTATATAGAAAATAATTATAATTTTTATTTAATTAATACTAGCTGCATAAATAAATGTTTTAATATTTTTAATGTATAAATTTAACAGAAAAAATAAAAACTACGGTACTTTTATTTAAAGTTTTTATATTAAAAAAAACTTAAAAAACAAACATTTTTATTAAAATTTCTTTATCAAAATCACTGCGGCGTGTTATATAAACACAAACAACGCAAAATTATTACATAAAATTTTGATCTTCCGTAACTATTACTACAAAAAACGCATCACGGCATCAATTCACAATTAATTTTAATAAGAGAGTGCAGCCAATTTGGTACAAGACGACCATCAACATAAAAAAAAAACAAAAATGAAAAAAATGTGATTTTTAATATTTATTGTGCCATGTAATTATCAAATTTAAGAAAAAAAATGTATGCATTTTTTTTAGTATTTAGTACTACATTGTATACTTTATACAAAAAATAAAGAATAAAAATTATAAAAAACATTTATTTTGAATACATATTTAAAAACATATTTTTAACGTTTTTCGTGCATATTTTTAACGTTTTTGACGCATAAATATATAAAGCTTAACTATAACTTACATTTCATTAATACTAACTGTATAAATATTTTTTTCAATTTTTTGAAATTATTAAATTTAGTAGAAATTACGACAGTTATTCAAACAAAAATTTTGTATCAAAAATAATTTTTTTTTCATTGCACATTGGAAAACTTAAACAACACAAAATTATTAAATAAAATTTTGATCAGAAGTTATAACGAACATTAAAATTAAATTTCTAAAATTTCTTTAAATTCCAGAGTTTATTTGACAACACTTTTTAAGAATTACTACAAAAAACGCATCACGCAATCAATTTACAAATAAAAAAAAATATTTTGTTTTTAAAATTGTGTACATCATTTGTATTAAAACACTCAAACAACACAAAATTATTAAATAAAATTTTTATCAAAAATTAAAATGAACATTAAAATTTAATTTTTAAAATTGTTGTAAATTGCAGAGTTTATTTGACAACACAACGCATCACGCAATCAATTCACAATTAAAGAAAATAAAATAAATTTTACAATAAATATATAAATGAATTGCACTGTTTTTAATAAGCAATAGGAGCGAATTTAATAAAAAACGACCATCTACATCAAAAATAGCAAAAATATAAAATAAATCCGCCATTTTTAATTTTGAACATTTATTGTGCTATGTAATTATCAAATTTAATGGAAAAGTGTAATTTTTTAGTATTCAATACTATATTGTATATTTTACAGAGAAAATAAATAAACATTATAAAACATATTTATTTTAATTGCATACTTAAAAGCATTATATTTCAGCGTTTTTTGTGCATATTTTAAACGTTTTTAGCGCATAAATACCTAAAGCTTAATTCATTTAATTAATACTGATTACATAAATATTTTTTTCAATTTTTTTAAATTAATAAATTTTATAGAAAAAGTAATAATTAAAACACTGATATTCAAACAAAATTTTTGTATAATAAAAAAGACAAAAAAAGACTTTTTTAAAAATTGTTTATATTGCTGGTATTACAAAACTTAGAGAACACAAAATTATTGAATAAAATTTTGATCAAAAACTAAAATAAACATTTAAATTTAATTTTCAAAATTGTTTTAAGTTCCAGAATTTATTTGGCAACACTTTTTGACATTTACTACAAAAAAAGCATTACGCAATCAATTCACAATTAAAACAAACAAAATAATTTGTACAATAATTATATTAATAAATTGTAGTGTTTTTAATGATAAAATAACAACGAATTTGGTAAAAAACGATCATCATCATCAAAAACGGCAAAAATATTTAGAAACTCCGTCATTTTTAATTTTTAACATTTATTTATTTATCAGATTTAATGGAGAATTGTAATTTTTTTTAGCATTTAGTACTACATCGTATATTTTATAAAAGAAAACAAATAATAAAAATTATAAAAGACATTTATTTTAATTTTTTTTTGTTAATTTTTTTAAATTATTAAATTCAACCAAAAAAGTAATAATTACAGCACTGTTATTACAACAACAAATTTTTATTAAAAATCTAAAAAGGATTTATAAAAATTGTTTATATCACTGATAAGAAAAAACTCAAACAACACAAAATTATTGAATAAAATTTTTATCAAAAATTAAAATAAACATTTTAATTTAATTTTAAAAATTGTTTTAAATTGCATAATTTTTTTAACAATTATTACAAAAAACGCAATCAATTCAAAATTTAAAAAAAAATAACAAATATAAAACAGAATCCATTATTTTTAATGAAAAGGTGTTATTTTTTTAGTATCTAATACTACATAGTTTATTTTATATAGAAAATAATTATAATGTTTATCTTATTAATACTAACTGGATAAATAATCGTTTAAATTTTTTTAAATTATTAATTTAGTAGAGAAAATAATTATTACAGCATTGTTATTCATACAAAATTTTTGTATTAAAAAAGAAACTAAATAAATGTTTGTAATATCACTGCGTATTAGAAAATTCAATCAAACAACACAAAATTATTCAATAAAATTTTGATCAAATATTAAAATGAATATGTAAATTTTCAAAATTGTTTTAAAATGCAGAGTGTTTTTGACAATGGTTTTAAGAATTGTCCATCCTTCAATCAATTCACAATGAAAAAATCAAAACAATTGGTACAATTAGTACATTAATGGTATTTTTAATAAAAAATAACAGAAAATTTTGTCAAACAAGACCATCAACATTAAAAACTGCAAAAACTTTCAAAGTTCAATAATTTTTAATTTTGAATATTTATTGCGCCATGTAATTATCAAATGTAATAAAAATTTGTACTTTTTCTAGTACTTAATATCACATCGTTTATTTTATATAGAAATTAATTATAAGTTTTATTCAAGAATAGTTGTTTAAATTTTTTTTAATTATTAAATTCAATAGAAAAAATAATCATTACAGCACTGTTATTGAAACAAAATTTTTGAATTAAAAGAAACTAAAGAACAATTATCAAATGTAATAAAGATTTGTACTTTTTTGTAGTATCTAATATTATATACAAAATAAATAACAAAAATTATACATTTATTTTAGATGCATATTTTCAGTGTTCTTTGCACATATTTTTATTGTTTTTAATCCATAAATATCAAAAACGTAATTAATACATAAATAATTGTTTAAATTTTTTAAATTATCAAATTTAAACAAAGAAAATAATTAAAATTTGGACAATAGATGCATGAACGGTTTGAAGTATCCTTGATTAGAAATATCCGAAAATTTTGTTTTGTTTGACAGTTATTTTAAATGAATATTTATAGTATTTTTCGTGCATATTTCAAGTGTTTTTATTGTATTAATATTCAAAGCCTAATTGTTACTTTTATTTAATTAATACTAAGTACATAAATAATTGTTCCAATCTTATTAAATCATAGAGGACACTTGTCTTAATTACATATTTAAATTCATATTTTTTGCGTTTTTTGAAGATATTTTAAGTGTTTTTAGTGCAGTCTAGTTACAACTTTCATTTAATTAATACCAAGTACATAAATCATTGTTCTAATTTGTTTTAATTATCAAATTTAGTAGAAAAAAATAATGAAATCACTGCTGTTCAAACACTACTTTTGTACTAATTTTTTTTTAAATTAACTTAAAATTTTGATCAAAAGTTTAAAAATTGTTTTAAAATGCAGAATTTATTTGACTATACTTTTTAACAATGACATCACAAAAAATCCATCACGCAATCAATTCATAATTAAAGAAAACAAACTGAATTTTAATGGTAGAAGATGCAGTGAAAACAACAAACATTGGTTAATTTTATGCAAAAATCTGTAGACCTTAAGAAATTGAAGAACAACGTAATTTTTTTAAATATATGTTTGCCTCGTTTTTCATCTAAAATTTTTAATGCTTATTTACTGTTATATCCACGTACGATTGCAATATTTCAACTGCGTTTAGATTCCTCAATAATTAACACGTTAAAACTTTGCCTTGGATAGCGAGGTCTCCAGATTTATTGCCTATCAAAAATGTGTGGAATTTTACTACTCGCAGATTGAATTTTTTTACGAATCTCGCAAAGGACTTTAACAAACCTTGGCATAAAAATCAGATAGAATTCAAATAGAGTCAGTGCTTTCTTTACATACAAAATTAAGCACAGAAGCAAATAAAACTAATCAAAAAACGGTTACTATTTAAAATAAAATTATTTAGTAATTTTTTTTTAATTTTTTGTTGCACCGAACCAACAGTGTTATCAACAATCGCATAGGCAAAAAATAGAAAGGTGCTAATTATGTCAGGTGTTTACATATATGATCGAAGGTTATTGGGGTCAGAGAATATTTTAAGCAATGAACGTTAGTTTAAATTTTATAGTGTCGACATGTTATTGTTGTTTTAGCTTAAACAAAAAATGTTAACTAACAATTAACTTTGTACTTAATACTTAGCCACAATAATCAAATGAATCAAAATTTTCCCAAATTCTTCAAGTTGATTAAGCTATTAATTACAAAAAGGAAAATTAAAGTTAAACGTTTCTAAATATTACTCGCTGCAACAAACTTATAAATTGCTATTTATTGATTGTGTTTAAAATATTAGAAAAACTGAAAACAGAATAGAATTTTTATTGTTGATGATTATTAGTGTTATCTCGGCCTTTATTTATTTATTTATTTTTATTTAATTCTCACGCAATTGATTCTGCGTTAGTTAAACAAAACCACAACAAAGGTTTCTTTACCAACAATTTTTATTAGTAATCAATCCGTTATTTGCAAATGTCCCATATATACAATTTCGACAACTTCCAGTTGCAGAAGTTGCATTTATGAGGTCAGTGACATTTGCCAAGTTTTAAACTGCATAATCTTTTATATACATTGTTGTCTTTAAGATAGTTAATTAAAAAAATAATTATAAATTCGGAAAAAAAAATTTGTTGCCATAAACAATTTGTGATTAACAAACAAATAAAATAGAAATTGTAACATCCTTATAAAGGAGAGAAAGTGTACGCGTCTAAACCTGTCAAATTAAGGATTAATTGAATAAAAGAAATTAATGTTGCTTCAACATCAGTGTTGAATGGCTTTGTAATGACGAGCGTGACTCTTCTATTTATTTTATTTTTTTAAATTCTTACCTGTCATATTCTCTTGTTTTCTCTGGCCACCCTTTCGTCGTGCTTAAGACGAGCGATGGCGTGCACAGACCCAAAAAGTACTTTTGCAGTTACTTGAACACTTTTACCACCTGTTGGTTTATTGCAGTCAGTAATTGTGCTTTGCATAGGTCCTGGATAAGTATTGTTATTTGCGTCTCGTAAAGTGTATGATTTACAGCGGTCGGACATTTTTTCGGCTCTACTACAAACGACAATAAAACATCCATTTAAATTAAAATCAGTTTCATTTACCTTTAATCGGTCAAACATAACATTTTTGCAGAATTTACTAGAATCAACTATTTAGAGAGGAACCAATGTTCCACCGACACACTGACTGACTGACTTAGCAAAGTAGGCGAGTTGCACTGCAGACATACCTGATGCACTCTCTCCATCGATAGGGGGGATCAGGTGAGAGGTCGTTCTATACACTACCATTATTTATACATGTTAATAAACTATTTTAATTGCACTAGATTTTAGTTTCTCTTTCAAATTTTATTTTTCTAGTAAGTAACGTTAGTTTCCTGACCTATCGTTGAAGTCACCGAAACATTGCTCGCATTTCCTCGCCTATACTAATGTTATTTTTACCATGACTCATTAAAACAATATAAAAAAAGCTAATTATGTTTATTTCCGGTTAAAGTAAGTGAAAAGTTATGCTTTTTTACCAAAATCTTAACCCATTAACCCAGATAATTATATTTATTTTGATGTTTTAGCAAACCGTCTAAATGAAAGTGTGACAATATAAATTTGAGCGCTTTCATTAGGGGCGTGGGGCATCTATTTAAAAATTCAAGGGAAAGCTTTATTTTCTTAAACATGTCATTTCAACTGTAATTAAAAGCGCTGTCAGTATTATTATTATTATTAGAGCAAAGAGCACTCCTCGCTTTGTAGTTTTGTAGTTTTTTTGCCAAAAAAATTGTCATTTGAGAATGTCCTGGTTTTCGATGATGCATAACGCTCTTGTGTTACATTATTTTAATGTTTTTAACCCGGTTGTGTTTAATTGAAGCTTCACGGTATAATTACCAGTTTATTGAATATTTATAGCGACAATTACAATTTACGCGTGCTACCGGTTGTTTAAATTTAAACTTTTAAGCAAAGCTACTTACGTAAGTCCTTTTCGCAAATAATTACGATGCATTTGAAAGCGGAACATTATCTAATTTAATTGGTTTGTTAATTGTAATTGTACGAGGAAATAAAAACAACAAAAATGGTTGCTTGCGTAACAATGGCGTTTTTTTTTTGAGGAAGAATTTTCGCCAAAATTGATGCATTGACAGTTATAATAATAAGCTATGAGTAGTCGGTTACGGTTAGTTGCACGGTGTAGGATTTCTTGACATTACATCTAATAGAAAGCAAGAAGAGATCGAAGTCGACTTGCATGACCCAGTGCCGGGACCTGGTGCCCTGGTTTGGTCACCCACAACCAATACCAATCTCTTGATTCTTTCAGTTTCATTTTGCATATTTGTTAAATCGTGTTGCCAGTTTTTATTTTATAATTTCGCATTTTTATTTAAAAATAAATAATTCTTCGGCAGATGTTTGCTTCGAACATCGTTAAAAAGAAAACAAATTTCTCTTCCTTATTGTTATTGTACCTATAGTAGTAGTGTGTGCCAAAAATTTAAACTTTTCTTTTTATTCTAAACATTGAAAAAATAAAATAGTTTTTAGAAAGTTATTTAGTTCGAGTTGAGATATATTTTAATTAAGAAACAAAAATCTTTAATTAACACATAAAAATAATTTATTGTTTTGATTTTAATATTGTTCTTTCGTTGGTTGTTTATGAATATTTATTGCAACATTATGTTAAAATACCGTGCAGCAAATTTTAAAAAAATTTAAATAAAAAAATTTAAAAAAATTAAAGTAACAAAAATTATATTATATTTATTCTCTAGTCAGTAATTATTGATTCAGCTAAAACTTTTGCATTATTTAGTTTGTTAATTATAATTAACAAAATTAATTGACTTATATAAAAAAAAAAACTAATTAGAAAAATAACAAATGTTAATATAACAATTATAGAAAAAGAAATTCTTTTTGCGACTGCTTAATTTAAAATTGTAAAAAATTAACATAGAATAAGAAATTTCTATTAAATTTTTAATTACTTTTTACGTGGATTATCACCAAGTAAAGATTCTAAAAGTATTCTTTTTAATTAAACTTAATGCTTTGAGTATTGTAATGTTTGAAATTACTTTACTAAATATTTTTGTTTGTTTTTAGGAATTATCAGTTTATGTTATCTAACTTTCTATAAATTATAATAAAGCTTTTAAATTAAAAACAATGTTTTGTTTTGTGTAAATAAATGTATACATTTGGACATAAAATCAAATTAAAATAAAACTAAAACATAGAAAAATAGTAAATGATATTCCAATTTAAAGTGACACAGGAAATCCGAGCTTTGAAGCAGAAATGAACACACAAACTTAAGCTAAAAGAATGAATACACAATTTTAAATATTTTTTTTCTTTCATAATTTTTTAATTTATTTTAGTATACATAAATGTTTTATAATTAAATTTATTGTAAATTACAATATTTTGCGTCTTATGTGTGCTTTTTACAGACATTTTTTTGTTATAGATTTATTTCTTAGATTTCTATATTATTTATTATTTTTAATAATTCAAACTAATTATTATTGTTTTTAAGTATAGGCGCTTAAATTTTGTTTGATGATTTTTTTTAATCTACTTTTATTGTTGTTTTTTTATCAGTGACTTTAATTTAATGACTCCAAAGAAAGCAACGGCCGCTCAGAACTTTGCAGAATGGGTAATGAGTAAGTAACTAATAGAATTCAGTCTGGTATTCGATGTGTTGATTGTAATTTAATTAAAAAAACACCAAATATAAAGTACAGATACGTTTTTTCACCTGACAACGCTTAAGGTAGATAAATCGACTTACATAAATCTAAAAAATATTCTTATTTCAACCACAACATAAAAAATGAAATAAAAAACTAATAGTTCGCAAACATCATCACAGCAAAATTAATATTAAGGAACCTTTAAATTAAGCAACATCATACCCACATAAGCAGTAAATAGATTAACGTTGCATTTAGTAAATTAAATACAATACAAAAAAAATTAAATCTTTACAAAATTATAGTAATAACATAATAATAAAACAAAGTGCACCGTTTAAAACTCGTTTCATAAATACAAACATGTTGCGTACGTTAATTGTGATAATAAGTTTATATGTCTAGTCACCGACACCTAAACAAATAATTAAATATAAGTAACTTACTTCGCGTTTTTAATATGCAAATAGCTAATAGCATATCAAAAACATCCGTTTAAAATTTCGTACAATTAAGCTGATACATACAAACCTTTTTTGAACATGTAAAATCTTATGACCATTATAAAAAATTATGCTAAAAGTTTCATACAATGATTAAAACCGAAGTGCGCTAAGCTTCCCGAAACCGTTTAAATTATATTAACAAATGTGGCTGACAGGTTTTATATCTAACTAATACGGTTTGGTACTTGTATTTTTCGAAAGTCTTATTTATCATTCATTGAATTTTTTTTGTAACAAACTTGATATGATATTTTTTTTTAAATTAAATTGCCCCTTAAAAAATAAATGCATTTTACCCTAGCAAATCTCTCACAAACGACACATGAAAATAGCAATTGATTCAGCCACTAATAGCGAAGATAAAAATTTTATATAATGATTAAAACCGAAGTGCGCAAATCTTTCTGAAACCGTTTAAATTATATTAATTCTTCGTAATTATGTACCCAAGCAGAGAATATACAAACGTTGGTTTTAATTGCCTATTTACCCTAGGTTAGTGGCTGACAAGTTTGATATCTAACGGTTTGGGGGTTTGATACTTGTATTCTGTGTATGTCTTATTTATATTTCATTGAACTTGCTATGATATTAAAAAAAAAATTAAATTGCCTCGTAAAATGAAAATACATTCTTACCCTAACAAATCTCTCACAAACGACATATTAAAATACCAATTGATTTTGTTTAACGTTAAAAACAGAAATATAATAACCAGAGAACCCGTACCAAGATTTTTTAACATAACACAATAGAACTCATCTTGTTTCTCTTTAAATTGGGAAGTCTTGTGAGCACATGTACCACGTTTTGGTAGTCTTTTGGTATTGATCTCTCAGTTAAGGCTAACTTTGCCAAGCCAGATATAGCGATTCATTTAATTGCGTGACTTCAAGTTTCTTCTTTGCGGTTTTTTTCGCTCTCGACGTAGGCTTTCAAGTATTTCAATTTGTTTAGGAGAATGAGTACATAATTTTCAGAATTTTGTTAGAAGCATGACTAAAATGTAACTATAACTTTATTTTAGTTTCAAACTACTGAAAATTTATTTTATTGGAGTGTGTAAATTATGTTTTTTATAGAAATTTAATTAATTTTTGTTGTATTTTGGCATGAAATAAATTAGTGTTGTGGTATGATTTTTGTACAAGTGCTCTTAAAGAAATTACTGTTTTTAATCACTTAAATAAAATTATTGCCATTCAAACTAATGAATATGACGTATAGCAAATTGATAGAAGAAGTGGAGGGCTTTAACCCTAAAAAATACTTTTAGATTTTGGATCTGTTTTGGATGAATCTGAAGAAGAAGAAGACAATGTCAACAATATTAACAAAAACGATGTTAATATTTTACAATCGGAAATCTAATCGGATCCATAAGAAAACACATTTCTGACAATTATTCGGGATAATTTGAAGAAGTAATTAAATACTGGTGAAAAAATATAGTACCCGAAAAAGCAAGAAAAAACCGACGATTTTTTAAAGCACATAGTTTTTTAGACAATATTGCCAGCAAACATTTACAAAACCTCAAATTATAACTCTGAAAGAAATCAAACTCTTTTTGACTAAACGTACTTATAACTCTAACTTCTCACTTATACGAATTGTTTTGTCGATACTTTAAAGAAATGTGACAACCGTGCACCGACACCATAAAATATTAAATGAAGTTTTAACATGGATTTATAACAAAGGTATAATCTTAAATAAAGAAAAATATCTTATAGGTGTAATCTTTACGATGTTTGAGTCACTCCATATCGGATAATGAAATTTGTGTAGACTACGAGAGAATAATGGCTATTGTCAAATTTTTGCTTGCATTTGATAAAAACGAAGTTTTAGGTTTTTAAGCATGGTTAGTTTTTCATGTCAGTTCATTCCTAACAGATCTGATGTCTTAGAACCACTAACTTTTCTATTAAGAAAAAATTTTACTTTTTCTTGAAATCATGCTTAAAAAAAAGCATTTGAAAAAATTAAAAAGTTGGAGCAGATTTCGTGTCTTAAATATTTTGACTTCAGCTAAAAAATTATAATTTTTGCTGTTGCTTTTTCTTTTGCTATTGGTTTATGTCTTATTTAAGAAGATACAAATGTTATAGGAAAAAATCAAAAACCGAAGTACGTTACGCTCATACCGAGTGTAAAGCGTTAGCTTTGACCTGGTCATGTGACAAATTTTCTAAATATGTTTACGGATTGAAAGTCCTTATTGAGACAAATCACAAACTATTACTTCAAAAGAAAATTTGAGAAAAGCTCTAGAGCTAGAGCTAAGTCTTCTGTTTGCTGGCCAAAATTATCTACTAAAATTTATAATATAAAAAAAACTTTTTTTAAAGACAAATTTGCGGATCGTCCATGACAACAATGCAAAAAGCCGAAAAAACCTTAATAGTGTTGTAGTTTTTTCATTCCTAATTTCTTGTTTTTTTTTGTATTAGGTGATCTTTTGCGTATATTTTTTGGTTTTTGACTTTTGTTATCTTTTTCTAAACTCCGCCTGCAGTGTGACTGGATGGATTGAGTAGTTCAGAAGCACTGTTGCCGGTCCCAACAAACAACACATCAGTGGAAATAACAGAAATGGAAGTACAAAAAGCAATCCAAAGTTTAAAAAATAGAAAATTGCCAGAAGAGGATGGTGTACCAAATGAACTCATTAAATATGGAAGACAGGACCTCCTTCATTAAGTAACGATTTTATTAAAACTGATTTTTAAAACTAAAACTATAGCGCAAGAATGGAAAACTAGCATTCTCATAACTATGTTTAAAAAGGGAGATAAACTGAAACCTAAAAACTACAGGGACATTCACTTACTCGATACGATGCTCAAACTTACGACCAAAATGATTACCAATAAATTAATCCCTCTGATCAATTTGGAAGACGAACAACAACGATTCCGCACAGAAAGATCATGCACTGATGCATTATTTGTGACAAAACAGATTATTGAAAAGTCCCTTAAATATAACAAACCCGCATTTACGTGTTTTGTTGATCTACAAAAAGCTGTTGATACGGTACGACTTACAGATGTTATCAACATGTTACAAAGAAGAAATGTACCAGGCACAATAATTGAGCTAATACCAGAAATATACTCTAATGGTAAAATCAAAATAAAGTGCAATGGAGAGCCAACTGAGCTTATAAATGTAAAGAAAAGTATTAGGCAAAAGAATTCCTTAAGTCCACTACTTTTCAACGTTATAATGGATAAAATAATTAAAAACTTAAAAGACATGCCATGTTACAAAATGGGAAACAAACATTTTAATGTAATAACATTTGCGGATGACACCCTATTGATAGCAGAGAATGAAAACGACCTGCAAAGGACACTATATTAATTTAATAACATGTGCAAGATTTATATTATGCAAATATCCTCCAGTAAAACAAAAATTATGACGATTGCTAAATATCCTGTGAGATGCAAGTTAGTAGTAGATGACAAAATTATTGAGCTAATAATGGAAACAAAATATTTAGGAGTGCTGCTCACTAGTGATGGTTGCCTAGAGAAAGAAATACACACCAAGTTATGAAAGCAAATCGCATAGCAAGATGCCCAAATTATATAATATAGTGCAATAAATTATATGCTACCTGAAACAAAAAGCAAGATCCACAAAAGTACAATTAGACCGATCATCTCGTACGCAGCCGAAACACGACAAGACACCGCAAAAACAAAACAGTTAGCCGAAGTCATGAAAATTCTAGGGAGAATACAAAGGAAAACCGAACTAGACAGAGTACCCAACACGAATATCAGAAATAAATGTAAAATAACCAACATATCGGAGTGGATAACAGACAGACGAAATCAATGGGACGAACACATCAGCAGGATTGAAGATCGCGTGGTAAAGCAAGCCCGAGATAAAATACCACAGGGCAGAAGAAATATAAGAAGGCCTAAGAAAAGATGGAGAAATAGCTTGTACTAGATTTCCAGAAAGAAAGAACAAGCAATAAGCTTAAGAAGAAGAAGAAGAAGAATAAGAAAAAGAAGATCTTTTTTTTGTTTTGTCTGCAACTTTTTTTATAATTGTTTTGAGGTTCTCTTGTGTTCTATTTTCCAATAGAACATTTTTCGTTTTTTTTTAACTTGGGAACTCTTATGAACCTTTGTATAACGTTTTGGTGGTCTTCTGGGATTGACGTCTCAGTTAAAGTTATCTTTTATTCAAACGTTGTAGACTGGTCCCTCAGTTGTTTCTTGGGTCGGTTTTTTTTCCTTGAGGGTTGGTATGGTACTGCTCTCTTTTTATTTTTTTGTAATTTTTTTGAGTGTACCTTTTTTTCTACTGCTAATGTTTTGTTCTCAGGTGTGACTTTAAGCTTCTTCTGTGCTGTACATTTTCTGTACTTTGTTATTTTGTATCTTCTGATGTAGTTTCTTTTGATATAGATACGTGGATTTGTGTGCTAAAAATTCTACGTTTTTTGAGTGTTAGTTGTCTTTTTGTTGCAATCCATAATGATCCTCATCTCTGCTAGAACTATGTTATGTTAACGACTTCATTAGTATTGTAGTTTTATCCGAATGGGGTAAATTTATCATTCTAAAAAACGTTTTTTCCCAGTTGACTTTTATTTATTTTGAAATGGTTACTATACAAAAAGTTTATGCGAGAAATGCGCGGGTAAATTTTTTTTGCTGGTTTCTTGTTGTTTTTAAGAAAAAGCTCAATCTAGTATCATTTTTTTCCCACAAATTCCACAAGCATACTAACCTCTGTGATATGTTACATCATCTTCTTCTGACTATGTTTTGTTTTCACTGGTGGATTCAGATGTTAGAATATGTTGTTGACTATGCTTCTTTTTTGTTTAAATTTTTTTATTTTTTTTGTTTTGTAGTTTGTGTCTTTTTTGTTTTTTTCTTTTTATACTCGGTCAAAAAAATACGGTTTTTGTTTACGGTTTTCTTCTATTTTGTTTTTTGCAAAACGGTTGTACTTAGAATACATAGACGTCGATTTCTTCACGTTCAGTTGAAACAGCTGTGGTTGCTTGCTTCTTTCCTTTCTCAACAACGTTCTTGACACGCTGAATTACTACTGTCTTGTCGGATTTCTTAAGATCCTCAAAGACTTCACACTCTTGAAGCTGGAAATGAGCAGTTTTTGAATAGTCTTACATAAGTATTTTTTAAAAAACGTTTTCACAGCTGCTTCATTAAATCTTTGGATTCTGAATAAACTTGAGACCTTTCTGCTTCCTATCCATTCTAAACTAAAAGTTTATGCTGCATTCAATCGAATGGCAAGTTTCCAGTTTTTACAAGAACATAATCAAATACAAACTTGCGCGTTAGAGAGAACATCACACAAGAAACAATATTTTCTAATGTAGTTGCCAATAAGACGTTTTTTAATTAGAGAAGATTTTATACTTGTTTTTTCTTTCTTTATAATCGTTATTACTTCCATTTACTGAATTTATCACAGTCTTACAGATTTCGGTTTTGCAATGTTTCCCTTTAGTTCAAAAGCTCTAGCAGCTTTATTATGCTCATTTCATATTTTAAGATAGCAACCAAGCATTTTTTTATGCTTTCTTTATTGATTAACGCTTGTTCGGAAGCTTTATTTTGTGTATTTTTAATTTTTTTTTATTTAGTTTTTGCTCCATAATCCATAAATCATTGTAATTAATTGTACTAGACGCTTTTTGAAAAGTTTTGTAAAATCTCCTCTAAAAAAATACAAACTGTAAATACATATCTAAATTCTTAAGATTAAAACTAATATAGCAATTTTAAATATTTTATTCGTTTAATATCTTATTTATTTTAAAAAATTTGATGAATTTAAAATTAATGAAAAACAAGGTGACATATCAACCAATTATTTGGATTAGTTCTACATATTTGAATTTGTTTATCACCTACTTCTGAAATTTTTCTTGTGAAAGTTTACTATTAATTTGAATTCTTTGGCGATTTGAAAAATATAATTACTAGGCTAATAGTCGTATCTGGCAAATTAAAGATTGTTTACAATTAACGTTTTTGATAGTATCCGTGTTTAACATAAAAAAATTCTTAACATGAATTTCACATATGACTTTCACTAAAAATTATTAAACATGTTGTATATGTCAGTGTGATTATTGTATCATCATTTGCAATTTGTTTTTCTTTACACTATAGTATTTTCGAACAGTGTTTAAATATAAGTTTTGTAAAAGATTGTGTTTGTTGCATCAGTCAATATAAAATGTTATCATTAAACTTTGATGAGATATCATTTTGACTGTAATAACTTTTAGTACGAATTTTTTGCATAAAAGTTGTTAAACGTGTGTATATTTCTTACAATATGTAACTGTCCGTTGAAATAAAATAACTTAACATTTCACTTTTTGAACACTTTTTAGGAAGCAGCAAATTTTTAAATTTCGTATTCCAGTTGCAAGATATTTTATGAAACTTTATTCTATTTTTGTGCTTTATCGTAAACGGCATGTTAGTAAAACCTGCATGCATATGTAGTTAATAATTATTCTAAAAATCAAATCTATCGAGTAGCATTAGAAAAATGTCTGTCAAAAACAATATATAAAAAATTAATAACATATTTTTTAAGTGTGTAAAACGCAAATAAAAATAAATCGCGTTTAAATATACGTGTATAAGTTTACATTATTAACAGCGCGATTATAACTCTCAACTTCCAGAATCCAATGACCGTTAGCTCTGTCCTTAAGACCAAAGCGGAAATGACTTTTATTTACTCATTAAAAAGATGTAGGATGTAGGAACACGAGGTAAGGATTTACCTTGCGGTTTGACGATTAGGCCAGCTTTATCAAGGACGGCTGTGGGAATTTTTGTTAAGTCCGTTCCGTCAGATTCGAGCTTTATAGAGTTTTTTGCCTGTCTTAGTTACTCTGTCTAGTCGTAAGCCTAAAATTTGTGAGTTTAGAAATTTCAGAGTCGTTTTAGTTTTGTCGGAAGTCTTTAAAGGAGAATCCGGTTTTGGCACCATATCGACAGTCGAACGAAGAACAGGGGCAACCGTTTTACCCGAAGTAACTGTGACTTGCTCTATTTTGATTCGGACAGCTTGGGCGTACAGATTGCAGTTGGGCTATTGGAAAGTTTGGCAGTAACAATTTGCAAGTGGCTGGCAGGCGGACACAAGGCGAAATTCTGTTACTCCTGTTGTGGTGCGTCGTCATGGACGGCCTACTACAAGAACTAGAAAACGTAGGGGTATTTGTTTTAAGATACGCTGACCATTTTGCCATTATTACAAACGGGAAATGTTAGAGTAACTGTATCCAACATAATGCAGAGTGCACTATACACCGTCGAATATTAGTGAACCCAACCAAGAAAGCAATCCTTTGTTACAAGCTTTTTGTTATTTTACGAACCTGCACGGCCAACTCACAATAGTCGGTGAGAGGGGGGGGGGTTCACAGATAATATAGAAAAGATACTTAAGGGCGCCAGAGCTTATCCAAAGTCACTTCTGTCCCGCTCAAGACAGACGGTATAAACTTGTAACAAGATGTTAGGTTCGTAATGCTGAAAGAAACGAAAAAAAGAAACTAAATCGTTAATAACAATTTCACTTTAATTACTCTATAAGGATAAATAGATTAACGTTTGAATCGATAACAATTGGATAGCATGACCAAGAATAATTTTAATCCGAGTACAAATATAGACAAGTACTAGAATATCAGAAGTATCGGCAACACACAATACATACGTAAATTACGTTGACCTGAATAGCGAAGAGTAGATGGTAGTAAATTTCGTCTGCATACAATATGCGAAGTACACAAAATAATTAGTAATATGGCATTACTGACAATCAAACACAGTGATAATAAATTACTATATTAATGTTAACTTATCGTAACAAAGCGTGCGGGATTAATATAGCACTACCGTTAATTAATCGTTGGTAGTACACAGCATGCGCAACTCAACATAAGTAAAATTTACTACCTAACTGGTAAACAACAATATCGATAATTACAGAACTAATATTACCAAAAGTTTCGTGAGTGACCTTGTTGACAACGAAATAAAACATACAACATAAATAAACATAAAATCACTTACCATAAACACAGGAACTTCCACTTGTGCGAAGAAAGCGCTTTCCCCGACACGCAATCCTGTAAACAATTTGAATCGCAAATCGTGTCAAACTAATGCCTCACGAAATCAAGATCTACAAAAATCGTTACTTAAGGTACAAGAAAGTATATATAATATAACCCGGTTGTCGAATGCTGTTGTACCCCTTGTCTGTGGTTTAATTAGTTATAACCGTAGGCCTTATAAAAAGTTAGCATCGTCCCATCCAAATATTTGTCGAGGTTCATCATTCGTAATTCGGTATCGACTACTGTATATAGTGGGACCACAAATAGGTAGTTAATATAATTAACGTCGTATCATCCACGTGTAGCACTATTTGCCCTGGAAGGCTCCGCAAGACCCCAATTTCGTGGCGTGGAAATCGCCTTCCGCCAGCGCCCGTGTACGGCAACGTGATGACTTATTTAGCAGTAGTTTACGATATCCATTTATCGAGAATGTAACATGTGCGAAATGAAGGAACGCAAAATGGCTGTTAAAAGGAAGAAAGAATTACGAACGAATTTTTACTAAAAGACGGCAGTAGCTTACCCTGTAACGCTTCGAATAAATTACATAATTCACTTATTATAATTGGTTTTCCAGATGGTAATGGATAACATAAATATTCAATGCGTACAGACCATTTTATATCATTTACGTGTGACGATTTTCCGCCAAATGACCACCAACGAGAAAACGATCGTTAGAGAGCGTCAACCCGAATCTAATTTCACGTTGAAATACATAGGCGTACGTAAAGAAAATTTCGTCCGTAACACCTTCCGTTTAGCAAGCAACAAAAAACGCTATCGATGAGAAAGGACGTCAACTATCTGGAATTTACTCTTCATACCAGACTGACTTTCAGCGCTCGTCTAGAAAAAGTCACGAAGACGATCAGAGCTTTTAATGAAATCAAAGAAATGGTTAGTCACACATTAAAGTTAGATTAGAGTGGGATTGAAACCCACGATGGCCAAATGGTTATATACTGTAGTGACAAGACACATCATTACATACAGTGCGTTTGTATTGTAGCGAATTTATTATTATTGAAACTAATTTATTTAAACTACTAAAAATATTTTTACTTATACTAAAAATATGTACCCTTGTAAATTAACCGAACTAATTAAATCTAATAATATTTAATAAAAACAGTTACAGTATAATTTATATATAACGCTATCACGGACACGAAGCTAATGATAAAGTCACACATTTTGGAAATCCTTCTCGAGTGTTCCATATCTTTCGGTATACGTTCTAGAAGATGGATAACAACTTCTAGAAGGCTCTTGAATTTGAGAACGTTTCACCGCCCCCTCTTTAGGACTGTTCTGTCCCAGAACAGAAGGCTGGATGCGACACCGGTAGAAAGTATCGTGGCGATAGCGGCAGCTTCTTCCATTTCGGCAACTTCCTTGACCATAAAAGTAATAGTCAATGGACTTTTTCTGACCCGATATTCTTCTTGGTTGGTAACTACTGAGCAACACTTAAACGTCTGTTTCTCGGAAGACAACCTCCTACATGTTTCGAACAATTTATCTAAGCCACAAACAAGCTTGGGTACTGCCAATTTCTTTACATGGTGGAATTCTATTTCTCTCTTGAGATTCCATAATGTTCGCCACAGATTTTTGTATAACGACTTAGTACGTGAGTATTTCTTGGTGACTAAATAGAAAACGGAGCGTCTGTCACCACGTAGTCTTAAAACTTTTCCGACTGCCTTTTACTGTCTTCGTAATTCATCTAACTGCCCAAACTTTTTTTTAAACACGACTGCAACCCATCTGGACATGTCAAGATTCCCGCTCACGCAATGTGCGATGGCGTAATCTTTTTGTGTCTGGAGCAGGTTTTGTTGTTTTTCGGTGGTAACTCCGAACCTAGCTTTTCCAGAACCTCCGTATAAGTTGATAAACTTCTCGAACTTCATTTCTTCAATTTGTTTCCTGGTTCTCCTGCTTATTACTCTAATTCGGACCTGAACTTGCGTATTGTGGTTATCGCCAGCAAACGGGGCTAGACGATCGACGTGGACCAGTTTTGGCTTACTTCTGGGCGGTTTTTGGATGCGATATATGACGTCATTAATACGCTGCATGACTTCAGAGGGGCCCTCCATTGCCTTTGCAGCTTCGGCGACAAACCACGTCTCCTTTGAGGATTATACAACCAGACCATATCGCCAGGTTGAAACCCACCATTTTGCGCCTTGACCTCATATCTAGTTTTCATCCTGTTGCTGGCAATTTGTGTGTTTTTACGGACCTCTTTATGTACTTCGTCTAGCCGGTTGACCAGCTTGCTGACGTAATCTTCTCCAGCAACTTCTTTTTTCAATCTTTGCCCAAATTGGAGGTATTTCGCAACCGAGCATTACAGAGGATAGTGTTTGGCCTGTGCTTTCGTGATCGAATGATCGATATGTCATTAGGAAAAGGTGCAAGTACTGATACTAGTCCCTTTAGTGTTTGGACACTACCTTGGCTAAGTACTTGCTCATTGTTCAATTCATCCGCTCAACCAGGCCATCAGATTGAGGATGGAGAGGCGTCGTCCTATTTTTCTTAATTCCCCACAGTCGGCAAACTTCTTGAAACAGCCCAGACTCAGAGTTGCGGCCTTGATCAGAGTGTAATTCTAACGGGACTCCAAACCGGCAGAAAAACTCTTTTACTAATACGTCTGCGACTGTAGCTGCTTCTTGATTGGGTATGGCGTAAGCCTCGGTTCATTTCGTAAAATAATCCATTGACACCAAGATGTATTTATTTCCCGAATTAGATTCTAGGAACGGCGTTATTCTTTCCAAAGGGCTTTCTACATTGTATTGCTTCATGGGTGCTTTGCGCTTTCTCGCTGGATCATTTCCTGATGCGCAGACCGTGCAATTACGGCACCATTTTATGACGTCTTCTTTGCAGTTCATTCAGTAGAATCGTTCTCGCACTTTATCCAATGTCTTTTTAATGCCAAAGTGTCCTCCTGATGTCCCATCGTGGAGATGCTTTTACACGTCTGTCACCCGGCTCTTTGGCACTACCAACTGTAGTTTGTTTCCCGTGCCCTCAACACTTTCTAAGGATCGCTTAAGAAGACCGTCTTCTACTATCAAAGAGTCCTATTGCGCTTAGTACGCTTTGACGTTTCTGCCCAAAGCACTCACTTCTTCCCAGGTTGGTCGTCGGCCGCTTTCTTTCCAGTCCAGGAGTAGTCTTATTTCAGGATCGTTTTCTTGTTCGCGACGTAACTGCTCAGGTTCACACTCATCATCAACCATAGCAGTTCTCCGGAAGCATTCAACTTTTTCTTTTAGTCGCGAACAATGGCTGCAGTTCGCCGGACATTGTCTTCTGGACAAGGCATCAGCGTTCCGATGACTGCTTCCGGCACTGTGTTCTGTGTCATAGTCATACTCTTGCAGTCTCTCGATCCATCTTGCCACTTGTCTTTCCGGGTTACGGAACCGCAGTAGTCATTTTAAAGCGGCGTGGTCTGTTCTTAGTAAAAATTTTTGTCCATATAAATACTTGTAGAAATGTTTGATGGACTTAACGACTGTTAACAGCTCCTTCCTAGTCACGCAATAATTCCTTTCTGGCGTGGACAAAACCTTGTTAAAATACGCGGTAACTTTTTCTTGTCCATCTTGTACCTGCGAAAGGACCGTGCCTATGGCCAGATTGCTTGCGTCGGTATCCAAAACAAATTTTTCATCTTCTCTTGAATAACCCAAAATCGGCGAAGTGACTAGGGCCTGTTTTCGTTGATTAAAAGAATTTTTGCAGTCTTCATTCCATCTAGATTCTGCTCTTTCTTCCGTGAATTTTGTCAATAGTTTAGTAATATTGGCAAATCCGAGTACAAATCGTCTATAATAAGTGCACAACCCAAGAAAACTTTGGACCTGATTGATCTTGGCCATGCTTGCACTGCTCGAATTTTGTCTGAGTCAGCCTATACTCCATCTCTAGATACGACGTGACCAAGATATTGCATTTCCTTTTTAAATACGTGGCACTTCTTTGGGCTCAGTTTGAGATTAGCTCCACATAGTCGCTGAAACACTTCGTCCAAGTTGTTCAAGTGTTCTTTCAACGACCTTTCAACTACAATCACGTTGTCCAGGTAAACCAAGCACGTCTTCCAAGACAATCGGCTTTTTCTTTTTTTGCCAAAGAAAGTCTGCGTGGATGTTGTCGTATTGGCCGAGCGTCTCCGGTATTAATTTTATCTTTCACCACATTAGTTCTTCCTTTGGAAACATTCTCCAGCGCGAACACATCTTGATACTCTTCGATCAACACTTTAGTTTTAGCTAGCTGGTCTTGGCTGAGGTTTTGGCATTTGATGGTAAGAATGTCCAATAGATGTTGTGGACACTTCTTCGGCGACGTATCTTCGTTCGACTTCACGCATCTCACAATTTGTAATACTGGCGTGCATTGACCAACCACGACCTTCTTTTTCAACGTTACAGGATCTGAGTTGATGTTTAAGATCCTTACTGGCATCGTGTTTTTTTCTCGTACTAAAGTTCTGCCAACAAGTAGTTCCTTTTTAACTAAACCGCCCTCTATTGGTTCAATCGCGCGTATGTAGCCTTCTCGGAGATTTCCATCCAGGCGTGCCATCACTACACTTTCCGTCCTTGCAGGCAGAATTACGTCTTCACTCAATAAGACTCGCACGGTTGCCTTTTCTGACAAATGAAAAGAAATTTCTTCATTGTCGATCTTCAGGACATCGTTCTTCATATCCAAATAGAACCCATACTTCTTTATCACGTCTATTCCCAGGATAACTTCTTCCGTGATGTCGGTTACTAGTACTTGATGGTCGAGTACTCCATTTCCCAAACTAATGGTTACTTTGACATATCCGTGAGTAGGTATTTCTTCGCCCGTCGCCGTTCAAAATCGTACTGTTACTGGTGATGTCTTCTCGTTTTCCAATAAGATCTCAAGACGAATGATGATCTTTGTCGCTCCCGTGTCAACCAGTAACTGAACACTTCTTTCATTGATCTTGCCATTGAGATAAATGCTATGCAATTGCTCCCTAGACAACGCCATTTGTATGGTAAACTCCAGAGCCTGACAATCTGAGATTACTTTTTGTCTCTTTTGGTCGCCTCGTTCCAAATTTTTGAGCGCTCTTCTTGGCCTATTCTTAGGTTTAGTACGATGCCGTCGTACATGGCCTATTTCACCGCAGTTCAAAGTTGTCACTCCTCTTTCCCGAAGTATTTGTCTCCTCGATGCTTTCCAGTGTCTGCGCGGGTTTTTTGTAGTACAGCAAGGTCTATGACCGTCTCGTTGCGATGCTTGTTTTGCTGCTTCCAACCCAAAAGCATGCACCAAAGCGTCATCCAATGTCTTTGGTCGAGCTAACCGAAGAGTCTGCTGCGTTTCGTTGTCTCGAAAGCCGTTTACAAAGGTTTGAATAGCCAACTGCTCCAAGAAGGTATCTGGCACTGTAGGATACGCAAGCCGTGTTAATCTGGTGATGTCAGCCTCAAACTCTTGAAGACTTTCGGCAGCTTTTTGAACCCGACTTTTAATTTGAGCGTGGTACTCTTGTTGAAGATGAGCATCTCTATATCTTATTTCTAAACGTGAAATTAGGAGTTGGTAATTTTCTTGCAGGTGGTCAGGAACAGTTTGTAAAATTCCAAACGCTTCTCCATGTAGGGACACTATTAAAGACATCGCTTTCTGCTTGTTGCTCCAACCATTAGCTGTAGCTGCAGCTTCAAACTGCTTGTAGTAGGTTGACCATGGAACTTTACCATCAAAATTTGGTGGAACAACTTTAAACTTGTGAGTGGTTTCTTCACAATGGTCCATTATTAAATCTTCACTCGTGACGCTTCCTTCACCGTGACAATTCATTTGGGTCATTCTTTCTTCAAGCAGTTATATTCTTTCTCTCAATTTTTTCTCTAGCTTGTCTTCTATAGTTCTTGAATTTTTTAACTTCTGTTCTAATTTGTCTTGTACTTCTTCTATTTTGTCATTCACAGATTTGCAAATTTCTTCTTTTAAATTTAACATATCTTTTTGAGTTTCCTCTTGAACAGTTTTAATTTGAGTTTCTATGCTCGTTCGTATTTCTTCTTTTAAACTTCTAGAATTTTCCAACAATTTTTCTTCTATTTTTCTAGAATTTTCTTCCATTTTCTCTAAATTTTCTTCTATTTTCTCTGAATTTTTGTGAAACTTTTCTTCCCTTTTTCTATTCATCGATTCCTGACCATTTTTTATTGATTCAAGAAATTCAAATAGCTTTGCATCCATTTTAACTGCTCGCGAACGCGTCACCGGCATAAATTTAACTACGAATAATAATTTAAAACAAAATTTAACAATACTAAATTTTAATAATGCCCAAAACTGGTTTAACAGCTAAGATTAAATGCTAAAAAAACAAACACGCGAATCCTGAACTAAAGTTCTATTTATTTACGCAATCAATGTTTTTATTACGGGAGCGATATTAAATTACTTAATTGCGACCGCGCACCGTGACACCACTTGTAGTGAATTTATTATTATTAAAATTAATTTATTTAAACTACTAAAAATATTTTTACTTATACTAAAAATATGTACACTTTTAAATTAACCGAACTAATTAAATCTAATATACAAAGATAAGATAAAGTCACACACTTGTTTAACACTTGTTTACGTTAAAGTCACGTACCAGATTATTCACTGTAGGTTTATCTCACACGCGTTAACGACTTATTTATTTAGACTTGAATAATCTTCTTAACACTGCTGTCTTCGCATTACGGAAATAACTGACCTACGATTTGTTTGTTCCGTATTTATACGCATCTTTTAGTATACGTTCTAGAAGATGGATAACAACTTCGAGAAGACTCTTGAATTTGAGAACGTTTCAGTATGAAGTAATATAACTTAGACCAATTATGGCATCTATAAAGAGTCTGTTTGACATTAGCAACTTCCCAACAAGTACAGTTTATTTAGATACCAAAAGACTAGAATTTAAAAGGAACGCGCTAGCTAAAAAAGGCACAACAAGGACATATACCGGACCTAAACTTGTCCTTGGAACTAACAGCGGAATATACGAAACTATGGAAAAACTTTCCAGCGATGAGGCACACAAAACTCTACCTTACAGAGCCACAACCAAACACTCAAAATGCACTATCAAGCATGAGCTTCAGCAAACCAAAGTTTACCGATGATGAAGCCTTTTGGAATAACCTTCTAAACTTCACAAACAAAACAGAACTGCCGAGAGAGTAATAAATCGGAGGTGCACAAAAGAACCAAGGATATCGCAGTGAATGGCGCTAGAAAAACAACCTCTGGAATAAAAAAATTACAATAAATTCTTGCTAAAAAGGCTGTCAGAGGAGTAGTAAAAATGTTATTCAAAATTGTTTCATAGTCAGACAAAAAACATTATTAGAAAAATTTAATAAACAAACGAAGTACTTTTGCTAAAAAATACGGAAACTAATAAAATCAGTAAAATAACTGTATCACAGTTGGTAGAAATGAGGTTAATAAATTTAAAACAAGTTTCTAAAAATGTATTTAATTATTGACTCAAATTAGAGTTGTCAAATATTAGTTGTCTTAACATAGTTTGTTGAGTAATTGATATAAAGAGTATTAACAAACGTCAGGTGTAAATGTATGTATTTCTCACGTCAATTTACAGTTTTACTGAAATATTTTAGCGGTATTTTCCAGTGCGTGTTGCAAAAATATTTCGCGCATCATTCCTTAAGTCAACAAACAACACGTTTGCGTAATTAGAAAACAAGCACGAAACTTGTAGCACGATTCATAAATCTCGTAAAAACAGCGCCTGTTACAACATGCCTTAAGACCTTAGTAATAAAAAAAATACAACCAATTCAAATTGAGTTCAATAAAAGTAGCGGTTCTTAAGTGCATAGCATCTGATGTTAAAGTTCTAATGCCAATAGAAATCAAAACAATTCCCACAATAATTAACAGTCGTTGAAGTGAAAGCCACTTAATGATTGATTTACAAGCTTATCAGTCAACAATCATTTATTGCTTTACATCGTCTTAAGAAGTGCATATATTTTCTTCTATTGCCATATTGAAGATGCAATTAAGTTCAAATAAAATACTCAAGAAAGTTTAAGTTGGTTGTAGAAAAAGTTGCGTATTCACTTTCTAAATGTTAAAATTTACAAGATTCTCACTTTTAATTTAATTATAAATGCAGGTGTTTAAAATGCGTATCTTCCGGTGTAAAACAAATGCTCCGTAATTATCTTCATATTGAAGAACGGCTTTTTTTGAACGCCGCTTTCACTTGTTAAAATGCATCGTTTGTGTATAAAAAGTAAGTGCTAATTTTTAGTGTAAATTAGTAAAATTGCAAAATGCAGATGCGTTTTTAGTAATTTATTTCGAAGTAGGGTAATTGGTGAAGCTCAATAAGTTTTTCTTGTATTTTCTGCTTGATACCGTTGCAGAATGATTCTTCGTGTTTAAATATTGCTACAAATGTATGTCATAGTTGTAAATAAAAACAATTTTGTTTTTCATTTTGTGGCTTTAAAACTGTATTTGTGTATGGCAATTTTAACAGTAAATTAAACAATGAACGTTTAAAAAAATTGAATTAGAATAATTTATCGGTCATGACTAAAATTTTCTCTCAGTCTTCTACTTTGCAAACTCTAATTTTTTATATATATTTTCAAAGATTAAACATTTCCAGCACTTTAATATTTGACAAATAATGTAAAGAATAGTACTAAAACAAATATCAAAAGTACCGCAAAGCAAATATCAAAAATAAAAAAAGATTATAAAAGAGAGAAAAGGCGCCAGGGAAATGAGAAGCATGATACTATGATCTGGTGAAGACGCAAGGTAGCGAAGAAAATTAAATTAAATTACGATACATTTATTTATATAACTTTGTTATGAATTATTATAAAAATAATATTTTTATAAAACTCGTAAACTAGGTAATTTTTTTAAAAAAATGCAGTTTTTTTGTAAATTTTTTTTTCTGTTGAATTATATCGAGAGAAACGCAAAATCTACAAATCAAATTAAAATGTTTAGTGTCTCCCAGCATTTCCCATTCTTTTCTGCTTATGCTTTGTAGACTTAATATTCTAACGTATAAAATTTAATGTAAGTCTCAAAAACGTACTCATGGAATCTGGGGGGAAAGAAATTTTGTCTGGATAAAAATAAATGAAGAAATAAAATCCAACTGAAAAAGAAATGCGAACAAAAAAAAATAAAAAATGTAATTAGTATGTAAGGTAATTTTAAGAAAATCGGATAAGCGAATAAAAAAAACAAGAGAGCGGTAAAAAAATAGATTCATTAGAGACGAGAAAAAAAAGAAAAAATGACAATATAAGAAAAAATGGAATGAAAATTGGTCCTAAAACTTTTCCGACTGCCGGTTGCTGTCTTTGTAATTCATCTAGCTGTCCAAACTTCTTTTTAAACACGACTGCAACCCCTCTAGACTCTGGCGTAATCTTTTTGTGTCTAGAACAGGTTTTGTTGTTCCTCGGTGGTAACTCCGAACCTAGCTTTTCCAGAACCTCTGTATAAGTTCATAAACTTCTTGAACTCCATTTCTTCGATTTGATTTCTGGTTCTGCTGCTCATCACTCTGGTTCGGACCTGAACTTGCGTATTGTGGTTATCGCCAGTAAACGGGGCTAGACGATCGACGTGGACCACTTTTGGCTTGCTTCTGAGCGGTTTTCTGATGCGATATATGACGTAATTAATACGCTGCATAACTTCCTACAGGCCTTCCCATTGTTTTTGCAGCTTCCGCGACAAACCACGTCTCCTTTGAGGATTATACAACCAGGCCATATCGCCAGGTTAAAACCCACCATTTTGCGCCTTGACGTCATATCTAGTCTTTCTCTCGCTGGCAATTTGTGTGTCCTTACAGACCTTTTCATGTACTTTGTCTAGCCTCTTGGTCAGCTTGCTGACGTAATCTTCTCCAGCAACTTCTTCTTCCGATCTTCGTCCAAATTGAAGGTCGCATAGCAATCGTATTTCACGACCGAGCATGACACAGGATGGGGTTTGGTCTGTGTTTTCGTGAACGGATGATCGGTGTGCCATTAGGAAAAGATGCAAGTACTGATCCCAGTCTCTTTGGTGTTCGGACACTACCTTGGCTAAGTACTTGCCCATTGTAAACAGCCCAGACTCAAGTTGCGGCCCTGATCGGAGTGCAATTCCAACGGAACTCCAAACCGGCAGAAAAACTCTTTTACTAATACGTCTGCGACTGTAGCTGCTTCTTGATTGGGTTTGGCGTAAGCTTCCGTCCATTTCGTAAAATAATCCATCGCCACCAATTTGTATTTATTTTCCGACTCGGATTCTGGGAACGGCCATGCGATGTCAATCGCTACTCTTTCCAAAAGGCTTTCTACGTTGTATTGCTTTATGGGTGTTTTGCGCTTTCTCGCTGGACCATTTCTTAATGCGCAGACCGTGCACTTACGGCACCATTTCATGACGTCCTTTTTGCAGTTCTTTCAGTAAAATTGTTCTCCCACTTTACCCAATGTCTTCTTAATGCCAAAGTGTCCTCCTGATGTCCCATCGTGGAGATGCTTTAACACTTCTGCCACCCGGCTCTTTGGTACTACCAACTGTAGTCTGTTTCCCGCGCTCTTGACGCTTTTTAGGGATCGCTTAAAAATACCGTCTTCTACTATCAAAGAATCCCACTGCGCCCAGCACGCTTTGATATTTTTGCCCAAAGCACTCACTTCTTCCCAGGTTAGTCGTTGACTGTTTTCTTTCCAGTCCACGAGTAGTCTTATTTCAGGATCGTTTTTTTGTTCGCGACGTAACTGCTCAGGTTCCCACTCATCATCAACCATAGCAGTTTTCCGGAAACATTTGATATTTTCTTCAAGTCACGAACAATGGCTGCAGTCCGCTGGACATGGTCTTCTGGACAAGGCAACAGTGTTCCGATGACTGCTTCCGGCACAGTGTTCTGTGTCATAGTCATACTCTTGCAGTCTCTCGATCCATCTTGCCACTTGTTCTTCCGGGTTACGGAACTGCAGTAGCCATTTTAAAGCGGCGTGGTCTGTTCTCAGTAAAAATTTTCGTACATACAAATACTTGTAGAAATGTTCGATGGACTTGACGACTGGTAACAGCTCCCTCGTAGTCACGGAATAACTTCTTTCTGGCCTGGACAAAACCTTGCTTGCACTGCTCGGATTTTGTCTGGGTCAGCATTTACTCCATCTCTAGTTACGACGTGGCTAAGATATTGCACTTCCTTCTTAAATATGTGGCACTTCTTTGGGCTCGGTTTGAGATTAGCCTCACATAGTCGCTGAAACACTTCTTCCAAATTGTTGTTCAAATGTTCTTCAAACGACCTTCCAACCACGATCAAGTCGTCCAAGTAAACCAAACACGTCTTCTAAAACAATCCGCGCAAGATGGTTTCCATCAAACGCTCGATCGTTGCAGGAGCGTTACACAAGCCGAAAGGCATTACGGTAAACTGCCACAAATCAGTTTCAATCGTGAAAACTGTTTTTTTCACGATCCTTGGTCTCTAATTCTACTTGCCAATATCCACTCTTTAAATCTAACGTAGAAAACCACTAGGATCCTGACAGGGTGTCTAACGTATTGTCAATTCTAGGTAACGGGTAACTGTCCTTTTTGGTCACTTCGTTTAGCTGTCTGTAGTCTACGCAAAACTTCGTTGTTCCATGCTTCTTCTTTACGAGTACTACTGGGGATGCCCATGGGCTACTTGAATCTTCAATCACGCCTTCTCTCTTCATATCCGTAATTATTTATTCGGTTTCTTCTTTTTTTGCCAAAGGAAGTCTGCGTGGATGTTGTCGTATTGGCCGAGCGTCTCCGGTATTAATTTTATGTTTCACCACGTTAGTTCTTCCTTTGGAGCCACCCTCCAGCGCGAACACATCTTGGTACTCTTGGATCAACACTTTAACTTTAGCCAGCTGGTCTTGGCTGAGGTTTTGGCATTTGGTGGTAAGAATGTCCAATAGATGTTGTGGACACTTCTTCGGCGGCGTATCTTCGTTCGTCTTCACGCATCTCACAATTTGTGATATTGGCGTGCATTGGCCTACTACGGTCTTCTTTTTTAACGTTACAGGACTTGAGTTGATGTTTAAGATCCTTATTGGCATCGTGTTTTTTACTCGTACTAAAATTCTGCCAACGAGTAGTCCCTTTTCGACTAAGCCTTCTTCCATTGGTTCAATCGCGCGTATGTAGCTTTTCCGGAGATTTCCATCTAGGCATGCCATCCCCAAACTTTCCGTCCTTGCAGGCAGAATCACGTCTTCACTCAATAAGACTCGCACGACTGCCTTCTCTGACGAATAAAAAGAAATTTCTTCATTGTTCATCTTCAGGATATCGTTCTTCATATCCAAATAGAACCCATACTTCTTTATCACGTCCATTCCCATGATAACTATTTCCGTGATGTCGGCTACCAGTACTTGATAGTCGAGTACTCCATTTCCCAAACCAATGGTTACTTTGACTTGTCCGTGAGTTGGTATTTCTTCACTCGTCGCCGTTCGAAGTCGTACTGTTACTATTGATGTCTTGTCATTTTCCAACAATATGTCTTTGTCGCTCCCGTGTCAACCAGTAACTGAACACTTCTCGCATTAATCTTGCCATCTACTTAAATTCTATGCAATTGTTCCCTAGGCGTCGCCATTTAAATGGTAATCTTTGGGGCATGGCTCGTTGAGGTCAACTTTTTCGCCATTCGGTTGACCTGTTCTAGTCTTCTTTTGGCTTAGTACAACGTCGTCGTACGTGGCCCACTTCTCCGCAGTTCTAACACGTCACTTCTTTTCCTCGAGGTACTTGTTCCCGAAATACACGTCGCACTATGTTTTCAATGCTTTCTTCTGAGTGCGAGGGTATTTCTGCAGCACCACGGAGCTTATGGCTGCTTCGGTGCGACGCTTGTTTCGCCGCCTCGAACTCCAAAGCATGAGTTAAAGCGTCATCCAACGTCTTCGGTCGAACTAATCATAGAGTCTGCTGCGTTTCGTTGTCTAGCAGGCCTTCTACAAAGGTTAGAATAGCCAAGTGCTTCAAGAAGGTATCTGGCGCTGTAGGTTACGCAAACCGTGTTAATTTGGCGATGTCAACCTTAAACTCTTGAAGACTTTCGGCAGCTTTTTAAACCCGACTTTTAATTTGAGCCTGGTACACTTGTTGAATATGAGCATCTCCATATCTCATTTCTAAACGTGAAATTAAAAGTTTGTAATTTTCTTGTGGGTGGGCGATTTCTGCTTTTTGCTCCAACCATTGGCACTAGTTACGGGTTGAATCTGCTGGTAGTAGGTTGACCATGGAATTTTACCATCAAAATTTGGTGAAACAACTTTAAACTTGTGTGTGGTTTCTTTCCGATGGCCCATTATTAAATCTTCACTCGTGACGCTTCCTTCACCGTGACAATTCATTTCGGTCATTTTTTCATCAAGCAATTGTATTCTTTCTCTCAATTTTTTTTCTAGCTTTTGTTCTAATTTGTCTTCTACTTTTTCTATTTTGTCATTCACAGATTCGCAAATTTCTTCTTTTAAATTTAACATATCCGCTTGGGTTTCTTCTTGAACAATTTTTATTTGATTTTCTACGCTCAATTGTATTTTTTCTTTTAATCGTCTAGAATTTTCCATTAACTTTTCTTCTATTTTCTGGGTATTTTCAAATCATTTTTATTCAATTTTCTAAGAATTTTCATCCATTTTCTGCGAATTTTTGTGAAATTTTTCTTCCAATTTTCTAGAATTGTTGGGCAGTTTTTGTTCGATTTTCTGAGAATTTTCGCACTTTTTCCTATTATTTTCTTCCATATTTTTATTCATCGATTCGAGAATTTAAATTATTTTTGAATCCATTTTCACTTTTTCCAAACGCGTCACCAGCATACATTTAACCACGAATAATAATTTAAAAAAAATTAATACACTACATTTTAATAAAGCCCGACACTGGTTTAACGAAATAGAACAGCTAAGATTAAATGCTATAAACAAACACGCGAACTAAAGTTTTAATTATTTACGCAATCAATGTTTTTATTACGAGAGCGGTATTCGATTACTTAATGGTATTTACACTTAAAAAAAATTGCGAACCCGGCACCGTGACACCACTTATAACGAATTTTATTATTAAAACTAATTTATTTTTACTCATACTAAAAATATATACACGTTTATAACTAGCCGAATTAATTAATCTAAGGATATTTAATAAAAACACTTACACTAATTTATATCACTTACACGAAGATAAGATAAAGTCCGCGGATAGCTTCACACACTTGTTTACACTAAAGTCACGTACAAGATTATTCTCCGTATATTTATCTACACACAGGCGCTAACGACTTATTTATTTAGACTTGAATAATCTTCTTAACGCTGCTGTCTTCGCATTACA
Organism: Aquatica leii; assembly: GCA_035610365.1. NCBI lineage: Eukaryota > Metazoa > Arthropoda > Insecta > Coleoptera > Lampyridae > Aquatica > Aquatica leii. Next base: position 85,430,060 of record CM069437.1, on the reverse strand, counting down.
GAAATAACTGACCTACGATTTGTTTGTTCCGTATTTATACATATTTTGGAAATCCTTCTCGAGTGTTCCATGTCTTTCGGTATACGTTCTAGAAGATGGATAACAACTTCGAGAAGGCTCTTGAATTTGAGAACGTTTCAATAATAATTCTCTGATTACTGTTATTATGTTGTTACGGTTATCAAAAAATATCTTAAAATAATCATAATAAACAAACGGTTTATTCGTATGTATTTATTTTGTAAACGTCTTGTCAATCTACAGCTGATAATATAGTAATTGTTTTGACAATCCAAATTATCACTGTCAGTCAAACTAAAAGCAAGTGAATTACCAAAAATAATAAAAGATTTAATAGCTTACAAAAGTTATTATGTTATAAAAAGGCAATAATAAATGTCAAAAAATAAAAAATTTTAATTGTGATAAGTAATATGAAATGAAAACTGAAAAGAGAAGCAAATTAAAATTTATTATTAAGAAGAGGAGCAATGTTTAAATCAAGAATTTCGGTAAAACAATTATAATGACAATGAATTTTAAGAATTTAAAGATGATTGAGAAAAAAAACTTTTCTTACAGAAATGAAGAAATTTAACATTAAGATCAGAAGGAAAAGAATAACTAGTAAATAAAATATGATTAGCAAAAAAAAGAATAAGTGTTTGATATACCAGAATTTTATTTCGATCTTTTCACCAGTGCCCTACATAAGAACAATTACACGAAAAGCAAGAAATTAAATCAGATTTATCCAAAGCAGAAATAGAAGGCGTAGAACGATAGATAGTAACATCTGATTGAGAAAAATTTATAAATAAATGGAATAAACAAACTTTATAAAAAAATATTTTTTAAAATATAAAAAAATAATCAATGTTGTAAGTTAATTGCTTAACAAAATCAAATTCCTTATTAAAACTAGACCTAGAAAGAAAAATAAAAAAGAGGAATGATTTTTCTTCAGCTATTCTTGTATCTTTGGATGTTGATATTTTTCTTTCCATTTCTTCAGATGAATGTATTTCTCTTATTCGTAATTTGCACTTTTCTAATAGTTTTCTGAATGCTTACCAGATTTTCGATATTCGTTTTTTGCTTGATTTGGTTTTTAAACAATTTTTTAAGTAAAATGTAATAACAAGTAATATCTAAAATTCTTTCTAATTTTTCTTTTTTTAATAAGTTTTTGGTTTAGATATGTTGATGACTGCATTGTTCATCATAAAATTGTTTCTTTTTATTCTTTATATGATCATCTCTTTTCTATTCCTCGTCTAGTTTTAACAATGTTTTTATAAAATTCGTTTATACCATTTTTTTTCAAAATAAATCGGATAATGTTAGTATCTATAGTTCTGTCTTATGTTAATTCTTGTTCTGTTTCTTAAAAATTATTTAAAAAAATTTTATATTTCTATTTCTTTTTCTACTAATCATAATTTAAAATATTATATTTTTAATAATAAAGATTCAACTTCTTCTTTAGATAAATCTGATGTGTATTAAATTTCCTGCTCTTCTTGCAATTGTTCTTATGTAGGACAAACTGGTGGAAAGTTCAAAACAAGATTGAGAGAATATATTTAAGTATTTAAATTCTGGTATATCAAACACTTGTCCTTCTTTGCTAATCACATTTTATCTTATAGTCATTCTTTTTCTTCTGACCTTAATGTTAAATTTCTTCATTTTTATAACAAAAGTTCTTTTCTTAATCATCTTGAAATTCTTAAAAGTCATTGTCTTTATAATGAAAATTCGGATAATTGTTTTAATGAAATCTTTTATTTAAACATTTTTTCTCTTCTTAATAATAAATTTTAGTAAGCTTCAGGTTAAATTTTATTATTTTTCATTTTCTATCACTTATGGATGTGCATTTAATGTCAGTTTCAATTTAAATTTTTGACATTTGTCATTCACTTTTTATAACTTAAGTAAGCTCTTTTAAATTTAGACTTTATTCCAATTACTCTACTTAGAGATTGATGACTTCAATTATATAAACGCTGTTTTAACAATTAGTATCTTAAAGAATCTATCAAAAGCAAAAACTGCCTTTTTTAAAAGCAAAATTTTTAATTACAAAAAAGCAAATTACCTACTAGATTGTTAATTATCTTATTACAAATTCTAAATTACCTCAGTCAATAAAACATTCTATAAAATCATTTTTGTTTTAATACCAGTGATTGATAACCAATAATTTAAACATCTAAAGTAATTTGACATTTAAAACACCTGTCACGTTAACGTCATCATTTTAAAGGTTGTACAGCGTGACCTCATTTTATTTTTGACCATAAACCCATTCCGTTCTTAAAATTAATCCATGTCTTTGGCACAAAATTTTTTGCAGGCATCAAACAAAATCGAATCTACAGACGAACATGAACATTGCAATTGCAAAAAAACTAAAAGCATTAAAACAGATTTGGTTAACAACAAATTACATTCCAGATCTGGTTTTATTAAATTGGTAGAAAAACAAGTGGAAACGGTAAAACGGCGTTATGGGCCAAACGAAAATAAAGCAGTTGATAGAAGAGCGTTGAACGTTATACGGAATGAACCTGGCACAAGTGAACAGTTTCCCGTATGTACTGAAATAAAACGATGTTTTACCAGTAAAGTTATGGTAATGTTGTTTTTTACAATAGCGTTATTATATTTATGGAATTTTGTATTTAATGACATGGGTTTTGATTTTGGTAGTTTCTCATTTACCAATTCGAGGAGAATCAATAGCAAAGCGACCAGGAGTTTTATGATATACTAACATATTTAATAATAGTAAGTGTATAAGTTAATTGGCCTATTTTGCTATTGTTTTTAATTACAGATTCGTCTATCTTTACAATAAACTATAATGATGCATTTTTGCAGTAAATAATGTAACATTTATATTAAATAAAACTATTTTTTCACAATCACGAAACGGCAGTTTTATTTAATCCAACGGCTGATGGACTGCTTTTGCACTAGCATCCCACAAGTTACCCTACTAGATTACCTAGATAACGTCATCCTGCTGTCAAAATCCAGTAAAGACCACGTGAAGGATCTATTCCAAAATTTGTCAAAATCGCAAAACCATTTTCAATCCTGTTGAAGAAAAACGCAACATGGGCTTAGGAGAACTAAAAACATCTGCGCCCAGTTTACGTCAATCGAAAAAAAAACGAAACCAGTAGTTACGTCCTCGCGCCGTACTCTGCCAAGAGGAAGGTCCAGACGAAAAGCCAGTGAAATATGCAAGCAGACTCCTGTTGCCAATTGAGAAAAACTATTCAACAACAGAGCGGAAAGCTATTGCCATTATCTAGGCTGTACGCATGTTTATGTACTCGCTTCGGCGGTACATATACTAAAATTGGAACGATACAGAGAAGATTAGCATGGCCCCTGCGCAAGGATGACACGCAAAATTATGAAGCGTTCCACATTTTTAACGAGGACAGCCAGAATAAAATATCGCAAGCCTTAACATTAGGGGAAAAAGCTGGAACAAACAGACATGAATCTTTCAAATCGGAGCTCGGACCTGCATGGGAAAAGGTGAACAGGAAAAAAAATAAAGTAAAGAAAGTTGCTGCTAAGAAAAGCAAAGAAAACGCAACATAAAAAAGAGAAAAAATTAGTTCGGGAAAGTACCAGAGTATGTAGGAGCAGCAATGAATCGAGCGAAAATAGGGCAACCCGAAATAATTGAGGACAAGAATAGGAGCGACAAAACGTAGATATAGACGCGAAAAACAAGGATCGGAAAGAACGGGAAATTGAAAAACTGATGCATAACTACAGAATAGTCATGAGCTTAGTGCCGAATAACAGTAGTACAATTACGGTAGACGACAGACGTCAAATACGGGCAGCCATGCACGAAATCAAACTAAGAACTATGATAATGATAGGAGTGGCTAAAGAGCGAAGACATAAGCAAATATGACAGAAAGGAAAATAAAAAAACAAAGGACACAAGGAAGCTACGCAGCCGCAGTGAAAATTAGACAAACAGAGATAACGGCACAAACTTAGAGAAAAAATTGACCCGACAACGCATAAAATAGCGGTAAGAAACTTTATAAACACGAAAAAAGAGTGATCGTGAGTTGCGAAATGCGGAAAGATTCCGAAAACATCGACGCGTTGATAAATCAAAACGCAGGACAAACGCTGAGTGGCAAGGAAGTAAAAGGAGGTATGCCTTGCGTAGTGATAAGGAAAATCAACAAAGAACTCGACAAAGAAAGTTTAAAGGAAAAAATAGTAAGCTGCAACCGAGATATAAGAGAGAAACTAGGCGGCGACGATAACTTTAAAGCAGCTCTAAGAGAAAGGTATAGGATAGGAGGGAGAGGAACGAACCCCTACGTCAATGTAATCTATAAAGTAAAACCGGAACTGCGGAAACTTATAGTAGGAAAAAGAATAAGCCTAGGATGGAGTGGAGCGGACGTGAACGATCACTTTTTGCTATTACAATGCTTCAAGTGTTGGAACATCGGCCACCGCAGCGTACATTGTCGGCAAAAGAAAAACATTGGCGGCAACTGTGCAGAGGAAGGACATAGAAGCAGCAAATGCCGCGAAAGGGAAACTGTGAAGTGTGCACTCTGCACTAGATTAAACGGCACGAAAAGGGAACAGATTGACACCCGACATCGACCATGGGATAACGAATGCCGAGGATTTGCCTGCATCAGTTATAGCCTTAGAAACAGGATCGACTATAGAAACTAAACATGGACAGACGAAATAACAAAAACGACAGAGACGACATTATTCGCTTTCCGCAAATCAATTTGGGACGAGGCAGAGCCGCGACGAGAAACCGATTAAAAACAATGAAAGAAGATAACATCGACATATGTTTTATACAAGAACCTAACGTAAAGTATAACAAAATCGCGGGCTTCCCTAGCAAATATAAAATTTTACAAGGAGCGACGGAAAAACCCAAATGTGCCATTGTACACACCAAAGACGACAGAACGTCTACGTTATTAGGAAATTTGTTAACAGACAGCATAACGGTGGCGGAAGTGAGAACGGCAAAAAGAAGCGACGATTTTTTTGCAGCATCGGTTTACTTTTCGCCGACGGGCGACGACGCAACTTTATTAAGGCAACTGGAGAGGGTGCTGGACACTCTCAATCCGGATGCAAGAATACTGATAGCCGGAGACTTTAATGCAAAATCCCCTTTATGGGGTAGCAAGGTAGAAGACGCGCGAGGGCGCACTCTCGCAAACATCGTAGAAAATAGGAGATTGGTAGTGTACAACGAAGACAGCGAACCGACATTTGTGGACCATCGTCAACGTAAACATGGGCTCCGAACGCGATTACGAAAAGGTTACCGAGTGGAAGCTTAGTCTGAAGGAAACATTGTCCAATCACAAAATGATCGTGTGGAAAACGGAAACGCGAAATAATGTATAACGAAAAAACGAGACTCAAAGGTTCTGCTACAAAAAAGCAAAATAGAACAGGTTTGAAGAAACCCTGGGGGAAAAATCAATGGAAATCGAAAGACTGCTCGAAGGCCGTTACGACGATATAAATCTTGACGAAGCGGCTCAGAAGATGAACGACGCGATAAGGTACGTATGCGAAGTCTCGATGCCGGCGGTGAAGCATTTTAAGAAAACCGTACCGTGGTGAACCCCGGAATTGATAGAACTACGCAAGCGAGCAAATAAAGCAAAGCGAAGAGCGCAAAGAACATATAACGACAGAAAAGAGGAATAAAGAGAAACCCGCAGGGTATATGAAGACGCGCTAGAGAGCACCCGAACCCTAAAATGGAAGGAATACTGCACTAAAAATGCAGAAAAAGATCAGGGTAGCATACAGGGTTGTAAGAGGGAAAAAGAACGGGAAAATCGGTTTAAATAACATCAAGCTACCGGACGATACGTACTAAAGAATTTTTTTTCCGACGACGACGGCCGACAGGACGACCGCGAACACGCGGCAATAAGAATAGCGTACGACGAACCAAGAACGAACAACGAACCCCAAAGCTATAAAGAAATCACGATAGGAGAGATCGCGAGAGCGCTCGGCAGAATGAACCCGAAGAAAGCTCCCGGACACGACGGAGTACCACCGATAGCAGCAAAACGAGCATTCGAGATAGTCTCGCACATCTGGACCCGAACGTTCAACCTTTGTTTAAAGAAGGGCATCTTCCCGATCCAAACGATCAGGTTCATTTCGAAACCGGGAAAGGAAGACATGATGAAACCTAAAAGCTTCCGTCCTATCAGTCTACTTCCGGTGATCGGTAAGGTCCTTGATAGAATCGTTGCTACGCAGATAAAGCACCACGTGAGAAAAGACGGAGGATTCCATCCCGATCAATACGGGTTTGCGACGGGAAAAACAACCACGGACGCTATAAAAAAAATAAAGTTCGTTAAAGAAAGTAAAGCCAGAAATCATTACTGCACCGCGATCTTGAAGGGGCATTCGATAACGCGTGGTTCGCAACGATAATAGCAGAAATGAAGCGAAGAAACATTCCGATCGATATAACCGACATAACAAAAGATTACTTCCAAAACAGGAAAGCTCAAGTAATACTGGCTAACAAGACGAGAAGCAGAAGAGTAGAAAGAGGATGCCCCCAAGGCAGTTGCACCGGACCAGTCTACTGGAAACTGGTGTACGACACAATTTTCAGCATTAGACTTCCGGAAAACTGTACGCTCGTCGGGTATGCCGATGACACCATGCTTCTCGTAACCGCGCACAGTTTTAAACCACTAAAAGCAACTGCAAACGAAGCACTAGCAGAAATAAACGAATGGGCATGACAACAAAAGCTAAATTTTAACGTTGCAAAAAGCAAAGCGGTTTTTTACGGAAAACGTCCACAGCAAGAAAGGTCAACTTTTGTTCTGGGACAGGGCAGATTATAGTGCAAGGAAAATATAAGATATTTAGAAGTTTTAATTGACAATAAATTAAACTGGAACCCGCACATCGACTACGTGGCCAACCAAAGCTGAAAACTTGCAGGCAAGATCGACTCGGCGGCCTCGTTGACGTGGGGTTTTAAAGGTAGGTCGGCAGGAAAGATTTACGAAGGAGCAATTCAACACGCCATAACGTACGCGTGCGAAATAGGGCTGGAAGGTTGCAAAGTGAAAAGCGTCAATAAACTTCTAAGCGCTCAGCGAATATTAGCAATAAGAGGCGCACAGGCTTACAGCACGGTTTCTACGGAAACCGCACTAGTTTTGAGCGATTTACAGCCGATAGATTTATTGTTACAAAAAACCGCAACGCTAAAACGTATCGAGAGATCGAACCGAGATATCAGAGGGCAAACCGAATTTGACGACATCGGGTACATAGGGCGCGAGATAGAAGGGAGAATAGCAACCTTCGAGATGGGCCACCCGGTAGACCTAGGATCCTTCCGATTCCAACTTGAAGAGGAAAACATCCCGGCCTGGCGGTACTACACAGACGGATCCGTATTTGAGCAAGGCGACGCGGGAGCAGTTTTCGTGCTGTTCCAAAACGATAACGAACTAACCGCAAAAAAGATGAAGTTGGCGAACGGCTGCACGATCTTCCAATGTGAATTAATCGGCATACGTGGGACATTTTAACATTTACTGAGGCAGACGCTGGACATACCGGAGAGAGCAGCAATCGTATCCGATTCGAAAGCTGCGCTTGAAGCTCTGACGAGCGTTTCCAGGCAAACGGAGGTGGTCTTCGAGGTCTGAAGACTCATAAGACAAGCAAACGACAAAACGCGATTAGAGTTCCGCTGGACCAAAGCTCACGCGGGAACAGCAGAAAACGAACGAGCCGATCAACTAGCGAAAGAGACAGCCTTAGCCGACGACATCGACGTCGAATATAACCGAACCTAGACGGGACGAAATCACGTAGGAAGAAACGGGCGCGTCGAACTTAGATAAGATTTAGCTAGTAATTAATTTAGCGAGTAGAGGTAATTAATCAAATAGAGGGACGGGTCGGCGCGCACAGGGCAACACGGGAGGAAGGCTTATTAAATTAGGTTAGGTTTAGGTTTTCTAACGGGCCCGGCTCAGCATCGTGTCGCTCGTCACCCACAAAAAGGGAGAGGGGTGCGGCCGGCGCCGTGACACGCGACCGCAAGCGAATGGAACGGGGCACGAGCACTGCCCGGACGGGACGCATGAGACGAGGCTGGTCTCTTTCAGAAAGCAAGTAAGTTAACGGGGCCGAACCGCATCGCTTCCGATGCGATCGGGATAGACACTAGATCTTTTCTTACCCGAGAAAAGTTCGAACCGCGGACGCGACCGGTGTACGGACGGGGGGCTAGAGTTAGGACTCGACGGAGAACAAGCTGCGAAAATCGTACATCGTCGCCCTCTCGAGGGTGAGAGACCGCCTAGACGGGACGCGGTTGTAGCTGCTTGTTTTGATAGAGAGTCAACTAAAATTAATTTAGGATAGACAGATCGTAGAGTGTTGACAGGGTCCAACGGCACCAAAGGACAAGAAGCATCACGCGGACGCCAAAGTGCGGCAGTAAGGTCACGGGCCTACGTAGTGTTGAGTGCGTTGGGATAACTTTGCTGTTAATTTTATTTTAACTTTATTGTTACCTTATGTTCTATTTTATGTTCATTTATTTATCAACTTTATTTGTTTTATTTCATTCGAATTGTTGTATTTATTTTATTACTTTATTATTACTTTTACTTATTTAAATTTTTGCACCTCACGTTTTACGTTATGTTCATCTACTTATCAACCTTATTTGTTTTATTTTATTTCATTAGTTGTATTTGTTTCTTACTTTGTTTTTACTTTAATTTAATTTAATTTGTTTATTCACCTTCACTTATTTTGCTTTGTTTTTAATTTGTTTATATTGATTTTAATTTGATTTCATTTTTCTTTCTTTGACGTAGCCAATAAGATAGCATAAGTTAGGCTAGCATGTAAGTGGACGAGCTGGAAGGAAATGCAGCGAAGCTAGATGCACCGAAAGGAGCATCTATCTTTGACCTGCAAATCCGGAAAGTTACAACCAGAGGGACTGGAGCAGGTTAGGTTAGAAACAGTTTTTAATTATATGTAATTTAAGAAAAAATTAGGATAAGTAGCATTGTAATGTATGATCATTTGTTGTAATATTGATTCAGGAGGAGATGTAATGCCGAAAGGCGGTGCATCTGCATGCTGCAACCAGACGATTGTAGTATATTGAGTAAATAAATTGTATTGTAAGCATGTTCAGAGGTTACCTAGAAGAAAACTCGATACACGTGAGGACATACCACCAACCACTAAAGTGACTACTAACGCTGAAGTTGAAAACGGAAAAGCTCGCCCGTTGGGCACTAGCACTTTAATCCTATGAGATAACTTATACATATATCTCAAAAAAAATGAACGTGGTAGTAGACGGGTTATCACGAGCACTTTGCCTACACGAGAAAAAAAAAGAATGCCTCGTGTGTATGGTATCTATTGACATCCCTATAAGGATGTATTCTAGTACGCTCCTAAAGTCGACATCAAAAAAGCTTAGCAAGTAGTCCCAGCTCAGAAACGCAAGGCCATTATAAAGGAATACCCTGACTCCAAACAACCTGAAGCCAACGGGTCTAATGCAGATGCCACCCCACCAATTTGAGACACTTGGCATCGACTTGTTTGGGGCTCTACCGGAGACTCTCAATAGAAAACAAATATATTTTTAAGAGAAAATATATAATGTCGCGATGGGTAGAATTGTGTTCGCTTAATTAGCAAGGTATTCTAAAAATATAGCATGTCACGTAGAGTTTGCAGCAACAACGTTATACAGTTTGTAATCGGGCTAATGCAGCACGTTGCCTATTGCTTAAAGATCCAACAGAGTCTCACTTCAGTATATCATCCACAAACAAATCCAGTGAAACGAAAAGAGAAAGATGTCAAAACTCAACTAGTCGTACTAATACAGCGCACATACGACAACTGCCCAGACAAACTACCAGCTACCAAGTTGAAAGGGAACTAAAAACCACGGATGACTTGACATCATCAGACAAGCAAAATAAAATATCAAACAGGCATAGGATCGTGCCAAGAAAGTTACAGATCAAAGAAGAAGTGACACCCCTGCATTCCAACCAGGTGACTTCTTATGGGTTACAACGCACTCACTTAACAAGAGGACACAAAATAATCAGCAAAGTGACGCTGTAGGTTTTCTTCGTTTAGTTTTAAATAGATACAAAAATTGATTAAGAATTACCGTAACTTCGAACTCCATCACACAGTACTGAACTAACGTGCAGTTGTGACACGTTACAAATCGATCATTGTACTTAAGTAACACCACGTAAAGAAGGAAAATATTATAAACATATCCATCAGAGCTTCGTGATATAGAATAGTAATAGTCACTAACTCTTATGTAATTATAGTTGGCAAAATGAGTAGGTAAGCTTATGTGCGACGATTGTGGGCTTAATTCTGACTGGAATATACTCTAATTGATACAAACTAACACGGCGGGTAACTCAATTACTTAAATGTTACGATGTTGTGAATTAGAAAAAGTAATTAATATTATAAACACAAGTAATACACGCTGAAAGTTGAATAAAATAAAATTACAAGCTACATATGAGCAAGTGGTTTTCCAAAATGATACCTGATTTTGTTTTATAGATTCAACGTCGTAATTATCATATCGTTATCTTTATGATCAATCAGTAATAAAATTTTCTCTAGTTTATAGCTACAAAATTGGTTAAATACTAGTATCCTAATGAGCGAGTATAACCTTTTACATCAAAACTATTAATTTCAGACCTCATCGGGGCAGTGCCGTCGAGAAGCCAATGCCGTCGTGAATTTTATTAAAAATTATTATTCAGAACAAATACGTAAATAACGACATGTAACAATTTTGTGCATTGTTTTCTGTTATTTCTTCTTTATAGTTTAAAAATGATTTTTTTCTTATCGGAAAGACGCTCTGAAGAACAGTTCGTTCTCAGCAAAAAGTAGCCCTGGCAAGATCCTCGAGAAGGCGGCCTCACGTAAATATAACTCGAGACACCCGAGAAAGAAACACACGGCCCAAAGAGGATTATCAAGAAGTGGTAAAGATGCAAGCTGCAATGTCTTGCGAAACGTCAGTTTGTTTGGGTTCACAAACGACAATACGGCAAAGGCCAAGTTCTACTTCTTGTTTTGGCTCTCAAGAAGAGATTCGGACCAAGCCTAAGTCTGGGTGTTTAACTACGAAAGTCGCTTATAATCATAAATCGAGAAAACCTCCATATATTCTTTATATAGTCTTTGTGTTTCATTTCTACGTTAACTACTTTGGTTTACTACAGTTCTCCATAGTTAACAACAATGTCACTATTTTTTATTTGGCACATAAGAACACATTCCAACTTTGTCATTCTCGCCAAACCCAAATGTCAAAAAAATGTTATTCTTTTATCTTACTTTTCTATATTTTGTTTAGTTTAGAGCATCCGTTCTCAACCAGTGGTACGCGTACTACCGGTGGTACGCGGGGACGTTTCAGGTGATACGCAGTTATATATTAATAATAACAACAATAAAAACTGTTGAATGTGAATAACACGATGCAACATTTCCGCGTGAAGAATACAATTCCTTCATCTGTGTTTTACATAGAATAGTGACAGTTTTAGACGTACGTGAATAGGCAGTTTTATACGCGTCATTAATTTTGGCTCGTCCGAGCGCAGGTATTGTCGCCCTGACGTGCAGTGTCAACGACTCCCGAGCCTCTGGCCGACCGAGCTGACCTTGACGCTACACAAACAACCCAAGTGACTCAATTCCTTCTCACACTCCTCACCCCCCGCCACTCATCACGACCATCTCACCCCGTCAGTGGCATGAGCTGGTCACGTTCTCTTGTGTTACTTTCTCACCCAGTAGTTTCATTCTGATGCCAATGTTAGCTGTTTTTCGATTGTGTTCCATGAAGTGAAGTTTAGTTTTAGTTTTTAGTAGTAATTCAGCATTAGTTTTTAGTGGACATAATGAAGCGATATTTGACTAACCCCACCACCTCTAAGGACAGTCAAAAGAAGATTAAACCTCCGGCAAATCGTAAGTACGATGCTGCGTATTTACAGTTAGGATTTATAGTAAAACCTGGCACAGAAAATATCGATAATCCTATTCCACAATGTGTTGTATGTTCAGAAACACTTTCAAATCAGAGCATGAAGCCTTCCTTACTAAAGCAGCACCAGACTACTAAGCATCCCGATTTGGTTGACAAACCTATTAAATTTTTTGAAAGAAAATCTGAATTGTGTAAGAGAGGAAATCAGTGCATGGCAAAATTTGTAAATATAGACAAAAAACTGGTCAAAGCATCGTACCTTGCCAATTACAGAATAGCTAAAGAAGGAAAACCTCATACAATTAGCGAGACACTTTTACTTCCGGTCGCTAAGGATATGGTCGAGGCAGTATTAGGCGAAAAGGCAGTAAAGGAAATCGAGAAAATTCCGTTGGCGAATGACACAGTAAAGAGGCGAATTGTTGAGATGTCTTCGAGTATTGAAGAACAGCTTTTACTTCAACTGCGCGAATGTAATTATTTTGCACTGCAAGTAGACGAGAGCACAGACAAAAAATATGGCGCAGCTTCTTGTATTCATACGTTTTGATTATCAAAGTGAAGTAAGGGAAAAATTTTTATTTTGCAAACCTTTTGTATCAAACACTAAAGCTGAAGACATATTTAATGTCATAAATGAGTACATTATGAAAGCGGGAATATCATGGTCTAAATGTGTTGGTTTATGCACAGACGGAGCAAAAGCTATGTCGGGTTATTTAAGTGGATTAGGAGCAAGAATAAAAAAAGTTGCTCTAGAATGTCAAAGTACTCACTGCGTTATTCACCGAGAAGATTTGGCTTCCAAGGGTATACCTGCCAACCTTAAGTCTGTTTTAACGGATAGCGTGAAGGTCTCTTTGATGTGTGAAGATATGGGTGGAAAATATCAAACTCTCCTCTTACATACCGAGGTTAGATGGCTGTCACGAGGCTATTTGAACTGAGGTCAGAAGTCTTTAGGTTTTTAAGTGATCAAAATCATGACATGAAACACTTGTTCAATGATTATCACGATTGGCGTATTTGGCTGATATTTTTGATAGGCTTAATATCTTGAACATGGGACTTCAAGGGCCAAGTACAACAGTGTTCACTACCAACGATAAAATATCATCCTTCAAGAAAAAGTTGGTTCTGTTTTGCTCTCAAGCACAGGACAAGGATTTCTCTGCATTCCCTACTCTTGCATCATTTTTGAAAGAAAATGATATTTCTCTGAAGCCAGAAGTGACTGATGATATCACTAGTCATATGGAAGCCCTTCAAACGAGTTTTGATAACTATTTTCATCAAGATTTTTCTAAATATGAGTGGATTAGAAATCCATTTTCAGGGAAATTTCCTAGTCACTGAAAAGAGTGTTTGATCGACCTTATAAATGACAGCTCAATGAAAGATGCGTTTAAAGAAAAATCTTTAATAGACTTTTGGATGGGGACAAAAACTGAATATCCATCAGTGTTCAAGCAAGCAATAATCTTTTTACTTCCATTTATAACCTCGTACTTATGTGAATCGGGCTTTTCAGAACTGCTGTACATACAAAATAAATACAGAAACCGCATTAGTGTTGAAGAAGACTTAAGAATCAAGTTGAGCTCACTCAACCCAGATATAGAACATTTGGTCATTGACAAACAACAACAAAGAGCTCATTAGGATCTGTTTAAATTTTAATGACTGTGTTTAATGAACTGATTTAAGATTGTTTGTAATGTATGATACATTTTATTTTGTATCTAAGTAAATTCTATGTACATACATACATACAGTTGTAGAATGCATTTTTATTTTCCTAAACATGACCAAATGTAAATTATATATAATTATATATTATATATAAATAAATAAAAATAAAAATATATATAAATATAAAGTGGTAGGTCAAAATCTCTGTAAATTTTAAGTGGTACGTGGTTACTAAAAGGTTGTGAACCGCTGGTTTAGAGAACTTACTACAGTGATTGATTAGGTGCTTCGCACATTACAAACCCACCAAATCTTAACGTACACGCATATAAAAAAAATTAGAAAGGAGGATTTTACGATGCTAATTTACACTGTTTTAGTATATCGTCTTAAGTTTGTATTCATTAGGTTATCTATAGCTTTTCTTGCTTATTTTAAAACTAACACTGCAATAATATATGCATTTGCAAAGTTTAATTTTTTTAATTTGTTTTTAGAAACCGAATTAGAATTACCGCGTTTTATTACGCAGTTTTGTATATTACGATAAAGAAAATACCAATGCAACTATTATGTCATTTTAAACATCTTACAATAAAACAATAACATTTCAGTAATCAAAGTTTATTTTTAAAGTAATGAAACGTATTATTTATAAATAAAATCTACAAACACTTTACAAACGTTATAAACGTGTAGATTTTTTCATGCTCTGTCAATAATATTTGCCACCGTAATTGCGTTTTTAACATTAAGTTTATGTTTTTGTTTCCTGACTATATTCCTAATTGCTGAATCTAGAAAGCCATTTTGCGTTGCAATTTGATTAAAATACTTACTCCGTAGACAAGGTGGTGACGAACTTAAGATAAACTGATAGCAGACAAATAAACATGAATAAGATATGGACGTCTTACAGCCGCGTCTCTTGCGGTTTTTAATAGTGCGTTTGTGTGATCTACCTTTACGTTACTAAATGTAAATGCAGGCTAAATGCACAAGGCTTACGTCTATTAGTAAGTTAATTTTGTTACCCGGCAGTGGCAAGGAGTAACTGAGGTTCGGGGTAATGGTGTTGCAAGTAAGTGGATCTCATAGTGAGAATCGGAAGATAATGTTTGTTGAAAATTATAACAAACTGAATCTTGTTGAAGTTATAATTTAAATTCCGCAACCTGCTTTCGACATGCATAATGCCACTAAAGTCCAAGAACGAATGCAAATTGCCAATAGTACCTGATTGTTTAGAGTTTCGATGACAATTGAAAGCCTTAAGCTTATCATAAAGAGATTTTATTAGTAATTCCTTTAAGCTCATCACAAAATAAGTGACCTATCGTCTTGAAAAAAGGAATAAGTTGACACAGCTATAATATGGGAATGTTGATATGAAAAACTGCATGACACGGTCGTACGAAAACAAGCACTTGGCTGTTTTAGCTCTGAACAAGCTGATGCAATTGAAGATGGATTGCAGAAGGTCATTAAAATTAATCGTGTTGCAACCAATGCGGGTCTTTTCACCAAAGATCGAAATCAACTAATTGATGTAAATTAAACTTCTAGAGAGCAAATCTGTTGGATTAAATTTAGTCAAAACATGGTACTAGATACAACTAAAAGTCAGTTCTTAAATGTCAGCAATTCGATTGCAAACAAAAGTTTTTGTAAGATTCAGGAGCTTGTTCAACCAACCCAGAACTATTGTAGAATCCGTTCACAAGAAACAGTACGTGAATTAGATATTCAATGTCTTGTGAACACAAACAAAAAGCTTCAAAAGCAAGGTAGCAAAGCACAGCTCTAACTTTGGAACCATGAGTGGTTTTTAATGGTCAATGATCACGACAAGACAAATTCTACTTATTGATGATGTGATTTGGAACGGGATCATCCGAAGAGAATCTCTCCAACCAGAGCCGCTGAAGCAGCATCTTGCCTAGAATTGTACAAAGAGACAGAAATCCCAAAAAGTCAAAAATTTTACCAATGTTTGAAAGTATAACTCGCTTAGTAACAATGGTAATCTAAAAAGTCTGCGTTAAAAGATAATTTACATAGAAATCCTCTTTGATGACTTTAAAAACTTTGAGAAGGAAATCTTTGCAGCTGAAATGGCCCAAAATGAGCAGAGAGTGTACTTTGCAAAGGGAGACTGTTGCGATAGACGTCAAAGAACGCGCTGTAATAACTGCAGTGAATTTGTGGGTAACATACGCTTACAAGAAAACTGTCACACTGACGTTGACTGCTTTGAGTGGAAGACTGAGCTTCTTACTCACATTGGGTTTAATAATGTTAGATTCTGCGTCAGAGTCAAGCAAAATACGCAAAGAAAAAGACCTCCCTTATAATTAACAATGTTTGCCTTATCAATAGGTAATAAAACCTAAATGGTGTTTGAAGCAAATGTAGAAATGGATTGGCTGCTTGAAGCCACAGCCTCTGACGGTGAGAACGTTGTAGTGTTAGGCTCTTTGTGTAACAACATATGAGGTTGCTAGCACGTACGGCAATTAAATTTAGATCAACATTGTGGCGCTGAAGAATCTTCGCTAAGATTCAGTTCTTTTATTGTTTTCTAGGGTTTCTCTCTTTAGACGTGTGAGAATGGAGTTTGCCAGTTATCAAATGAATTATAAGTGTATCGAAAAGATCTTTTGTTTTTGTTAACGATTTCAATGCATTGACGTGTTTGAATACAATCTCATAAAGATTCCAAATCTTCTTTCCAAATTTCTGTCTAAGCGACTTTAAAAGAGATTCTATGTGGTTATCAACCAACATTCAAGAATTGTTCTAGCCCTCGTAGAGATGATCTCAAGCTAGCAGATAGTTTTCTCTTAATAATTCTAGAGATTTAATTAAAAAATCAAATCGTTTTTATGAATTAATCTTTTGTACAAGTGTTTATAGTCAGTCAGAGCTCAATTTCGGCTTCCACCCTCTGTTTCTGGGAGAGAAAATTGGCTAGCTGGCAGCAAAGATACTTAGTGTTTGTTCAATAAAAGCTAGCTGCCGCTTTAGAGATTCCATTGCCAGAATTAAAACACATTAAGAATAGTAATAACATTCTGCTGAACTTTCATTGTTTATTATTTTGAAATGAATATACACAACGTTTCGATTGCTGTGTTATCTGCAATCGTCATCAGGTGAATACTAACAAACTTAGAAACTACTGGAGCTTATGTACTAAAGACATGTTCGATGAAGCGTTCAAGCGTACAAAATCAATTTAGCGTAACAGATTAATTAACAAAATTACTTAGTAAAGTTTAAGTTGTTTTAGAGGTTCGATAAGTGGTTTCCATATGTTGCTTATCTCGACACTTGGCTGGCTGAAAATTTCTTTGTTGTTGTTGATGAATGCCGCTTCTTTAAATTTCCGTTTGTACCAATGTTCCTCCCTGTGTATGATTTTTGCTTCCGACCATTTCTATCACCAGTAGTCGCCAACATATACATGAACTGGTTTGAATCCCAGGCCATAGAGAAATCAAAATTCAAACCCAAAACATGGCTTAGATATGTTGACGATACCTTCATAATTTGGAACCACAGTAATCGGCAACTAGACCTTTTTCTACAACATCTGAACAACATCAAACCATCCATCAAATTCACTATGGAAAAGGAAAAAAGAACTCACTTCCTTTTTTAGACGTTCAAGTAACAAAGAACAAGAAAATTATGGAAACGACTGTCTACAGAAAACCGACACACACCGGTCGATATCTCAACTTTGAATCCAACCATTCCACATCTACGAAGAGAGGAGTAGTAAAATCTCTAATCGACAGAGCGTACAGGTTGTGCAACACAGAGAAAGGGCTACGAGAAGAAATCAAAAACATTAGAAACGATCTAAGGCAGAATGGTTATCCAGAAAAGATTGTAGGAGAGCTTTTACGGAAAAAGCAATTGAACACCATGGGACAACCTAAAACAGAAGAACTGCCCAATTCACTGCTGAGCATCCCATATGTCAAAGGTTTATCAGAATCAATAAAACGTATAGGGAAAAGCTACAACTTAAATACAGTGTTCAAATCATCGACCACCATTAGGAGGATAATTTCCAACACAAAGCCACAAACAAGTCGAGATTCCCAAAACTGTATTTACCAAGTTCCATGTGGATGTGGCAAATCATACGTGGGGGAAACCAAAAGACCACTTGACATCAGACTGAAAGAACATCAGACGCACACACAGAGAGGAGAGACTTCTAAGTCCGGCATCGCGCAACATTCGTGGGATAACCAACATCGAATGAAATGGTCGGAAGCAAAAATCATACACAGGGAGGAACATTGGTACAAACGGAAATTTAAAGAAGCGGCATTCATCAGCAACAACAAAGAAATTTTCAGCCAGCCAAGTGTCGAGATAAGCAACATATGGAAACCACTTATCGAACCTCTAAAACAACTTAAACTTTACTAAGTAATTTTATTTGTTAATTAATCTGTTACGCTAAATTGATTTTGTACGCTTGAACGCTTCATCGAACATGTCTCTAGTATATAAGCTCCAGTAGTTTCTAAGTTTGTTAGTATTCACCAGATGACGATTGCAGATACCACAGCAATCGAAACGTTGTGTATATTCATTTCAAAATAATAAACAATGAAAGTTCAGCAGAATGTTATTACTTCGCATCAAGCAACATTGTTTAATACATTCAAACAAACGTTGGGAGACCGGTATGGACCCGGAATCTGCAACAAATTTCGAGACTACGAGAAGACAATGATCAAGATTACGAAGGAAGAGACACACATTAAATTGTTACGGAGGGCAAGAGACAACCAAGTTATACCAGATGGCTTCCGAGTGAAATCTCCGATACCAGGAACAAGAGCCCACAAGATACTGGAACGAACAAGTTTTGCGCTTATCCGGGCACAAATCAACCACCATCGATGGAAGAAAACTTTATTACTCCAAGACGCCACACAAAGATTCGAAGAGATAAAAGAGTTCACATTGGAAGAAGATTACACACCAATATTCCGCAAAATATAAGCTACTTGCGAGAAGGTACGACAACTACACCAAGAAACACACGACAGAAAATGGGCTAAACTTACACGAAACCAACAGAAAGCAGCCGACTACCAAAAGAACGCAAAGAGAACCATAGTCAACATATCGACACATCCACTGTCTGCTACAGAAACGACTCTATTAGAGAAAGGGCTCAATTTTTCGATAACACCAAAGCAGGTGCCTGTACTAGACATCATTGGTGCCATCGAGACAACACGTTTGAATCCAACACAAGCAGAAGAATTTAAGTGGAAAATCAGAAGTGCTCTAGAGAAGAAAAGAAAACAACACACCAACATCTCTAAACACGAGGAAAAAGCTCTCACAAATTTACGGAAGAACAAATGCATTAAAATACTTCCAGCCGACAAAGGGGCCGCAACTGTCATCATGGATGCCACCTCTTACGACCAAAAAAAAATTGAAGACCTCTTAAATCAAGGGAATTACCGCAGACTGAAGAAAGATCCGACAGCAAGCTTGGAGAGGAAGATCTATCAAGTCTTAAAACTCTACGAAAGACATCTAACACCAAGGATGAGAACGATGCTAACACCACACTACAGCAAACCACCGCATCTATACGGACTACCGAAGATTCATAAAAACAACATGCCGCTTCGACCGATAACCAGCTCTCGTAATGGACCCACATACCAGCTATCCAGATTTCTACTACCAATTGTGCAACCACTACAGAAGAACAGCTCATCGTTTGTCAAAGACTCCAAACATTTCGTTGAGATTCTGAAAACAATACAGCTACAACCACGAGATCAATTAGTCAGCTTCGACGTAGAAAGTCTTTATACTAATGTGCCAGTTGAAGAAGCATTGAAAGTCATCCAAACGAAGCTCCGAGAAGATGAAAAACTCCATGAAAGAACCACGCTGCCGGTAGAAGGAATAATGAAGCTCCTAGAATGTTGCCTCAAGAACTCGTACTTTCAGGAGAAAGACAGATTCTTCACTCAAGACGAAGGACTGCCAATGGGTTCATCTCTATCACCAGTAGTCGCCAACATATACATAAACTGGTTTGAATCCCAGGCCATAGAGAAATCAAAATTCAAACCCAAAACATGGCTTAGATATGTTGACTATACCTTCATAGTTTGGAACCACAGTAATCGGCAACTAGACCTTTTTCTACAACATCTGAACAACATCAAACCATCCATCAAATTCACTATGAAAAAGGAAAAAGAGAACTCACTTCCTTTTTTAAAAATAATTTGAAGTAACATGAGAAATCTAATTAGTATTAAAAAACAGAAACGATTAACTTGAATATAAAGGAGACTTCTGACTTTTTCTGTGACGTATTCTACAGGTTGCTCCTAGAGTTTTTCCAGTTTGCTAAAAAACCGGCTTTTTGACTTTACATGTGTCTTTGGAAACTGTCTTGAATTTCATTAATAAACGCTGTTGAAAATTGCATGTATGTACATTTATAGAACTGAAAGTCATCCGGCTCGAAGGACCATGTTCGCGCGTTTACGACGAGGTTAAATAATCATAGGCAATTTCATAATGTTAAAAAATAATATTCTGTATTTTTCGAAGAACGTGAAATATATATAAACTTATATTTTCTCGTTTTTTTTTAAAAACATGGTTTTCTCTATCTCTGGTTTATTCTACCACACTTTCAAAAAAAAAATTAACTTTACTTCTTATTCATATATGATAAATTCGCGTTTAACATTAACTAAATATTGGTAATGACTGCTGTTTTATCTGATTTTGTTGTCAAGTCGAATAAACCATCTTTAACTATTAAAAAAAGATTCTGGCGTAGCAGCGCCGTTGTTTTGAACAACAAAACAAATTATCTTTGTCGACACTAGTATAGACGTCTGATGAATCTAAAAGATTGTTCGTGATAGTAGTAGTCGTCAACATTTCTAGAACTAGACTCCTTCTCGTCGATTAGAGTTGCCAAGTAAGTTTGCTGAGACTCATAAGTAAGCCTAGTACGGGTACCTTACTGTGCACATAAATATAAGATGTGGGTTAATCCCTAATCTTAATTTTATACATTTTTTTACATTTTAATTAATGTTTATAACAAATTAATTTCAATTAGATAAATAATGGCTAAAAACTTGATATTTATTAAAATTAGTATATTTATATGTATGTATTCATACTGTAATTTTTCTAATTATGCTTGTTATTCTTAGAATATTAGTTTTTTATGCACAAGATAATTATATCAAGATACAAAATCAGCAACAAAGAAGTATTGTATACTCAAAAAAAAAATTACAAAGTCACTGAATTTAGTAATTTTGTGAATAAAAACAAAAATAATTAACGTGCAGTGCTCTGCGCTGCGCCAAAAGTAGTTACCTTCTCGAGCCAATACCAATAACACAGGTTTTTATAAAAATGTAAGATAAGCAATAGCGGTTATTGTTAATACAAAGCCATATACTGCTATCACCATAATAAATAAAAATATTACGACCTTTAAACTAACATGGTATTCATACAACTGGTAATAATCGTAAGATGTAAATCAGACAGGATTTAGAATCCTTTGAAGAAGATCACCTATCGACAATTTTTTTCAAAATCTGTTTTTGTTATTATTTTGTTTTGAATAGTTTAAATTTATAAACTACAGAAAGTGATACAACGTGGTTCAATGGGTTTGTTAAATACTTGGAAAGATTGTAGATACATGCAATATGCTGCTGCAATTACGAGTAAGTACACGACAATTGTTTTTAATTATAATTTTTTGTATTCAAAATATGTTGTTTGCGTTTTTATTTGATTGTCTAACACTAATTTGATTGTTAATGTACGATATGTTAAAGTTCGAACAATTAAAAAAAAATTGTTACGATCAGTAAAATACTTTTTACGTAAATTACAAATTTATTGTATCGTTAAATATTAATCGTTTACACTTAAACTTAATGACATTTGTTTAATAAAATATATCTTAAGTGTAAGTTAATGGTATACGTAATTATGATGTGATTTTAGTTAATTGAATGAATATTCAAAAAAATTGCTTTTTTTTATTTTATTTTAAAAATTTGTTTAGTGTAGTCATTCAGTTTTGTATGAGTTTGTTTTGTTACACTCATAAGTAGGCTTTGAATAGTTATGCATTAAAAACACTTGAAATCTTAAAATGTGCATACAAATATGCACGAAAATATGCATTTAAAATATGCGTTTTTTATTTTCATTATTTATTTTTACTAAACAAACGATAAGGTACTAATTGTTTTCTTATACAATCGCTACCGGTCACAAAATACACAAACTGTCATTGTAAAAAAGCAGCAATTTTGCCATGGTTTACTTTGTCTAACACAAATTGAACAAATACATTTTTTCTGTATCTTTGTCAACTTCTAAAAGCTTAAAAACAATATTAATTACGCATACTACGTCGATTCAGATACGCTATTACACGGACACAAAAATGTAAATTTACTGCATTGCACATTTAATTTATACATGCATACTTTTTTACATTTATGATTAAATGCTACTGCAAAAAAATATAAAAAAAATATTACAGTTATAATCATGTAATATTTACTATTGCAAACATGTCATCTTAATGTAAAATATACGAAACGTAATTTTGATGTTAAAATACTTCATTTTTAATTAATCTTGCTGACGGTATGTCAGCACTAGTAAAAGCTATACACAACGCTGATTTTAATTGTTTACGTGTTTTTCAGTGTTCAAACGCAAAGTTATTGGAGATTTGTTACGTGTCGTTAGTCATTAGGTTTCCATAATTTGTGTTTTATTAAAATTTGTAATACGGCACTAGTTTGGTGTAATTCAATATTTACGACCAGAGTACTTTGTTGCATAAAATAAACCATTTCATTTGATTTTTTGCTTTAACTGTGACTGCACATAATGTGTGATAATTTGAAATTTTGAATCGTAAGCATTTTTATTTTACTTAATTTTATGTCGTTTTACTATTACGCTATTAGCAAAATGGGTTAAGAATGCAAATTCTGTGATTTAAAAATTTTTACATCGAATTATCTACTAAAAATTAGATGTGGTTAGAGCAAAATGGCGATTAACGCCATTAATCTTTGGTAAACTTTAACGTTGTTACAGCAAGATAGGCTTGGAGTTGTTTCTTACAATTCTAATTAAAGAACATGAAAACATGTCTTTCTGCACACCTGTTTAACTTTTAGTGAACCAATTTCTCTCTTCTCTTCTCTAGCCGTTCTCTATCCTCTGGATATAGGCCTCTCTCAAATCTTTCCAGGCATCCCTATTCAGTGCAACCTGATACCAGTTTAGTCCTGCTGTACGTTGTGGGGGTCTTCCTATGCTTCTTTTTTCTCCCCAGGGTCTCCATTTAGTCGCTTTTTTACTCCAGTTATTACTGCTGTTTCTTGCTACGTGACCAGCCCAGTTCTATTCCATTTCTAACTCCGTATAAATAATTTGGGTGGATGACCTTAGTGGTTACAACAAAAAATGACTTTGATTAACTGTCGCTAAATATAAAACATTCTTTTTGATGTAGTAACACTTCTCATATAACTTCAGCGTAATTAATTGTGTCTAATTTATAATTTGTGTTACGTACGTAATTTGCATTGCTTTGAATCAAGCCATAAGCTATTGTTGCGTATTTTATTATTAAAACTAATTTATTTAAACGACTAAAATTACGTTTACTTATTCTAGAAATATGTACACTTTTAAATTAACCGAATTAATTAAATCTAATAATATTTAATGAAAACACACTAATTTATGTATAACCGTTGTATACCACTATCACCTACACGAAGATAAGATAACGTCCGCGGATAGCTTCACACTTGTTTACACTAAAAATCACGTACACGATTATTCTCGGTATATTTATCTAGACACACGCGTGCTTACGACTTAATTATTTCCACTTTAATAATCTTCTTAACACTGCTGTATTCGCATTCCAGCAATAACTGACCTACGATTTGTTTCGGCGGTATATATACACATAAGGAAATCCTTCTCGAGTGTTCCCTATTTTTCGGTATATCTTCTAGAAGATGGATAACAGCTTCTAGAAGACTCTTGCATTTGCAAATAATTTCTCGAACGTTTCACTATATTTTAATTACACACACCTTTAAACCCAACAAAGTTGAGTTATATGGCTAACAAACAAGATAATATAAATTAACGGATGGAATATTATTTGAAACATTAGTCACTTTAATTGCATATTTAACAAAGTGAGTATAATATTTTACTTCGGATATAATGCCAGGACATAAAGTTTTTCTTTTAATAGAGCAAGAAATAGTACTTTGAACGATGCTAGATATTTCCATCTTTAGTTATACAAGATATTAAACATTCCTAGATCTTCTGTTATGCAAATACTGCCTCGAATATCAAATAAAAGACAGAGTCTGTATTTGGTTCAGTATGCCCGTAGACACTAAAGTGCTTCAGCTCTAGCTCTTAGAACTCACTTCTAAGTTAGGTTTTGCTTTGTTATATCAACTTCTACGTTTAAAGAAAATTCTATCGTGCAAATTTACCTGCAAAAAAAGTCTCTAAGAGCACCAACTGTACTTCCAAAACATCGAATTGCCCGGTTTCAGTGAACACGAGAGCGCAGTGATTAATTTTTGCAGCAGTGGAAATGGGTCTTATGCACAAATGAGACCAGAATTAGACTGGTAAGTAATGACAATAGACGAAAGGTTCGGAGAGAGTTAAACCGACAAGAAAGATTAAATGTTCTCCGTGAGATTGCTTTCTACAAAGAGACAGTAATGTTCTGGAGAGGAACAATGTTAGATTGCCCACTCTGTTAATTTGCATAAGTCAAAATATGACAAGTCAATTGAGCGTTATCAGATTTATTATTAATTAGCTGACATCATCTTTATGGAGGACAACGCGAGGTCACATCGCGCAAGAACGGCTCAAAAAGCACTTGAACTGAGAGATATTACTCAATTAGATTAATCAGCTAACTAAAATCTCTAGAACAATTCACAACCGCTTTGACTTACCTTTAAATGCGAAAGAATTAGCTGCAGCGGCAGTAGAAGAATGGAACAATATTTCTTAAGAAATTGTCTTCTGTTTGATCGTTACAATACAGAAGCCTGTTAATATGTTATTGAGAGGTTCAAGCCTTTTAAAGGTGTATTTTAAAACCTTAGCGTTATTTCTTATTTTAGGCTCTCAGTTCTTTTTATTGTAACTAAGATTATGAATGATTGGATTATTTCTAGTCAAGTATATTATACAGCCTTATTTCGAAATTAAATGTTACTGTGTACGTTGACTTGATTTGATCAAGTATTTTTAATTATTATTAGTGTTCAAAGCCAGAGTTTGGCAAATGTGAGTCGACGATTGTAAGCTTACATTCCTCAAACGTTACAGAATTGACTGCTATTTTTGTTTAGTATACGTGAAAGGATTTAAAACAAAAAAAATCATTTTACTCTAACCTTGACTCAACCATTTGTCTGGTGGTTCTAGAATATTAGTTTAAACAGATACAGCCGAGTTACTAGAAACGAGGATTTAACCAGTAGCGGCTGGTGGTCTATCATACAAGAGGGTCATTTAATAAAAACCCAATTATAGTAAAAAATTTAAAGAAACAGTCATGCGATTTATTCTATCTTTATAATTACAAAAATGATCAAAAACAAGCTCGTTAAAATTTATGTTTTTAATCGAAGATTTTTCAAAACTTGGCATAAAAATGCGTACAATTTTTCTTGTCCCATAGTATTGCCGATTCTGTAGAAATGTTTTAATTCCTTTTAACGTAGAAAAACATCGCTTTCCTTTTACTGTAGTCATAGGTGAAGTCAATCAATTGTTTTATTTAATATATCTATCCATTTTTACAATCATTTTCATTGTAGTCTTAAATTGACTTTCAACAAGCGCTGTCCAATTGTAAGCGAATATTAACGCTGCCAAGAGTAGGACAATTTATACAATTTTTGATGTGATTCGCCTATAACGAGTGCTTTTTACTTTTTCTTTTAAATGCTATAAATCTGTAACATTATTTTTACACCATAATGATGAATGAATCATGTCAAAACAGTAAACGTACAAAAGAGTAAAACCTATTATTTATTTCAAATCTACAAATCCAATCTAAAATACAGATTCTTTAAAATTACTGTTCACTTCTTTATTTTTATTGAGGACGAGCATTAAATTTGATTAATTATAAACGTGTAAACGATTATTAGCTTGTTATTATAAAACAAAAACGATAAGTCGTCCCTTACAAATGAATATTATCGATCAACTAAATAAATCAACTGTAAAGTTTGTCATATGTGATAAGAAATGTGCATTCAAGCATCTGTGTTTTACACACACGTGCTATGAAGATAATGATAAATAACGTAAGTCACCGAGTAGGCGGCCCGGCTAAAGACCGTACGAAAGCATTTAACTATTTACTTATCTTTTTTTTCTAACTCGCATAAAATTGTGTTCTGTGTGTCTCACTCTTGACTACAATAACTATCATTTACAATTCGGTTTCAATATAGTATACATCGTATACATGCGAGCATAGTTGGGACACACGTACGTGTCAGCCTCGGGTAAATTCGCAAGCTTTCTGTTGCGTTTGAATTGACAATTATTTAAACGCATAAAATTCAAACGTTGATAATTTGATTTAAACGCAAAGTTTCTGTAAATTTAAAGTACATAGAATATCTTTCTTATTCATTTCATTGACCAAATGACCTAATAGAGAAGCCGCCATTGGCTTCAACCAAAGCATCTGAAACCTCATATTTGTGGCACGGACATAGAAAGAAAATGATGTACATGAGCTCATGAAGCGTCTTTAAATATTCATTTTTTAGAATAGTGCATACTTTTTAATCTGTCTTGTAAAACACTAGGTTTCTATGAAAGAAAAATATAATGACTTGGTTACGATTTTTGAGAAAATCTAATCTTATGAGCATCAATAGATGTTTAGTGAAAATTTCAAAATACTAACTATGTTGTTGGGTTAGCAAAAAGAAAACAAAGTATTTTTATTTTTTTGGTTTATGGAATACTAGAATCAGACATTAACCCCTAACGAGAAAAATGTCATCAATTGAGATCAGAATTGGTTTAGTTACTTATGCATTAAATTTCCGAAATTGTTTGATGCCCAGTTAAAAAAAAACAACTTTCACTGACTATAACTAAAAAAAATTTCAAATTCCCTCTTTTTAGAAACAATGAGAGACAAAGAAAAAAAACGTAAGACTCTTTTAAAAATGTACTGCGCAAGCTTTTAAGAAAAGCTAGAGACCTTGATTTTAACTGATTCTTTTCTTTAGAAACTGGAAGCTTTTGAAGGAACACTACGGACGCTGACTATAAAAACATTGTACGGTCGTAGGTCACATTAAAATAAATCTGTGATTGATTGGAAAACTCAAAACCCAAAATCAAATTAAAACAAAAGTTAAAATCAGAAAAGCGCCAGGAAGGTTTATAACTTAAAAAGAGTCTTTGGACCTTGCCAACAAAAAAACCCGCTCTTGTTGAATACACTCTAAATGTGGTAGAAGAACTTCTACGGAGTTTAGATCTGGCTTGGTTTACAAGTTGATTACCTAACTCTGTAGTGGTTCTTTGTTAGATTTTTGTTTGCTTTTTCAACTTATTGTTTTCTTTCTTACCTTTTCAGAGTTAAGATTATGGCTTGTTTTACAAGTGGATAACCTAACTTTTGAGAAGTTCTTAGTTAGACTTCGGTTGCTTGTTTTGCTATTTATCTCACGCCCTGATAAAACCCTTTACAAAAGTGGGCGAAACGTTGGCAACTTCGGTTACAACAACAATGACACGGTCCAAACCCGGAAGACATTCTTATCATAGTATAGATTCCGGCCGTGGAAAAATTCGTTATTACATAAACCTATCACAGTTCCCTGTTTATGTAGGAAATTTGAACAGTTATTGTTACTTGTGGTTATTTCAGTACAGCATTCGTTTTAGTAATGGTGCTGCAATCAAATCGAAAGAATACAGCGGAATTTAAGAGATTGGTAGTTTTTATTCCCGGTTGTAGGTAAAATTTTATTAAGATTACGACCTCCATGTTGCTTCAATATTATAAATTTCCTTTTAGCGAGTCTGCCAAAGTTAAAAACGGTTTTCTCCACCAAACAAGTGTTAATTAAGAAAAATTGTAATTGTTTGGTACATAAAGATAACCATCATTAAACCTCCAGACGTTTTCTTATCGAAAGAAATTGTATAGCAGTGGAAGTCTTAAACCTGCAGCAAACGTTAAGTATCGTATTAAAAAACTATTTACTTATGTGTAACTTATATTATAAACTGTTCAATCTTCAGCGTGTTTTGCTTGTGGCTGTTAATTAATTGCTGGTTTTAATTATTAGCTTTCAATATTTTAAATCTTTAGATTACATTAAAACTTTACTTGCAATCTTAACGTTTAAGCATGGTACCCGTCGAGTTGTTTTGAGTGTTAAATTTATTCAAGCCAAATTTAAGATATATTATTACCGTACGTAAGCTTACCTACGCTTGTTTGTCAACCATAATTTTATAAAGGGTAGTGAACGGTTAATAAGCAATATCAAAGAGTTTTAGTGAGCAAGTGATTGTCCAATTTATTTTGTTTCACGATATCTAATTGATGTGATTGCTTAGATGGTGTCACCACTGCAATTAAGTTAACTGAAGTTGTGTTAAAATTTGTAATTGCGACAATTAGTTAATCATTTTGTGGCATTTTGTTTTGAAACTGTGGCAATCGCTTTTAGACACTATTCTCTTCCAGTTTTTTGTAACAAACAAAGGTGGTTAACATTTTCTTGTAAATTGCAAGAAGTGATTTTTTTTATTATAGTACATGTTATCGTTGGAAAATATACATTGCCTTTGTTATACTGTTTTTGCTCGCTTTGTTTTGGTCTCTATTCTGTTCACTTTGTAGTGGGTCCAGAAGTATCTTTGATCTCTCCAAATCGAAAATCTTGATTAGTACAAGGAGTGGCGCCTAAGTATTTTTCAGCTTTATTTCAGTTTTTCAACTACGGCTACTCACCAACATTGTAGGTAATGGTTGACCAAACTACAGTTTTTCACAGTCGGAAAAACTGCTTGTGTATATTTGTATAACTTCATGCAACCAAAACAGTGTAAACGAAAATCTTTCAATGATTGCATTTCTGGTAGTACCCGCACTTTACCGTCACTAAGCTAACAGATACATATCTTTGTTACTTTTTTTACAAACAATTTGAATATTCAGCACGGTTTTGAACCTAACATTATTTTTCCAAATTAGTCTTAGTAAAGCCAGTATTTAACTTTACTTTTACAATTGCGATATTTTCGTAGTTTGGGTATTTTTTCGTACTTAATGTAAATTAATTTAAGTTAAAGTCGTCATAAAATTGAATAGAGTATAGACAACACATTTTACACAAATGTATCAAATTGTTGTTGCAGGGAACGACTAACATTTTATCCTATAGTAAAATACGAGGCATATCCAGAAAAAAATTGATGATACAAAAATAAAATTTGTTTATGTGAAATAAAAATATAGCTTAGACAAGTTTTATTTAATTTGACCTTAGATTTGACAATATTTAGACAAAAATTAGTTAATATAATAAAGAATTGTGCCAAAAATTTTTTTTAAAAAGTTTAGTATCAACAACTAAACGATAGAAAAAATTGTCCATAACCACAAAGCAAATAACGTTTATTTGGAATAAAAACATTGTACAAAAATTATAAATTAGTTTTAAAAAGTATTTAAAATTTGAACAAAATCTTACTCATATATTTATACGTACTGTTACCAACATAGTATGTAATTTGTTACATATTATGTATAAGCATATCGCAATATTTTTTATAGACGTAATAACCTAACGTAATATTTTGTATTAGATATCTACCATCAATTTATCAATTACAAGTATAACTTTCTAAACATAACAGTTACATAACATACGTACCGTAACTGTTACGTAAGACTTACATATTTAAAGCATAGTTATTGTTATGTTTACTATCGTTCTTAAAAACATTGCTCATATATGTAAAGTCTGTTTTTTTATCATTTGTTGAACTTGATTCGTTTAAATGTTTCTAACAACAGATTTTATAGTTAATAATTTAGAATTCATTTATAATTACTTTGCAGTTACTGTATCAATGGGTTGTTCAGCAATGCACCTTACCTGGCCTTCGCCTACGCTTCCATTATTAATGTCTGAAAACTCTCCTATTGGAAGAAAAATTACTTCGGTATGTTTTAGTTAAAGTTTTTTAATTAATCTTAAACATAAAGATGTAAAAGATTTGAGTACAACTTTTTTATATAATAAAATTCTGTTTGTCTAGGAAGAAGGTTCTTGGTTGGCATCGAGTTTTTTGCTCGGCTCAATACCTGGAAGCATAGGCTCAGGTTATTTCATAGAAAAGTATGGCAGAAAAAAAAGCTTATTGTTTGCTGGTATACCATTGCTACTGCCATGGTTAACAGTTCTATGTACCAACTCCATTTTGATATTGTGCATCATGCGGTTTTTTGGTGGAATTGGACTTGCTTTAATTGCAACGGTGAGTATTCCACTAATCCGGACAAACAAACAATGAATATTTATACAGGGTGCGACAATATACGTGGGGGAAATATCCGAAAAAGACATTAGAGGAAAATTAGGATCAGCTTTTAACATATTAAGACTTCTAGGCTCGTTGTACGTTTTTAGTCTAGGACCGTTTATCTCGTATTTTAATTTGGCACTAACGTGCGCTATTTTCCCAGTTTTATTTATGGTAGCTTTTGCGTTTATGCCAGAATCGCCTTATTATCTAATAAAAACCAACCAGTATGACTTGGCTAAGAGGAATTTGATTATACTGTCAAAAAACTCAGCCAGTGATGACTTTATAGAGTCGAGACTTAAAGAAATTCAAGCAACTGTCGATTACGACATGCAGAATCGAGCAGATGTTAAAGAGTTATTTTCTAACAAGTTATATAGAAAGTCTCTTATCGTTATTGCAGGTAACTGTATGTAAAGTATTTAAAAAAATTATATGGTGTAATTTGAAGGAATCAAAACTGTGCAGCAACTTAGTGGTGTTGCCGCTATAGAAGCTTACACCCAGACTATTATTAAAGTAAGTCAAAGCAGTATTTCTCCAGAAATTTCTAGTATTATTGCGGGCGCAATTCAGTTTCCAGCTGGTGAGGTCCTTTAATGAACTTTAACAATAATTAAGGTATTTTTTGCAGCTATTCTTGCTGGTTTTTTAGTAGATAAATTAGGACGAAAACCATTAATGATTATTTCAGCAGTTGGTTGCGCAATCGCACTAACCAGCGAAGGTGTTTACTTTTTTTTACAAGATACTTTAAAACAAGACGTTACCGGAATTTCATGGTTGCCAACTACCGGGTTGTTACTATATTTAGTAATGAACCCAATAGGAATTTTTACTTTGCCATGGATTTTGCTTGGAGAGTTATTCGCTACAAACATTAAAGGATACGCGGTGTGTGCTGCTTCGACTTACGGAAGCACTTTAGCTTTCTTCGCAACGAAACTTTTCCAACCAATCTCTGAAACTTGGGGTATGCATGTGACGTTTTGGATTTTTGGCGGTATATGCTTTTTGGGAGCATTCTTCTGTTATTTTGTACAACCAGAAACCAAAGGAAAAACACTTGCCGAAATACAGTTAAAGTTAAACAGGAAGAAAAAAGACGAAATTAAAGAAACAATCTTTTAAAACAATACTTACGTCGCTTATTAGTTAAGAATTAGGTTTCTGCAGTTAGTTACGTGTTTAATTTATTTTGTTATTGTAACCGCAAAATTTTTACCACGTAAATCATTGGTAAAATTATAAACCAATTTTTGTTATTATTATATATTTTTTGAGTTGTGATTTGTGTTTTGTCTCTGTTTTTACGGATTTTTTTTGTTGCTTTGTTTATCAGATTGGGAATACAAATCAGTAGTTTTTGTATTTTAGATATAAAAATTCTATAAATGTTTGCTCTAAAAAACTTCAAAAAATATAATTACATTTTTATTAATCGTTAGCAATTGTAAAAATTTTTTAATTAGAAATAGGATACGTTTTGGCCACATTTAGTAAAGTAATCCGTAGTCACGAAAATGCGGCCTACGACAATTAAGCGCACATTTTTTGGCGCTCACTTTTGGCGCGATTTTTTGGCGTGTTTTTTTTTGCGTTGGAATATTTAAGTGTTAGCTGTTTTGACACAGACGCTTTTCCATAATATCATGATGTATAATTGTTACAATCTACGTAAATTTGTTTTACTGGCAATTAAGCAAAAACAAGTAACACAGCAAAGACAGAATGCTAAGTAACATTTAAAAAAAATTCAAAATACGAAATAATTTACACATTTGGATTTAAATTTTACCATAAAAATAACATACACAGCAGTTTTTTTTTACTTTATAATATGTTTATCTTAACTAAACTATTATTGAGAAAATATTTATAAATATAATTATGAGGTATTATAACTATTGACCAAACTTTTTACAAAAAACACCATAAAACAAATATAAGAAAACCCGGCGCTTAAATATTTTGCGCTTAACTGTCTCATTGTTTGATTTTAAAGAAAATTTAACATTTTTCTTAAATAGATAGTAAAGACCAACAACGTTTATTGTCTTCAATACTCTTAAAAGATTTACAAACTTAGAGTCACTTCTGCTTAAACAAATTTACAATTTTTAGTGTTATGGTAAAACACAAACCTGCACTAGACTAAAGTGCGATCACTCACCAATGACTTAATCACTCCAAAGAAAATAGCGGGGGAATAGGTAGCGGGTAGGTAACTAATAGGATTTAACCTGATCTTCGATGTGTCGGTTATAAATTAATTGAAAAAACGCCAAAATAGAGAGAAATTCGTTCAGATGCCCGTTTTCACCTGACAAACACTTAAAGTAAACAAGTCAAAGTATAACAATGCTTATTGCATTGGCAACATAAAAAAGAGTAAAAACAATCAGGAAACGAAGTATACAATAACTAATTAAGCAATTATGCTAGTATTAGCAAAAAATTAGGCAACACCTCATACACGTGTAACCTTTCCTTGGCTTGGATAGCTCGGTCGGAAGCTATTGATTAATTAAACATTAATTGGATTAATAAGGAAACAAAACTTTATTTCGTAATACAGTATATGTAATTAAAATAAATTATGAAACACTGTAGTGCTTTTCTTCGGGTCGGCTGATCGAACACTCTACAGATAGCGTAGTTAATAATGATCGGCTAAGCACCATTATGAACAAGAAATGAACTACATGCAAAGAGATAAACAGAAAACAAGCAGATACGGGAATGAATTTAAAATATAAAATGGCGATTATGCAAATTAAATTGTAAATTGGAGAGAATCAAGTACGTGCAAAGATTGTGTTACTATTCTAGATCAGTAACGGCTCAGGTTTTAGAACTGGAACGGTTTGGAAAATTCAACGGTTCTAGAGAAGTTAGTACCTGTAGCGGCGGTGTCGTTGATTTTCAAGTGGGAAAATAATTCAATGCGCGAACACGAGTGCGATGACGGGACGGAAAGATGCGATGAATCCAAAGTTGACGCGTATTTGCAAAAATTATTATACCTAATGCTAAAATCACATACGATTTTGTTACACACCACCGGTTCTCGAACGGAAGACAGCAAACAGGTAGACGTTCATAACGGCTTAAACTGTTTATCATTATTTGTATTTACAGATTCTCCGACCAGAGGCAGTCAGGAGGCCAGACTCCGATGTATCTTCTTTATAATATAGAGCTCATAATAGTTGGGAGCGAATTTTGCGTTGAACTTTTTGACTTTGTAGGACATTGATTTTTCTCTTTTACACACGGTGGCACCTACTTGGAGTCGGAATGGACCACGCCGGAGATTATGATAATGGCTTTGCCGGACGAAAGCTCGCGCGAGTCTGTCGCGAGTTACCTGAAACAAATCTTGGAGTTTTGAGATGATGCAGGTTTCCGAGATTGAGTAGTGCTGGAGTAAAACTTCAGTGGACGTATGTTGCGAGGTATTCACGGCAAAGGCAATTTCATTAAGCTGCTGCTCTCGATTTTACTGGTCGTTTTCTATGGTTTAGGCAATTATTACTCCCCCATCAATTTAGTTTGTGGAGTGTACGGCGGTGTGAGACGCGACTGGATTTCTAACAAAGTCAAATCTCCTTGAAAATTCTTGCTGATACCAAGAGTCGGCAACAGTCTCTTCGTTTGCGGTTGCGACGTGGTGAACAGAACTTTCTTTGTGGAACCGGGACAAGGTGTAGGCCACGATGTTTTAGGCTTCAGGGTGGTAAATGATTTTAAAATCGAACTGTTGTAACTTAAAGATCTATCGAGCGAGTCGAGCGATTGGATTCTCCATGGTCTTTAGCCATTTCAAGCTCCGGTGGTCGCTGATTACCTGAAAGTAGTAGTAGTTTTTAAAATAACTCTTCAATTTTCGGACGGCCTAGATTACGTCGAGACACTCGTCGGTTTGCAGTCGGAACGGAATCCTTTTAGCTGATTTGCAGTAGTTGGCACGAAAAGGTTCCAAAATAGCGTCAACTTTCTCTTTATCCGCTTGAATACCCCGGTTATTTACGAGGTAGCCCAGGTACTTTAATTCTGTCTAGCAGAAGGAACGTTTGTCTTCTTGTAGGCAAAGCCCTCGCAATCGTAGACGTTCAAACACCTCTCGCAAGATGTTCGCGAAATCTTGCATCGAGAACGATGATGTCGTCTAAATACGCGAAAGCCTTTTAGTTTTACTCCGGTCCTATTACATCGTCAAGCAAGCGTTGAAAAGTTGCGAGCGCAAAATGCAGGTCAAACGGCTTTTATTTAAACTGAAACAAACCACGGCCAGATATAATAAACGCCGTAATCAATCTGTTTGCTGGTTCGAGAGGAACGTGTCAATAGTCTTTTTTCAAGTCGATGGTACTAATATACCTGGTTTTAGTTAATTTGTTTTTATATCCTGTATAAAAGGAACATGATATGCATCTTTTATGGTGCGTTCGTTTACTTAACAAAAATTGATGCAAAAAAGGTATGTTTCCGTACTCTTCTTTACCAAAACCACTGGCAAACTGGACTGCGAGATGGTTCGATGATGTCGTCTTTTAGCATACGATCGACCTCGTCGTCGATGATGGTTTGCATTGCCGGATTTTGTGTACGACACTTACGGCTTGTCTGTTTGACTGGTTAAACTGCTCTAATTCTTGTTGCAGGAACTTGTTTAGAATCGGTAATTTGGTCTTTGAAACACTATGGATGCTTCCGAAGCCCGGATTGCTACTATTAAAGCAATAAATCGGCTCATCGTTCGGATGATTGACCACTCAAACAACGGCATGGTGTTGTAATAAAAAAATTTAGGCTCACTGAAACATCAGTTGTCAAGTCCGCTAGGCTTTGGCACTTAAATGAGAGAATTTGCAAACCTATCTGTACCAAAATCATGTATTTACCGTTAGTTGCACTCGGTCGGCTTGGTTTTTCGGTGGATGAATAACATCAGCTACTAGGTGCTGCACTCATTGGTCTATGTAACTTTTGACGGCACCGGTAGCGACAAATTTACAGAATGTATTATCATAGATAGTGACAGAGAGGTCTAGGCGAGTGTCTAAATAAGCTACTAAGCGCACGTTATGTTGTTTTCTTGCACAAACTTGTTTTTAGGTTCTATGTCTAAGCTGGATGCTATTTCTTTAGCATCAATCAATAGATCATTAAAACCTTTATTGGAGCGATAAGCTTTCAAAAAATTATTCAAATTATTTAAATGATTACAACACTGAGCAATATCAAAGTTCGTTTTTTGAATAATTTTACTATCAATGTTAATTTTACTTAAAATATTATACCACAATATAAAAACGCAAATGAACTCAAAATTTTGCAATTTTTTGGCCAACGATGCAGCCAATTTTTATACGTTATTTTCAAAGTTTCTTTTGCTTTTTTCAAACAAAGCATCATAAACGTCACCAAGTTCATACTGTAAAGTTTTCCTACGTTGTATTGCTTCATGGGTGCTTTGCGCTTTCTCGCTGGACCATTTCCTAATGCATAGACCGTGCATTTACGGCACCATTTTATAACGTCCTCTTTGCAGTTCACCCAGTAGAATCGTTCTCGAACTTTCCCCAATGTCTTTTTAATGCCAAAGTATATTGCACTTCCTTCTTAAATACGTGACACTTCTTTAGGCTCAGTTTGAGATTAGCCACACGTAGTCGCAGAAACACTTTTTCCAAGTTATTCAAGGGTTCTTCAAACGACCTTCCAACCACGATCACCTCGTCCAGGTAAACCAAGCACGTCTTCCAAGACAATCCGCGCAAGATGGTTTCCATCAAACGCTCGAACGTTGCAGGAGCGTTACACAGACCGAATTCCAATTCTACCTCCCAGTAACCACTCTTTAAATCTAACGTGGAAAACCACTGGGATCCTGACACGGTGTTTAACGTATCGTCAATTTTGGATAAAGGGTAGCTGTCCTTTTTGGTCACGTCGTTTAGCTGTTTGTAGTCTACGCAAAACCTCGTTGATCCATCGTTCTTCCTTACGAGTACCACTGGGGATGCTCATGGGCTACTTAAAAGTTTAATCACGCCTTCTCTCTCCATATCGGTAATTATTTGTTCGGCTTCTTTTCCTTTCGCCAAAGGAAGTCTGCGTGAATGTTGTCGTATCGGCCGAGAGTCTCCGGTATTAATTTTATGTTTCACCACGTTAGTTCTTCCTTTGGAACCACTCTCCAGCGCAAACACATCTTGATACTCTTGGATCAACACTTTAACTTTAGCCAGCTGGTCTTGGCTGAGGTTTTGGCATTTGGTGGTAAGATTGTCCAATAGATGTTGTGGACACTTCTTCGGCGACGTATCTTTGTTAGACTTCACGCATCTCACAATTTGAGATACTGGCGTGCATTGGCCTACCACGGTATTCTTTTTCAACGTTACAGAATCTGAGTTGATGTTTAAGATCCTTACTGGCATCGTGTTTTTTACTCGTACTAAAGTTCTGCCAACGAATAGTCCCTTTTCAACTAAGCCGCCTTCCATTGGTTCAATCGCGCGTATGTAGCTTTCTCGGAGATTTCCATCCAGGCGTGCCATCACCACACTTTCAGTCCTTGCAGGCAGAGTCACGTCGTCACTTAATAAAACTCGCACGGTCGCCTTCTCTGACGAATGAAAAGGAATTTCTTCATTGTCGATCTTCAGGACATCGTTCTTCATATTCAAATGGAACCCATACTTCTTTATTACGTTCATTCCCAAGATAACTTCTTCCGTGATGTCGGCTACCAGTACTTGATGGTCGAGTACTCCATTTCCCAAACCAATGGTTACTTTGACTTGTCCGTGATTAGGTATTTTTTCGCCCGTCGCCGTTTGAAGTCGTACTATTACTGGTGATGTCTTCTCGTTTTCCAATAAGATGTCAGGACAAATGATGGTCTTCGTCGCTCCCGTATCAAACAGTAATTGGACGCTTCTTCCATTAATTTTGCCATCGAGATAAATGCTATGCAATTGCTTCATCGGCGATGTCATTTGAATTGTAATCTCCGGAGCCTAACTAGATGAGTTTATTTTATGTCTCTCGTTCTAAGTTTTCGAGCGGTTTTCTTCTTAGGTTTAGTACGATGCCGTTGTACACAGCCTATTTCACCGCAGTTCAAAGTTGTCACTCCTCATTCCCGAAGTATTCGTCGCGCTATCTCCTCAATACTTTCCAGTGTCTGCGCGGGTACTCCTGCAGCACAGCAGAGTCTATGACCGTTTCGTTGCGATGCTTGTTTTGCTGCTTTAAACTCCAAAGCATGCACCAAAGCGTCATCCAATGTCTTCGGTCGAGCTAGCCGGAGAGTCTGCAGCGTTTCGCTGTTTCGGAGGCCGTCTACAAAGGTTTGAATAGCCAACTGCTCTAAGAAGGTATCTGGTGCTGTAGGATACGCAAGCCGTGTTAATCTAGCGATGTCAGCCTCCAACTCTTAAAGATTTTTGGCAGCTTTCTGAACTCGACTTTTCTAATCGTAAAATTAAGAGTTCGTAATTTTCTTGTAGGTGGTTAGGAACAGTCTGTAGAATACCAAGCGTTTCTCCACGTAAGGACACTATTAAAGACGTCGCTTTCTGCTTGTTGCTTCAATTATTAGCTGTAGCTGCGGTTTCAAACTGCTTGTAGTAGTTTGACCATGGAACTTTACCATCAAAACTCAGAGGTACAACTTTGAACTTATGAGTGGTTTCTTCCTGATGGTCCATTATTAAATCTTTACTCGTGACGCTTCCTTCAACGTGGCAATTCATTTATTTATTTTCTCTTCGAGCAGTTTCATTCTGTTTTCTAATTTGTCCTCTATTGCTTCTATTTTGTCATTCACAGATTCTCAAATTTCTTCTTTTAAATTTAACATTTCTGCTTGAGTTTCCTCTTGTACCATTTTAATTTGGTTTTCTATACTAACTTGTATTTGCTCTTCAATAGTCTTTATTTGATTTTCAATGCTGGTTCGTATCTCTTCAATTTTCTGAGAATTTTCTTGAAACTTTTCTTTATTTTTACTATTCATCGATTCTTGACCATTTTTTATTAATTTAAGAAATTCTAATGGTTTTGAATGCATTTTGACTGCTTGCGAACGCGTCACCGGCATAAATTTAACCACGAATAATAATTTAAAAAAACATACTAACACTAAATTTTAATAAAGCTCGACACTGGTTTAACGAAATGGAACAGCTAAGATTAAATGCTATAAACAAACACGTGAACTAAAGTTTTAATTATTTACGCAAGCAATGTTTTTATTACCGGAGCGATATAAGATTACACTAAAAATCGCGAACCCGACACCTGTCACCAATTGTAAAGTTTTTTTTATTATTATTAACATTAATACATTTTAATTATACTACAAATATGTACACACGTTTATAACTAACTGAATTAAAAGATATTTAATAAAAACACTTACACTATAATTTATATCGCACTATCAGTTACACGAAGATAAAGTCCGCGAATAACTTCTATTTATCTAAACAGCGACACTTGTTTATATTAAAGTCACGTACTTCGTAGATTTATTTATTACACGCGTTTATCACTTATTTATTTCAACTTAAATAATCTTAACACTGCCGTCTTCGAATTACGGAAATAACTGACTTCTGATTTGTCTGCACCGAATTTATACACTTTCACGAATTGTTCCACATCATTCGGTGAATGTTCTGGAAAATGGATAAAACTTCGAGAAAGCTCTTGAATTTGAGAACGTTTCAATACCTTAAAGGAGTTATTGCATCTATTCTTCTAGACCAGCGGTCGGCAAGGCTGTAACCGCGGGCCACGTGCGCCCGTAGGAACTTTCTCATGCACCCTCTACAAAAACACGTAACATGTTTCCTGGAATAAGCCGATGCAGCGCTTTGCAACGACACGTCGTTTAATAAAGCATGCAAACTACCTGAGCTTCTTCCTGCCGGGCTGCCGCCCACTCAAGTGAGTCAGTACTCAGTACGCTGCGAGTTAAGTAGCCGCATTTTGGTCGTCAATTTTAACTACATATTTGTCAAAAAATATCATGAGTAAAAGACCAAGGACTTACTATTTTAATAAAGAGTGGGGAGAACAGCTCTTTTTTATTGAGTTTAACGGAAAAAGTATTAGTTTATTATGCAAAGCCAGTGTAACAGTGCCTAAAGAAGGAATATTGAAAGACACTTCAATACCCTGCATGTGTCGTGTAACAGTAGTTTTTCCTGAAATACTGAAATTCGGAAGAAACGAGTCGGTGAATTGAAGGCAAATCTAAAAAAACAACAAAGTGTTTTCACCAGGCCAGTTCAAATTTCGAAAAGTGCTACTATTCCATCTTTGAAGGTTTCTATTATATTATATATTATATATATTAAAAAGTTTTTTTCTTTTCAACTCAACGAGTCTACCGACATTTTCAACACTGCACAGCTATGTGTTATTATTAAAATGGTACTTCATGATTTTATCACAAAGGAGAAATTTTTAAAATTGTTGCTGCTGAAGGGTCGCACACAAGGTAAAGATATTTACGATGCATTTATAAACTTTGCTGAAAAAATCAGTTACCATTAAAAAAGTTAGCTGCCATAGCACCTGCAATGATAGGTAATAAAAATGGCTTCGTTGCACTTTGTATGGAAAATGATGTATTTTCTCAATTCGCTCATTACCACTACAACATCCACCAAGAGGCGTTGTGTACCAAAAGTATTCGTTTTGACCACGTCATGAAGATGTCGTAAAGATAATCAACTCTATTAGGGTTGCGGCAATGCAACACCGTTTGTTTCAGCAGCTTTTGCAAGATGAAGATGCTGAGTACGTAAACTTGATATTGCATAGAGAAGTTCGATAACTGAGCAGAGGCAAAGTATTTGTACACTTTCTCAGTTTGATAAACGAAATCAAACAGTTCTTGTCAACGAGAAACGAAGATTATCCACAGTAGAGTAATCCCTCATGGCTTGCAGATTTGGGGTTTTTCACTGATATAACAATAACCCTTAATGAACTGAACCTGGAAATGCAAGGAAAAAATCGTCATGTTGCGAAAATGGTTGGATCGGTGAATACATTCAAAGCCAAATTGACACTATAGAAATCCCATTTACTGAGAAATTTAATTTCACACTTCTCAAACTTAAAGAAAATGTTCGATCACATGAATGTATGTGAAAAAGATATTGATACCAGTTCGTTTGCTCCACAATTAAATACAATGGACGAATGTAATTCTCGTTTCCAACAATTTAAGAATCTTGAACCTATCTTGGAGTTTATAATTAACCCATTCACAGGTGATGTTTCGGAGATCAAAAACTATTGTGACATAGAAAATTACGATGAATTAGAACTGGAAATAATAATCATGAAGAACGACTTGAATTTGAAATCATACATGAGGGACGAATACTTTTGTAATATTGTTGATGGAGATAAATATCCCATTTTAAGAACATTATCTCTTTAGATACACGCGTATAGTGTCAACGTACGTATGCGAATCCATATTTTCAACAATAAAGCACTAGCAATCAAAATATACAAGCAGAATGACAAATATCAATTTGGACCATTGTAAGCATACAATTTAGTATCCCAATATTCCGTCAGCTCTAAGACCTGTTTCTCATAACGATACTTTGTAAACCTCAGAGCCCCCAAACACTTATACTCTAGAGCCGGAAATTGATTTAAAAGACTCTGAGCCACAACCTGGGGCTTCGAATGATACGTTCAATGATGATGAAGAGTATTCCGCAGATTTAGTTTTTCGGCAACCTCACCTCCTCACTCAATCGGAATTAAATGATCTTGTCAGGGATTTGCAGTTACCCAAGACTAAATCTCAGCTCCTAGGATTGCGACTTCAACAGTAGAATCTCTTAGAAAAGGGAGTAAAAATATCTTCTTACAGGACCAGACAAGCAACCCTGGAATGTCTTTTTTCTCAGAAGATAAAGGTTTAGTGTTCTGCCCTAATGCAAATTTATTGATGACAGAGCTACAGATGCCATGTGACCCAGACAAATGGAGACTGTTTATAGACTCATCAAAAAAAAGCTTAAAAGTTGTCTTGTTAGCAAATGGGAATGACTTCCGATCAGTTCCAGTTGCATACTCTGTTGATATGAAAGAAACGTACGAAAACATCTTTAGAATCCTTAATAAAATTAGTTATCATGATTATAAGTGGAAACTTTGCGCTGACTTAAAAGTTGTTGCTCTACTCAGGGGCCTGCAATCAGGATTCACAAAATATTGCTGCTTCCTTTGTGAATGGGATAGCCAAGCCCGTGATAAACATTACATCGTACGGGACTGGCCTCTGCAAAAAAATCTTATTTCTGGTCAGAAAAATGTCGCCCACAATCCTTTGGTTCCGAAGGAAAATATTTACTTACCACCTTTACACATCAAACTTGGATTGATCAAGCAGTTTGTGAAAGCAGTGGACAAGACAGGTGGAGCATTTCAATTTTTGAAAACTAAATTTCCTCGTATTAGCGAAGCTTAAATCAAAGAAGGCGTTTTTGTTGATCCCCAGATTAGACAACTCTTCCAAGATTCGACGTTTATTGAACACTTAAATCGAAAAGAAAAACGAGCTTGGCTTGCATCTCAAAACGTTTGTAAGAACTTCCTGGGTAACCACAAAAGTGAAGATTATGTCGCTTACGTCGAAGAACTGCTTTTAGCATACAAGGACATAGGATGTAAGATGTCTCTTAAAGTTCACTTCCTTCACTCGCATCTGGACTTTTTCCTTAAAAATTTAGGAGCAGTCTCGGATGAACACGGGGAACGGTTCCATCAAGACATCGCTAAGCTGGAGAAGAGATTTTCAGGGAAGTGGTATGCAAGCATGTTGGCGGAGTACTGCTGGTTTTTGAAACGAGAGAGCTGTACCTTAGGGTATAAAAGGAAAGCAAGCACCAAGTAACGATGAATATCTTTTTATTTATTACTGTTTATAGCTAAAATAGTTTTTTCCCCATTTAAATTAAATTCATGTCCATATATTTATTATTATAATAATTATTATAATTATTATTATCGTTCGATAAATAAATTATAATTAATTTATCGAAAAGTGGTAAAATAAGAGATTTGGGGCTCTCTCGAAAATGGTGGGTGATGGAAGAAAACGGAAGACATATTTGGATTCAGGACGTCATTTTACATGAGAATCACCCGGAATAGTGTCAGGGCTCGATAAAAAATATTTTTTTGCAGACCAGTGATATTTAGTTTCTCTGTTTATTACATTTTGAATTTCAGAATCAATTTTTTCATTTTTATTAAAACAGCTAGAAAGATCTAGCAATTTTAGAACATTTTCGATATGTAACTTGCTCTTATCATAAATGTTTAAATGTTCACTTAAATACTGCCAGTTATTGTAACCAGATTTATCACTAAAGCGAAGAGATTTTAAATCGCTGTCATTAAAAATTTTGCAACAGAAGCAGTATTTTTTTTGTTTCGAAATACAACAACCAAAAATGCTCAATTTTTTCTTTGTTCGGTAAAATTTTAAAGAAGTAACTATTGGAAAACTTACGCCCCAACTCCGAACTATCTCTCGGATAAATATCCTTTTGTTTTAATAATGAGCAGGGCCACGTTCTACTAATTCTTGAGTATTATTAGGACGTAATTTCTTTAGCCATAGTGCAGCATCTTTCGAAAGTTGACTCATATTTTCCGTTCTGATAATTTTTGAAGGTGTTGATTTCTCATTATTCGCGGAACTTAAAGATGTTGATGGATTGCTTTCTAGAAGATCAGTTTTTTGTCTGCTGCTGATACTTGTTTCAAGTAGGTTCAGAATATTGGGATTCAGCTGTATTATTGATGTTATTATTTGGCAAAGTAGGCTCGAGTTTTGAAGAAAAAAATGCGTAATTTTGACATGATTTTCCAGTTCTTCCTATCTTTTTTTTTTATTCAGCATATTTGGTATCCAGACAATTCTTCCTCTGGGTTTCTTTTTTTCTGACATCCTGTATAGGTACTGTAAAAAAATTAATGCGTAAGTAAACAAATTGACAAATTATTCATGAAAAATGGAAATGTTTCGACTTCTCAAACTCAAACTTGAAAGTATTTTCTCAACATTACTTATTTCAAGTCATTTCAAAATTTATAAATTTTTGCAAATAGTAATATTAGTTCTTATCAATTATTCTTCTTCAATTAACAATGATGTTTATATATTCAAATATAAAAGAATTTTTGAGATGTAAGTTTTTAGCTTTTAATGTTTTAATAAATCTAAAATAAAAAATAAATCTTAGATAAACTCATCTTAATTCACAACACAAAACACATCACTATAAAGTCTGTAAAACTACAAAAAACTAAAGTTTCAAAAACAGATATTTTTTACTACCCCATGCACCTTTTCACTTCGCTAAGTTAATTATCGATCAGCCATCAGGCAACAAATGAAATCGCGACCGATGCAGCGCTTAAATATATAAAGTTTCGTACATTGCAAGCTTAGACAGGAAAAAAACGCATTTTCGCTCGTTGGCTCGTTGCAAGCCAAATTTCAAGTTCAAACATGAATAAAATCAGATTTGTTTGAGTTCACACAATTCCTTACTGATTTTTTTATCATTATAAATTTTGTTTTGACAATATTGTTTGTTGCTTTATCTTTTTTTTTACTTTTGAGTTTTGTGACTTTTCGACGCCTTCGGCACCTCGGCGCCGTCGTGCAGCACACGACTTTGCCCTTATGTACGGCGCGGGACTGGTTACAGTACATAGTTTAAGAATTTCATTCATTCATTTATTAATTCAAATGTTTTGTTTTTAAAAATGGATCAAGTGGTTTTCAAAATATGAACTGAGACTTTAAATCATTAATTTGAACTAAGAAAAGTTGTTTGTTTCAATAAGATCTAACAGCAATTTTTGGGTGTTAATAGTAATAATCTTAGTCATTTTAGACCTGCGTGTCTGTATAATTGCTATACAAAAAAATTATGTAAAGCATTAAGGTGGG
This sequence comes from Aquatica leii, assembly GCA_035610365.1. Classification (NCBI taxonomy): domain Eukaryota; kingdom Metazoa; phylum Arthropoda; class Insecta; order Coleoptera; family Lampyridae; genus Aquatica; species Aquatica leii. The sequence goes on along the minus strand of CM069437.1, from coordinate 85,385,481 downwards.
GTTAGAAGATTGTTGGTTGTCTATACACAGGGGCTAATCGTATTCTTTGTTTAGTGAATTAATTATTAGCTTGTTTAAATAATAACAACAAAGTCGCACTCTATACGTATCTAATGAAAGCAAAAAAATTTGTAACAAGTAACGAACTACACAGTAGAAATATGTAAAAAAAACTTTATGGTCTTCACAGAATGAAAAATACTCCTTAATAAAATTAATTAATAAATAATGCATTATGCAGTTTATGCAACGATTGCATTGCCCTGTCGTTCCTTGAAACGTAATTAGAATATATACTCCAAATCGGTCAAGACTAAACTAATTACTGTGCCGTCTCCGTTTTTATCTTTGGTATTTAAAAAAACGCCATCATTACAAAATAAAAATAATTATTCTTACAATAACAAACAAAAAAAAATGCAATTGCTTATCGATATCGTTGAGCGTAATTACGTTAAAAGATAATTTTAAAGTACACATAATTGTCAAAAGATAATTTTAAAAAAATCCGATAAAATAAAAACACTTTAATCGAACTGTTATAAAACATGAGTAATTAAACAACATTATGTAATTTGTAACCTTAATTAGAACTGTGATTGAGAGGTTTTTACAAGCACGCCATCATTACCTACCAAGCACATTTATCCTCAAATTTTAATTATCCTTTTTCTATAATTAAAAAGTGTCGGTTAATTGCCTTACGATCATTCATCGTTATCATTACGTGATACGTAATTACATGTTACAATTGTCTGCAAAAATATATATTTTTTTTAATAATTTGGATAAAGATTACAAGGTTAGCAATCTGTACAAAACCTGTAAGTCCACAATTCAAAGTATTAGTGTTCGAACACGAACAATTCGATGTCGGATTTTTAGTATTGTGGTTAACTATTATATTAATTGTACCTTCTTTTTAACGTTACTTTACGTGCCAGTATGAAAAAAAAATATGTGTGTGTTTTAACAGTTAACAAATAAGTTGTGCTTTTTTTCGCAACGTGCTTAACCTGACAAGTTCTAAAGATGAAGTTTTTACTTTTTTTGGATAACATCCGGTACATGCAATATTGTGCCGCTGTTGGGGGTAAGTACTTTTAATTAAAGTAAAAGTCTTATTTGGTTTTAATTGCTTTACGCATTGTTACAATTACGTGCGTGACATTCACTATCTGTAACGTCAGTTTTTGGAACGATTACAAAAGTAGTTTAAATCGTTTTAAAAAAAAAAACAAAATGCCAATATACGTAATATCGTCAAAATTGGGTTTTTAAGTATTTAATCTTTAGATTTAATTTTTATGTTATCAAATCAGTTCAAAACAATGTTCTACACAAAGCAGTTTACACAATTATAAAGAATTTTGATAAATTTTTAAATACTGTGTAAATAACCCCCTCACTATACACGAACTTTTTAACAACCCTATTTTGATTAAAGAAAACATAGAAATATATAAAGGAAATGCAGTTATTACAATTTTCTGATCATTGCTTAGTCAATAAATACATCACATTTTTTTTTCTTTTTGCAATTCTACAACTTCGTATTGTCGTGATGCATAAACCGAATTTAACCGGCCTCTTAAGTTTTTATTAAATTTAAGTTAATACAGCGTTCTGGTACGCTCTAAACATGTATTTATTCTTCTTCTTCTCGTCTTCATTCTACCCATCTGTATAGGTATAGGTCTTCTCTAGTCTTTTTCACTCATCTCGGTTCACTGCTCGTCTTCTTTATGTTAGACCTCCTGTTCTTTTGATGTTGTCTGCTCGTCTTCGCCTGGCTTTTTCTTGTTCTTCACCACCTAGATTGTTTTATTCTGGCGTTCAATTTGTTGTCCGTTTGTCTTAGATTGTGCAAATTTTGTTACTTTTGATTTTGATTTGATTCATGTGTTAGTTTTTTGGTGTTCTAGTGAGATGCGCAGCATTTGTTTTTCTATTGCTCGTTGGGGTTTTTCTTATCTTGACCATATTTTTTTGCGTCAGGACACAAGTAGAATGAACTCGTTCAATATTGTAACGAATTTTTTTATTATTAAAATTAATTTTTATTTTAACTACGAAAAATATTTCTACTTATACTAGAAATATGTACGCTTTTAAATTAACCGAACTAATTAAATCTAATAATCTTTAATAAGAACACTTACATTAATTTATATCACTTACACGAAGATAAGATAACGTCCGCGGATAGCTTCACACACTTGTTTACACTAAAGTCACGTACTTCGTAGATTTATTTATAACACGCGTTAACGACTTATTTATTTATACTTTAATAATCTTCTTAACACTGCTGTCTTCGCATTACGGCAATAACTGACCTACGATTTGTTTCTTCGGTATTTATACACAATTTGGAAATCCTTCTCGAGTGTTCCATATCTTTCGATATACGTTCTAGAAGATGGATAACAACTTCGAGAAGGCTCTTGAATTTGAGAATGTTTCACTGCCCCATCCTTAGGACTCTTCTGTCCCAGACCAGAAAACTGGATGCGACACCGGTAAAAAGGGTCGTGGCGATAGCGGCAGCTTCCTCCATTTCGGCAACTTCCTTGATCATAAAAGTAACAGTAAATGGACTTTTCCTGACCCGATATTCTTCTTGGTTGGTAACAACAGACCAACACTTGAACGCCTGTTCCTCGGAAGACGACCTCCAACATGTTTCGAACTGTCCTCCAATTTTGTTGATCTAAGCCGCAACCAAGCTTGGGTACTGCCAATTTCTTTACATGGTGGAACTCTATTTCACTCTTGAGATTCCATAATGTTCGCCACAGATTTTTGTATAACGGCTTGGTACGTGAGTATTTTTTGGTGAGCAAACAGAAAACGAAGCGTCTGTCACCACGTAGTTCTAAAACTTTTCCGACTGCCGGTTGCTGTCTTCGTAATTTATCTAGCTGGCCAAAGTTCTTTTTTAACACGAATGCAACCCCTCTGAACATGTCAAGATCCTCGCTCACGCAATGTGCGATGGCGTAATCTTTTTGTGTCTGGAACAGGTCTTGTTGTTCTTCGGTGGTAACTCCAAACCTAGCTTTTACAGAACCTCCGTATAAGTTCCTAAACTTCTCGAAGTTAGACGATCGACGTGGACTACTTTTGGCTTGCTTCTGGGCGGTTTTCGGATGCGATATATGACGTCATTAATACGCTGCATGACTTCATAGGGGCCCTCCCATTGCCTTTGCAGCTTCAGCGACAAACCATGTCTTCTTTGAGGATTATACAACCAGACTATATCGCCAGGTCGAAACTCACCATTTTGTGTCTTGGCGTCATATGTAATCTTCATCCTGTCGCTGGCAATTTGTGTGTTTTTACGGACCTTTTCATGCACTTCGTCTAGCCTCTTGGTCAGCTTGCTGACGTATTCTTTTCCAGCAAATTCTTCTTCCGCTTTTCGTCGAAATTGCAGGTCGCATAGCAATCGTATTTCGCGACCGAGCATCACACAGGATGGTGTTTGGCCTGTGCTTTCGTGAACGGATGATCGGTATGCCATTAGGAAAAGGTGCAAGTACTGATCCCAGTCTCTTTGGTGATTGGACACTACCTTGGCTAAGTACTTGTCCCTTGTTCGATTTATCCGCTCAACCATGCCATCAGACTGAGGATGGAGAGGTGTCGTCCTAGTTTTCTTAATTCCCAACAGTCGGTAAACTTATTGAAACAGCCCAGACTCAAAATTGCGGCCTTGATCGGAGTGTAATTCCAACGGAACTACAAACCGGCAGAAAAAGTCTTTTACTAATACGTCTGGGACTGTAGCTGATTCTTGATTGGGTATGGCGTAAGCCTCGGTCCATTTCGTAAAATAATCCATCGCCACTAAGATTTATTTATTTTCCGAATCGGATTCTGGGAACGGCCTTGCGATGTCAATCCTTTCTAAAGGGCTTTCTACGTTGTATTGCTTCATGGGTGCTTGGCGCTTTCCCGCTGGACCATATCCTAATGCACTAACCGTGCACTTACGGCACCATTTTATGACGTCCTCTTTGCAGTTTATCCAGTAGAATCGTTCTCGCACCTTACCCAATTTTTTCTTAATGCCAAAGTGTCCTCTTGATGTCCCATCGTGGAGATGCCTCAACACGTCTGTCACCCGGCTCTTTGGCACTACCAACGATAGTCTGTTTCCCGTGCCCTCGACGCTTTCTAGGGATCGCTTTAAAAGACCGTCTTTTACTATCAAAGAGTCCTACTTCGCCCAGTACGCCATGCATGCACTGCTCGGATTTTGTCTGGGTCAACCTTTACTCCATCTCTAGATACGACGTGGCCAAGGTATTGCACTTCCTTCTTAAATACGTGGCACTTCTTTGGCTCAGTTTGAGGTTAGCCCCACGTAGTCGCTGGAACACTTCCTTCAAGTTGTTCAAGTGTTCTTCAAACGACCTTCCAACCACGATCACGTCGTCCAGGTAAACCAAGCACGTTTTCCAAGACAATCCGCGCAAGATGGTCTCCATCAAACGTTTGAACGTTGCAGGAGCGTTACAGTGAACTGCCACAAACCAGTTCCAATCGTAAAAGCTGTTTTTTCACGATCCTTGGGTTCTAATTCTACCTGCCAGTAACCACTCTTTAAATCTAACGTGGAAAACCACTACGATTTTGACAGGGTGTATAATGTATCGTCAATTCTAGGTGAAGGGTAACTGTCTTTTTTGGTCACGTCGTTTAGCTGTCTGTAGTTTACGCAAAACCTCGTTGATCCATCCTTTTTCTTTACGAGTACCACTGGGGATGCCCATGGGCTATTTGAAGGTTCAATTACACCTTCTATCTCCATATTCGTAATTATTTGTTCGGTTTCCTCTCTTTTCGCCAAGGAAGTTTGCGTGGATATTGTCGTATCGGCCGAGCGCTTCCGGTATTAATTTTATGTTTCACCACGTTAGTTCTTGCTTTGGAGCCACTCTCCAGCGCGAATACATCTTGATACTCTTGGATCAACACTTTAACTTTAGCCAGCTGGTCTTGGCTGAGGTTTTGGCATTTGGTGGTAAGAATGTCCAATAGATGTTGTGAACGCTTCTTCGGCGACGTATCTTCGTTCGACTTCACGCATCTCCCAATTTGTGATACTGGCGTGCATTGGCCTACCACGGTCTTCTTTTTCAACGTTACAGGATCTGAGTTGATGTTTAAGATCCTTACTGGCATCTTGTTCTTTACTCGTACTAAAGTTCTGTCAACGAGTAGTCCCTTTTCAACTAAGCCGCCCTACATTGGTTTAATCGCGCGTATGTAGCCTTCCCGGAGATTTCCATCCAGGCGTGCCATCACCACACTTTCCGTCCTTGCAGGCAAAATCACGTCTTCACTCAATAAGACTCGCACGCATCTCTCTTCTCATCACCATCTACAACAGAAGAGATCCCTTATCAACACACTTCTAAGAAGAGCAGAGTAAATTAGTGATGAAGTACACAAGCTGGAGGAAATCAAGCACATCAAGGACGCTCTTATAAAAAATGACTGCAATAAAAAATTAATAAGACCACAGAAGAAAAAGGAGAAGCAAGCAGAAGTTGCTGCGGAGATACCGCCAAAAACACATGTTTACTTACCCTATGTTGCCGGAGTCACTGACAGTCTAAAGGAGGTTCTAGGAAAGAAGAACATCAATACACGTAATAACACAGTAAAGAAAATAGATCAGCTCATACCATCTAACAAAGATTAACTTCCGAGACTACACACCAAGGGTATATACAAATTAGAATGTATGTGAGGCAAGAGTTACATCCGCCAAACAGGAAGGAGCATTCAGTGCAAGGTTAAAGAACATCAACAAGATACTCAACTTGGACGCACGGACAAATCTACAGTAACGGAACATCTACATGAGAATAGAGATCACAGGATTGATTACGGGAACGTAAAGGTATTAGTAAGAAGCAGACACTATCACCAGCGAATAATACTCGAATCACTGGAAACAATTAAAAATCCTAACAACCTCAACCGTGAAGATGGATACAGATTAAGCAACACAGATTTACGCTGCCTGAAAACATCCAAGAAATTACCAGACATCTATGAACGCAACTCAACAGACCAGAACGGGCGCGGATCAGCGAAGCGGGACCGAAAGACAGTATATAATGAGGAACGCAAGACAATATCATCAGTCTTCAGAAATCTTCTGAAGAAGCGGGCAGCATGATCAGCGCAACGTTAAACTTGGCAACACCCAAAAAACAGTGCTATATTAACAGTGACATTAATTAAAGAAACTGTGGTGTAGCCAACTACATATAATAATAGTAGCATCGCCCATCAGATCAAACATATTACACATACTACATTAACCCTCCTTCTTTGTAGTATTTAGTTACAAAGTCTTTTAGATACACGATTGGCCTGGCGAAAATTGGGAAGTGTAAGATTTGGAGAGTTCATATCAGTACTTATTTTCTTGTTTTTGTTCATTGTTTGTTATGATAAAAGTATATAGTACTTGTTTGCCAGTATCATCGTATTGCGTGTTAATCTCGGTTTGAAATGGATGTTGGGATGGTTTTACAGGAGTACAATTCATCATGTCTTGATTCTTAGTTGTATCTCCTCTAGGAGCGAGATGTCGCAGAGCAACACTAGATTCTCGCTCATCCGGTAATTTAACATGTGTATACCCGGGGTTGGCTTCGATTAGTTCAACTCCATGGACAAGGGGTTGGTATTTTTTTCCTCGACCAAAGTTTTTCATCAGAATCAGTTGGAATTGACAGCCAAGTAGGTAATGAACAGCCACTAGGTGATCTTCTAACATGTGTAAACATTCTTTCGTGAGGTGTGGCATTTGTAGCTGTGCATAAATGAAAGCGTATCGAGTGAAGAACCGGTTGGAAGATAAGTGCTTATTGCTGTATACTTAGGTCTTTCGATTTTAAGGCCAGTTTTATAGTTTTCCAGATTTTGCCATTGTATTTCTTTACTTCCCCATTTCCTGATAGGTTCTAAGCTGTAGTAGAAGTTAGGAAAGATTTCAGTTCATTTGACATAAATAGAAGACTCTCTGTCAGAGTGTATGTACGTGAGCATCCCGAACAGTGAAAATATAATTTGTAAGCTGTTGATGACCGTAGCGGCAGATGTATCAGAGCAAGGTATGGCAAAAGGATACCTCGAGTACTCATCTATAACAGTTAGGAAAAAGCGGTTTTTGTTGGTACAAGGCAGTGGGCTTTTAAAATTAATGTTTAACCTTTTTAAATGTGCGATGGCTTTGATTAGGGTACCTTAATTATTGTGGAAGCGCGGCTTTAGTTTACGACACGTTGTACAAGCACTACTAGTTTTCTTTACTTCCTCCACCGAGAAAGGCAGGTTTTTGGACCGGATGCAGTAGACCATGCCGCTGATATACTAGAGAAGGCGTCAGCAGTTGCGTTATTTCTCCCCGGACTATAAACAATGTCATACTTGAAACATGCAAATTCCAGGCTACAACGCATAATTTTTTTAATCTTGATTTTGCTTAGATGCATTTGATCGAACATGAAAGATACCGAACGTTGATCAGTGAAGCCTTCAAAATGTCTACCTATTACATAGTGCCACCAGTAACGTAACAATTCAACTATTGCATATGCTTCTCTTTCAATTGACAAATGTTTTTGCTCAGACTGGTGTAAGGTTCTTGAGAAGAGCGCTGTCGGTCGACACGCTTGGCTTCGGGTAGCACTTATAGCAAAATCAGAGGCGTCAACGCAAAAAAGAACATCGTCCTCAATAGCAACTAAAGATGCGTTCGCGACGGAGTTCTTAAGAAAGTTGAAAGCAGCGACAGCCTTCTCTAATAGAGGAAAAGACGCTTCGATCAGGAAAGGCCGAAAACGCTGAAGGCTAAAAATGCTGGAATCTATCGACAATAGTGAGTGAACATTCCGAGAGCTTACAGGGTCTGCTCTGATAGTTTTTTTTTCAACAATAAACCCCAACAACGCAATAGACTTTGTAGAGTAGACACGCTTTTGTTCGTTTAGCGTGAGATTATACTTTTTAGCAACGGCAAAAAATTGTTGCAAATTCCTACGTTGCCTTGCTGGTTCCTTCCAGCAATTGCAACATTATCCAAATAAGAAAGCCTATCTTCCAGTTGTTCCTATTGAATCACGATATCAATAGTCCTTTGGAAACATGCTACACCATTAGTAACTCCGAAGGGAACATGTTACGGCACTATGATAAATTTGTCTTTCGACTCATGAAAACATGAATTGTGTTTACGAATGTTTTCCAAGAAATGCTTCGAACGTGTAACAGCAACGTTGATAGTGGTTGGAGTGGTGGATGTAATTCTGGCAGTTTAACTTTTTCACTGGCGCAACACATTCCTGGCGTTTTGTTCTTAAATTTGAGGGCGCTACAATACATGCAAATTTTATCCATTTTTCCAATGACGACACTTTGATGAAGACTGTAATTATTATTACTGTTATAATGGAATGCACTAAGATTTAAATCAGCGTGCAGTGTTCGTCTTGATCAAGCGGTGCTTATTTGAACATTTTGCAGCTTTCTTTCTCGTTGTTCAGTTGTCTCAGACGAACGGGCCTGAGTAGTACGCATTCTATCAGCTTCTAACCTCACTTCTCGTTGTTCAAATGATTCAGACGAACGGGTCTCAGGGGCATACACTCGAAGATTTTCCAGCCTTAATGCTCGTTGCTCGTCTGATTCAGAGGCTCGTGATGCTCTTTTCTTCTGTGCTTAATTTGTGGATTTTATTTATAAATAATGCGTTCCAATACTTTAAAAGTAGGCATTGATTACTGAAATGTTATTGTTTTATTGTAGGGTGTTTACCAATTCAAATAGCTGCACTTATATTTCTTATTTTTTTAAAACACGGAATTGTAATTAAAAAATATATAATATTATTGCATATTAAAACGTAGCAATTTGAATTCGGTTTCTTAAATAAATGATAGAATATTTTATCGTATATATTATCGTGAGATTATTAACAATTACAAATACCAAACAAAATTCTTGTCATTACTTGCTATTACTATAATTTACATTCACTTAACAAATCTATTGTTGACAGGTCAGGCATGTCGGTGTCTAATTTTACACAAATTATTTTTGTTTATGTAAATGTCTAAATAATAACATTACGTATTTTTTTTGTTAATAGAGCAATTTCTTATTACAAAGTATCTAATTTGTTGAATAACATTCGGAAACTGAAGTATCCAGAAATAATTACAGTTATTATGTGTGTGTTGTTTATTTTAGTCATTCTTTTTGTTAGAATTAATTTAATTAATAGTTTCTTGATATAGAACTATAATTTAAGTTATTAGTCACTACTAAAACTTGATTTATTTAATTACTTTTCAATTATCTAAACAATAACAATTACTTGAAAAAATTGTTTGTTTTGACACGGGGCCAACTTTGTTAAACGAAAAATAAAAAACTTCTTTTAAATATAAATAAACAATAATTATTTGCAAATAAAGACAAATGGCAAAGCGACAAAAATAAATCTAATTATTAATTGGATTAAACTTTTTTAAGAAAGTTTATTAAGCCGCAAGATATATTTATGTTCTAAAAACGATGTAGTGCTGAAGTTGGTTTAATTTTTTATTTTTGCAAGTGTAATAAAGTGATTTGGTCTGTTTTAAATAACATTTATTTTATTACAATTTGTTACGTGTGATTAGTAATAACGTTTCACATTTCTTGTTTTAATAAAATTTTTACCACGTCACCGATACGCGGACACTACTGGTTTTATTCTATACCTACAATAAGGGGTTTTGTGCCAATTTTTTGTTTTTAACAAAGTTTACATTATTTTTATTGTTTTGTATAAGTTATAAGGCAATTTGTCCTTTTCAGTTTTGTAATTGTATTTATGGTACATATAACGTTTTTACATAAGAACATAATTTATTCCAAGAAATTGATTGCATCAATTAGTTTAAGTGTCATTAGTAATTTGCCACGTCACTGGTACGCGAACACCACTGCTTGGATATTTCGACTTTATTTGATATCTACGGTAGGGAATTTTATGCCTATATTCATTTTTCTGTTGAAGATTAGCTGTGAGTGGTTTGATTTTGATGGAAACCTTGTTCGTTTAATTATAAGTAATTCCTTTTTATTTAATTTTTTATCATCGTGATTACTATTACGCTTTTAAAAATTTTGCTGAAATAAAGATTTTTTACGTTATTACGTAAATTTACCCGTAAATTAAGACAACCTGCTAGCTTAATATACTTCGACAAAAGGATCGCAGGTGATACTCGGTGTCCTTATAAATTAATTACAAAGACGCTAAAACGTTCGTAAAATGCAAGTGATAACAAGAAATATATTTATTTTAACAAAGAAAGAAAGAGTTTAAAAAGGAAGCAATGTACAATTACGTAGATGCTATCAATATAAAGTTTGTCTATGAATATCACACACAATAACGTTGATGCAAACTCTTGAAGGTAAACAACACTTTGCACATATAATCATCGTAATACAATATAAAAGTATAAATTAATAGGTAAGCGAAGAATAAAACTTATAATAAATTCAACCCGTAATTGTACAAACAAAATTTGCATGCATTGGTCGTGACAGTATCTATACCTACGTCGTGCGTATTTTACATAAAATAAAAGATGTCTACTCACGTGTGTCCACGCATATACGATTAGCTAATAGCATCTCCGTAACGTCCTCTAAAATTGCTAAAAGTGAGAGGAAAGATATAGGACATCACATATAAGTTGCTCGTAAGTCAAACAATGAACGTTGTAAACCGAATGCGTTAAGCTTCTAAACTTCCTACCGTAGATATCAAACTGAAATATTCAACCAGTGGTGTCCGCGTACCAGTAATGTGGCAAGTTACTAATGACACTTAAATAAATTGATCAATCAATTTTGTGGAATAAATTATGTTCTTATGTGAAAACGTTATATGTACCACAAATACGATTACAAAGCTGAAAAAGACAAAATGACTTATAACTTATAAAAAACAATAAAAAATAATGTAAGCTTTGATAATAACAGCATGTAATCTGTAAAAATCTAAGGGTACAAACATACCAAAAATGCGGTTATGGTTCGTTTCAGGTCGCGGTTTAGGTCGCAATCGAGGTTGAAGTCGCGGTTTACATTGAAGTTTTCTTATAAGATTAAACTCTTTTTGCAGTTTTTAACTTGTTTATGTATTTAAATCAAAATTTAAAAATTCTATCTTGCGTTGCGCAAACGAAAAATGTTTAGACAGAAAGTTTTGACATTAACATCGCTTTGGACCGCGAGGTAAGCGACTAAGAGAGCATCTTTCGAATACGCGGTCTAATAAAAAAGTATTTTTTACATAGATGTGGCATCCAGGTAGCGACAACGACCGTGACTGCAACATAAACCATACTTAACCATGCATCTTTGATAGATTCCTACACTTCAATATTAGCATCGTTGTAAAACGCGTAATAAGCCACGATAATAAACCTTTTTTCTATGCGCGGTTTCTCGCAACCGCGATCTAAACCGCGCTCATCTACATCTACAAGTCCTATACTAACCTATAAGACACTATAAAGCCAGTTCCTAGAAAAGCTTTCTATCTCCCTTAGATATTACCAAATTTGGTCGCAAACTTTCTCCATTTGCGTTTTATTTGCTACCATCTCAATGCTGTGACATTCATTGTTACGAGCGCACCGGAAGGTATTGGACTAGCTAGCTTTTTATTTTGGATACCATGTTTCCAGTTTCTGTCCAAATAGCATATCCTAGAATTGGGTAAAATTTTATTTTTTCTAAGAGTGCTCGTTGCTTAGAAAACTGACCTTGTTGGATCACACACAGTGTAAAAAAACTATTGATCGCCATAACTAGACTTTCATCTTTGCTCCATCACAATTGTCAATACTTCGAGATACGGTATATGTTTCATTGACTGCAATAGTTCTGAGTGTGTTGGACAGCGTACGGATACCACGTAGACGTTTTTACCGCTAAATAAACAAGTTTTAGTTATCACGCTGTAAACTAACAGAGCTTGGTCGTTAGCGTAAACGTACAAATACAAGTATCAAAATTAAGTAGAGATTTCCATCACACTTTGATGAAGTTTTGACAAAAGTGGATAAAATATTTAAATTTGGCAGACTGTTACATGTCATTACTGATTCATTTCAAAAATCGTAATTCAAGCTAAAGTTTATTACCACGCTGCGCTGGTTGCGGACTCCACTGAATGGAAAATTTTAAATTTATTCAACACTAACGGGAAATGATTGCGTTTGTGGTCATTTTGTATCTTTACTTTCATATTTTAAGTTGCTGTAAACGGTAAATTTTGATAGGACGAAATTGTAAGTAATTCTTCTTTTTATTTAATTTACATCGTCGGTTATTTCTATTACGTTTTTAGCGATTTTGTTGGAGTAAAATATTGTTCAGTATACTGGTGGGATTAAGACGATTTTTAATTGAGTTGGCATTTACAGATAAAAAAGAAAATGGTTTCGGCCATGTTGCTTTTAATATTTTTAAAATTCTTATAATAAATTTCTTAGAGTCGAGGCAACTTTTCAAGTGTCATTAAGCTGCGGGAAGAGTAATTTTCTCAGAAATAGATGACCCGCAACTTTCTATTATTTTTTGCTAATTATTGCATACTTAAATCTAACTACACTTACAACTAACTAACGTCAAGGGAACCCAACGACGTGCGTCTCTATCATGACGCGAGGGTTTGAGGTGTATTAAGACACATAATCATCCAGCACTTTATCGAGGAAACCTTAAGCTGCGATAAAATTTTTGAGGTCATTTTCAATTCTTGGAATTTTAGTGTCGTTTCTTTATCATATATATTACTTACTTACTTTTTTATAAACTTCTTGAGGTTGCGACTAAAGGGTGGTTTGGTTACTACAACTTGGGTTTTTATTTGGTTTTTAGAGCTCTTGGTCCTTGTCAAAACTTCTTACTTCTTACTCTTACTTTATTGTATTCTGTAGGTCTTATAAGCGTTTTGACGACTTTTCTCTTAAACATGTCACTACTTGATGTTTTTCACGTCGGCAAGCTCTTTCTCTTTATCTGAATTGGGTTTTCTATAAAAGTGGGTTGGTTGTTGTTTTTAGGGTTTGATTCTTGGCATAAGTATGTCTAAAATTTTATCTTCTTTTTAGCTTTTTCTCGTCGTCTTTAGATTTTAATTTTGCTGGGGGAGAGGTATTTGTTACATGTCATTACTTATTTTTTTTTAAGGTTGTAATTCCAACTAACTTTTACTACGCCACCGGTTACGGATACTACACTTACGGAAGAGGATCGCGTCGGTGGCCATTTGTACTTTCACTTACATATTTTTAATTGCTGTGAACGGTCTATTTTAATAAGTATTTTTTCTTTCTATTTACTTTTCATTATAAGTTATTTCTATTACTCTATTAGCAATTTTGTTAGAATGAATTGTTCTATATGCTGGCGGAATTAAGGCGAT